>JAUMHM010000083.1:4900244-4921246 GCA_032362435.1 Melikaiella ostensackeni
TCGGCACAATCTCCCCCCCCCCCTAACGTACTTCCCCTCATTTCCCACTCCAGCATTTTTTCATCCATCCTCTCATTTACCCTAGCCAGCCCCTTGCCCCCGAACCATCATTTCCATCACTTCCCCTCATCCTCCCGTACTTCCCCTCATTCCCCTTACTTCCCTCATTACCTCTTACTTCACCTTACTTCTCCTAGATTTTCCATAATTGTCCTTAATCCCCTCCAAAAACTTTCCCTCATTTCCCCTCCGTCCCTCTAATTCACTCTTACTTCCCCTCAACCTTTCCCCTCATTGCCCCTCACTTCCTGCAACGGGCGGACATTCGACCGAAACCATAAGGGTTTCTGCCCGAAGCTACGAAACGCTAAAAAGTTACGAAAATGTGAAGAAATTTTTTGAAATTTAGAAATAGTTAGGGAAGCTGTTTTTCGATTCGGAGGACCATGGACTATATTTGGAATGATGCATGCCTTCTTTTGATTTCGAAGATTGCATTCTCTCAACGAGAAGTTGGGTTTTAACTGGATCTGGTTACAGTGACACGCGTGTTTTCAGATACTCGACTGCCCGATCCTGGACCCCTTTATCGGATCCACGAATCTTCGCTCTTGATAGTCCTCCTTTTCGGAGATAACGAGAGCCGGATTCGTGGAACGGTGGCTTTATGTGATACTACGTCGTAAGGGATGCGTCGCTTATTTCGTGAAACCCGCCATACTTTGTCTTCTCAGGAAATTAAGAGAGAGAGAGAGAAGGAGAAATAAATGGAGGGCGAATCTCCAATTTATGACCGATAAGAAAATAAACAATAGAGATCCTACTCTTAATCACCACTAGTTCAAAAAATGGATCACCCTATAACCCTTAGTGGTGCCGACGAGTGATACTTTTCGATACCGACGCGATCCCGATCCGATATCAGCCTCCCGTATCGGGTTGGATCGTATCGGTTTGGTATCATATCGGTTTGGTATCGTAGCGGTTTGTTAACATATCGGTTTGGTATCGGCTCGGTTTGGTATGGGGAAATCAATATATCGGCTCGGGATCGGCTCGGAATTCCGATACTTCTTTGGCAGATGTGCACTCGTTAATTGAACTGAGCGGAGACGGAAATCTGACAAGGCGTGACGTCAGTCGGTTAAACCCCCACTCATGTTCTGCCAGCTCTAGTCGAAGTCTGTTGAGTCGGGCACGTGACGTTTAGGCGCGGCTGCTTGGACGCCGCCGTTCAGGCGCGAGACGTTTAGGCGCCGGACATTTAGGTGCCGCGAAGCTCAGGCGCTGGACTTTTAGGCGCGGGACGTTTAGCCGCCAGGCTTAGCCCCTCCCTTCATGCTCTCAAGGCAAGATCTAAGATCGATGTATATTATAATATTATTAGCACATATATTATAAGTATTACATTACTATATATTATATTCATAAGCAATAAGAATTTTATGGCGAATACTAAGGATGTTCACGTTGATGAGAATGATTCCTCCAAATAAATATATTTTACAATTGGTAAAATTTGAACCAAAAATTTCGTAGTTGCATTTAAATGTTGTATCTTAAAGAAGAATTTTAATTTTGATTTATTCTTATATATTAAAATTAATATCCTAATTTTTTAGAATAAACTTTGATACAATAGTGGTTGTTGGACTTATTCTCAGAAAGAGAAAAAAATCCTTTTTTTGGTTACGCTTTATTTTAAAGATGTTCACTAGTAATATTAAGCTCAAAAATGAGCTAAAAATGATTCATAGAATTGAAAAAAATATTATAATACTTGATCGTAACTAATTTTGGAAGAAAGCTGAAGGCGAACTAAAAATAAATGTTTTAGGTTAAAGTTTTTCATTTAACAATAGTTATATGGATTTTAATGTTTTTTTTCTGTTTAGGTCAAAGTTACAATTCTTATTTAATCCTAATGACTTAGAGCTTATTTTATTCCTCGAAAGATTCTCAACAAACCTCCATAGTACGCTTTCATTTAAAAAATTTATACAAGAAAAATATTGTCTATAAAAATAACAGTTGTATACTTCCTAAATGATTTTTTGTAAATAAAAATGTACCAAAGAGATTCACAGAAAATCTTTCAAGGAATCAAATGAGCCCTTCAATATTAGAAGTAAATAAGAATTGCAACTTTTACCTCAGGAGAAAACAAAAATGAAACTCTAAATAAATATTCATAATGAAACAGCTTTAGACTGTAATATTTCTTTCTAAAGTTATTATATGAATCATTTTCAACAATGCTGACTTTTGAACTTGAAGTAACTACTGCACATCCTTAATCTATTGCAAAAATTCTTAACATTCGCAATCAATACGCAAATAAAATTAAACGGTTTGACGCCTAAAAATCCCGGTGGCTAAACGGCTGCGCCCCTGAACGACCTGGCCAGAAAATGTCCTCGCGGCTGAATGTCCTGGCGGCTAAACGTCCCGCGCCTAAATGGCGGCATCCAAACGGCCGCGCCTATGGTAAACGACCTGGCCGCTGAAGTTCTGGCGGCTGAACCTCCCGCTCCTAAAAGTCTCGCGCCTTAAAAGCGGCGTCCAAACGGCCATGCCTAAATGACCTGGCCGCTAAATGCCTTGGCAGCTGAATTTTCTGGCGGCTAAACCTTCGAGCCTAAACGTCCCGCGCCTAAATGGCGGCATCCAAACGGCCGCGCCTAAACGACCTGGCCGCTGATGTTCTGGCGGCTGAACCTCCCGCTCCTAAACGTCTCGCGCCTTAAAAGCGGCGTCCGAATGGCCATGCCTAAACGACCTGGCCACTAAATGCCTTGGCAGCTAAACCCTCGCGTCTAAACGTCCCGCGCCTAAATGGAGGCGTCCAAGCGGCTGCACCTAAACGACCTGACCGCTAATGTTCTGGCGGCTAAGCGTCCCGCGCCTGAACGTCCTGCGCCTAATTGGCGGCGACCAAACGGCCATGCCTGAACGACCTGGCCGCTAAATGTTCTGGCGGCGACCAAACGGCCGCGCCTAAACGACCTGGCGGCTAAAGGCCTGGCAGCTGAATTTTCTGACGGCTAAACCCTCGCACCTAAACGTCCAGCGCCTAAATGACGGCGTCCGTACGGCCATGCCTAAATGACCTGGCCGCTAAATGTCCTGGTGGCTAAACGTCCCGCACCTAAATGGCAGCTTCCAAATAGCCGCGCCTAAACGACTTGGCTGCTAAATGCCTGGCCGCTAATGTTCTGGCGGCTGAACCTCCCGCACCTAAACGCCCCGCGCCTAATTGGCGGCGTCCAAACGGTCATGCCTGAACGACCTGGCCGCTAAGTGTCCTGGCGACTGAATGTCCTGGCGGCTAAACGTCCTGTGCCAAAATGACGGCGCCCAAACGGCCGCGCCTGAGCCTCCTGCTCCGCATTGAGTCGGGATTTCACCATTTGACGTCAGCTCCATTGTGCAATTTTCCTTTACGCTCAATCTAGAACGCTCAGGTAACAAACACACAACTGGAGAAGGAGTATCGGAATCCCGAGCCGATCGCGAGTCTATATTCCGACTTTTCGACACCAAGTCGAGTCGGTACCAAACCGATACCGAGAAAGTATTGTATCAGACAGCACCACTAGTATCTATTTATACTAAATTTGTGGCTATTGAAAGTAGATTAAAAATAATTTTGCGATTATTATTTTAGACAGGAAGTGTAATTAGGAGAATGGTATAGTAAACTTTAATTTACTTGAGTGGAAATAACGAGTGTTGGCACAAAGTTGCAGACCTCTATTCTTAACGTCCTCTGGTCGTCACCACCGTTGAGCCGCGGGTTAATTCAAAGCGTCAAGACGATAAGGCAGTCACATAACTCGTCTTGAATTATTTGAGTTATTTCACTATTAGATATGGTATGCGGCTTGCACCGGGAGCGATGCAACTTTCAAGGCGGCAGCACAACTCGTTGCTTGTCGCTGCTCCACTCGTGTTCAGGTCTCACCTATACCGTGAAATAGATAGTATCAGTCAAGACGAGACTAGAATTATTTTTTTCACACCCTCGTGGTTTATTGTCTATCTCAGAAGCTCTTTTTTTTGACAATTTTTAATAACCGGAATCACAATACACTGGAACCGCCATTGAGAGACAGTCTCGGGTATATCCTGCGATGATCGTGAGGCTCTTCCAAGATTTTCTATATCGTAAACAGTCACGGCCGTATGAATCATTTCCAGTAGGAATACAATTATAATATTAATTAACTGTATTTTGTACAAATGTAGATTTTTGTTATCATAAAGGATGAACTTTTTTTCATTATGAAGCCTAATTACTGGAAGAGAATTTTCTGCGTGTATTAAAATAAAAATTCAAAATATGTACGCAAGTGTTCGACCTGCCCGCTTTGTGGCTACGGAACTGCTCAACGCCACTGCGGTCACAGCACCTCTCTCTCGACCTCTTGGACACCCTCATCAGCGGAAATTCTAGGAACGACTTAAGCGGAGGGACTTCATGTAGAAGGTTCCAGTGTATTCGTATATTAGTATCGGAAAGAGAAGCTAAAGAGGACAAAGAACGAAGAAATCGGGACACACGAAATTTTACATTTCGCGAATTGTATTGCATTTTTTTGGTTAAAAAATGGATCGAGATCCTGTAGGGTAAAGTGGGGCACACTGATTCTGAACAACTTTATATGGTTGGTTTTTATTAAAACTGTTTCATTAAGAAATTATTCAATCTCAGCAAAAACATCTGTTGTGCAAAAACTTTCCCAAGTAGAATTAAATGAAATTGTGAAATCAAAGTTGACCAAGTAAAATGAAAAAAATTATAATTAACATTATTTGATTTCAAGTATTGGAAAATGTGTTCTTTAAATGTTATTGCAGAATTTAAATTTAAGAAGAAAGTTTAGAAAAATTATTCATGAAGAAATTATCAAAATTAGAGCTTGGCGAAATAATTGTATATCTCCGCTCAAAATATAATTAAAATTCATTTTAAAGATCCTGTGCTTCCCTTAATAAGGTTCTCCATTTTTATATAGCTTATGAATTTCTATGGTCATTTATAATGTTTAAAAAATTTGTTCTTGCCGCAAAATTTTTTCATTAACATAATTCAAAATTGATGCAGGAATAGAAAAGTCTCCTCAATTCAAAACGAGTTGATCATTAATGCTTTATTCTCTATAGAGACTGTCTCTTTGATACATTTAATCACGCCAAATTGTTATAATTTCAAAAATTTCTTTATGAATAATTTTTACAAGTTTTCTTCTCAAATTCAAATTCTACTAACAACATTATTTAAAACCTGCATTCTTCAATACTTGTAATCACTTAATCTTAATTATTATTTTTTCATTTTACTTGGCCAACTTTGATTTCACAACTTCATTTAATTGCACTTGGCCAAGTTTTTGCATCGTACAAGTTTTTGGTGGGATTTCACTACTTTTTGGACAAAAAATAGAAAAATATTACGAATAAATCGAAATTAGGTTCTATGTAAAAGTTGAAACTAGTGAAACAAGTTTCAAGAGACAAAAAATTGATTTTTTTCCAAATTTTGGTACGAATTGCCAGAATTTTTTGGTACGAATAGACACTGCCATTAATAATTCATTTTTATATGATGAAATATATACAATTTTCCAAGGTAATGAAAATTGAATATTAGACAAAAGTTTCTTAAAAACTCGTTTCACTAGAGAATTGTACTGCAAACTTGCAGTTACAACTTGATATTAAAAACTAAAAATTAATAAATAAATTTTTCATAATAAAATATGCAACATTTTTTAACTACTCGTATGAATGACATTCTCAATTTGTAAAAAATAGCACTAGACAATAGAACATTTTACGGTAATTGGATCAATACATTTCGCTACAGCCGTGCAGAAAGATGAAAATTCAATTTTTTAGGACAAAATATACAAAATTTTTAAACTATCGAAGATATTATAAATTCCTAACGAAAGCACTCGAAAATATTACCGCACACCTTCAGTTAAAATGTTACCTCAATCGTAACAATAAATTTCGCTGTAGCCCCATGCAAGGATGAAACAATCAATTTTTTATTTAAAAATTTACCAAATGATTAAAACTATTTAGAATATTATAAATGCCTAAATAATAGCACTAGAGAATACTTCCGCACACCTTTAGTTCAAATTTTATGTCAATCGGATTAGCAGGTTACCATCTAGCCGTGCGTAGAGATGAAAATTCAATTTTCATGATAAAATATACAAAAAATTTCAAAACAATTCAAGATATTAGAAATTCCTGAATAACAGCACTAGAGAATGTTGCCACACACCTACGGAAAAATTTTACGTTAATGGGACCAATAGATTTTGCTGTAGTCGTGCGCAAAGAAAAACCCGAAAAAACTTTAGTTACATTAAAAGACTAATATTTACTTAACAAATAGCGTTTTCGTCTATTGCTGAAACTTAAAAGTAGAATGGAGCATTGCGCTTGACCAGTTAAACCTTCATAATAATCGGTACTAATAAAAGTTTAGTATTCATAGTACTGTCGAGAGAATAGATTTAATTTTTTTTTCATTTATACCTGACGGTGATTTGTTACCGCAAATCTTGATTAATGTTTCTGTAGACTACACTTTTTAAATTCAGTTTTTTAAATATAAACGAACCAAAG
Organism: Melikaiella ostensackeni; assembly: GCA_032362435.1. Lineage (NCBI taxonomy): Eukaryota > Metazoa > Arthropoda > Insecta > Hymenoptera > Cynipidae > Melikaiella > Melikaiella ostensackeni. The sequence continues at coordinate 4,906,893 of JAUMHM010000083.1, forward strand.
AGGGTTTCATAAAATGTTTCAAGGAATTTTAAAAATAATAACATCGCGATAGGAATAAAGTATGGTGTCTCCTCACTTTGTAGAATATGATAAAAAAGATAATTTTTTAAAAGCTAATGATCATATTTTTCTCAAAAATTAGTAACATGGATAAATTGCATTCTTCGTACGATTGTTGAAAAAATCACGCGTTTACGTTATCGTTATCTGAGTTGCGTTTCTCTGAGTACCAACTAATATTGTCGGCATAGACCTAAAGAAGTAGGAGGTGCGCAAGATCGGCGTCACGGATAACAGAAATAAAAGTTATACTTCTCATTGTTCGTGGCGGCTTCTAATTACAATTGCGAACCGCGCTTATACACATGGATATCTACTCCCGGTGCGTGAATAAGTAAAGCTAAGCTAAAGACATTACTTAAAGTAAAAGCTGAGCCATATTGAAATATGGCAAACATAAAATGATTTCGTTTCTACATAAGTTCCTCTATTTAAAATATTCCCTGATTTACATATACTTTAGATAAATACTATCTCTATAATTAGCGTCTTCATTTCTTCATCATACTCGAAGCCTCGCCAACAAAAGTAATTCGAGACATTTTTTCTCACGAAACAGATGTGACGAATCCACTGCGTCACATCTGTTCCATGAGGAAAGATGTTGCGATTTCCCTAATTATTTCTTGTGAAACTAACAACTTTCGCAATTTAAAATGATTAACAAATTTGATCGATATTGAGTATGGCAGGCCTCGCTAATGAGAGAAAATAGGAACATTTTTCCTCATGGAGCAGATGTGACGTTTCGATCACTATGACTCCTCACTCAGTATGGAAAAGTTCTGTCTCACTCTCGCAGCTGAATGAGCAGTCACAGTTCTGAAAAGGTCACATTTGCTGCCTGTGGAAAAATGTTCTGATTTTCCCAATTATTTCTTAAGAAGCTAATAACTTTTGCAATTTAAAAAAATTTACTCATTCGACCGTAATTGAGTTTGAAAGGCCTAGATAACCAGGAAACATAGAGACATTTTTTTCTCACGAAACATATGTGACGTTTCCACCATTGCGATTCCTCAATCAGCACTGAAAAGTTCTGTCTCACTCTTACTGCTAAGTAAGGAGTTGTAATGGTGGAAACGTCACATCTATTCCGTGAGGAAAAATGTTCCGATTTTCCCAATTATTTCTTGGGAAGCTGATCAACTTTACAGTTTGAAAAAATTAAATTATTCGATCGTTATTGAGTATGGCAGGCCTCGCTAATGAAGGAAAATAGCAACATTTTTCCGAACGGGACATATGTGATGTTTCCACTCCTGTGACTCCTCACTCAGCACGGAAAAGGTCTGTCTTCCTTTCACAGGTGAGTAAGGAGTCGTTGTGGTGGAAACGTCACATCTGTTCCGTGAGAAAAAATGTTTTTATCTACCTAATTATTTCTTAGGGAGCTAATAACTTTTTTAATTTAAAAAATAAACTATTTTGATCGTCATTGAGTATGGATGGCCTCTACAACCAGGGATAGTAGGAACATTTTTCATCGCGGAACAGATGTGACTTTTCCACCACTTCAAGTCCTCACTCAGTATGGAGAAGTTCTGTTTCATTCTCGCAGCTGAATGAGGAGTCGTAGTGGCGGAAACGTCACATCTCTTCCATGAGAAAAAACATTCCGATTTCCTTAATTATTTCTCAACAAGCAAATAATTTTTGCAATTTGAAAAAATTAATTAATTTGACCGTAATAGAGTATATCAGGTCTCACTAATGACGGACAATCGGAACAGTTTTCTTCACGGAAGGGATGTGACGTTTTCACCATTACGACTTCGAACTCAGCACGGAAAAGTTCTATCTAACTTTCACAGCTGAGTGAGAAGTCGTAGTGGTGAAAAGGTCACATCTGCTCTGTGTGGAAAAATGTTCCGATTTCCCCAACTATTTCTTAAGAAGCTATTAACTTTTTAAATTAAAAAAAAATTTACTAATTTGACCGTTATTGAGTTTGGAAGGCCTAAACAACCAGGGAACATAGAGGCATTCTTTTCTCACGGGACATATGTGACGTTTCCACCATTACGACTCTTCACTCAGCACTGAAAAGTTCTGTATCACTCTCACTGCTAAGTGAGGAGTTGTAGTGGTGGAAACGTCACATCTATTGCGTTAGGAAGAACGTTCCGATTTTCCGAATTATTTCTCAGGAAGCTAATAAACTTTACAATTTGAAGAAATTAAATTACTCGATCGTTATTGAGTATGGCAGGCTTTGTTTATGAGGGCAAATAGAAACATTTTTTCTCACGGGACAGATGTGATATTTCCACTACTGCGACTTCTCACTTAGCGCGGAAAAGTTCTGTCTTCCTTTCACAGCTGAGTAAGGAGTCGCAGTAGTGGAAGCGTCACATCTTTTCGGCGAGGGGAAATATACTGATTTCCCCAATTATTTCTTGAGAAGCTAATAGCTTTTGAAATTTAAAGAAATTAACTGATTTGATCGTTATTGAGTATGAAAGGCCTTGCCAACCATGGAAAATAGGAACATTTTTCCTCACGTAACAGATGTCACGTTTCCATCACTACGACTCCTCACTCAGCACTGAACAGTTCTGTCTCACTCTCATAGCTGAGTGAGGAGTCGTAGTGTTGGAAACGTCACATCTGTTCCGTGAGGAAAAATATTCCGATTTCCTTAATCATTCCTTAAGAAGCTAATGACATTTGTAATTTAAAAAAATGAACTAGTTTGATCGTTATTGAGTATAGGAAGGCCTCGACAACCAGGGATGGTAAGAACATTTTTCCTCAAAAAATAGGTTTGATGTTTTCACCACTATGACTCCTCACTCAGCACTGAAAAGTTCTGTCTCACTCTTACTGATGAGTGAGGAGTCGTAGTGGTAGAAACGCCACATATGTTTCGTGAGGAAAAATGTCTTGACTTACCCTCGTTGGCGAGGCCCGCCATGCTCAATAACGTTCAAGTTAGTTTTTTTTTCAAATTGCAAAAGTTATTGGCTTCCCAACGAATAATTGGGAAAATCGGAACATTTTTCCTCACGGAACAGATGTGACGTTTCTACCACTACGACTCCTCACTCAGCACAGAAAAGTTCTACCTCACTCTTACAGCTGAGTGAAGAATCGTTGTGGTGGAAACGTCACATCTGTCCCGTGAGGAAAAATGTTCTGATTCCCCTAATTACCACTTAGGAAGCTAATAACTTTTGCAATAAAAAAAATTATAAATTTTATCGTCATCGAGTATGACAGGCCTCGCCAATAAGGGGAAAGCGGAACATTTTTAGTCGCGGAACAGATGTGACGTTTTCACAACTACGACTCTTCTCTGCAGTCGGACAACTTCTATCTCTCACTTACAGTTGTATGAGGAGTCGTAGTGGTGGAAACGTCACATCTGTTCCGTGAGGAAAACTGTTCCAAATTTCCATCGTTGGCGAAGCCTGCTTTACTCAATTACGATAAAACTAATCAACTTTTCAGATTGAAAATTTTACTAGTTTCCTAAGAAATAATTTCAATAGATTGAGTTCTAATTACCGAAGCGTTAAATTTTTTCATTAAATTTCTGAATTGAGTTTTGCTCTAGACTTCCGTATAAAGAAGAGAAAGAGGAACAGAAGTTTATTCGAACACGATTCTTTGTAGGTGTGGACTTGAGACTCAAAGGAAATTCACTTCGCGAGTGCGAAGTTTGCTTTAAGCTGAAACTAAGCTCGTTATCGGATGGACATCGAGAAAGAAGAGCAAAGGCGTAGATAAAAAAAAGAACAAATCTGCGCATTCGGGGACGATAAAACACTCATACCGAATCTCGGGATGTCGGGAAGTCCCTGGAACGTTTCCAGAGGGCCCAAATGATTTACAGGGACTCGTCATGTAAAACGGAACCGCTGCTTTACTTCGCGCACGCACAGGAGACACAAGAGGGGTCTGATTATCGCTCAAGATTGTTTGCACAAAGGGGCCTCCTCTCGCGGAAGGAGGCTCAAGATTCAGATATTTTTTTACGACCTCTTCTCGTCCGTGTTACGACTTTTGATTAGTTGTTTGAGCGGCCTCGAGGAAGGAAAACGAGTTTCGAGATTTTATCGGAAATAAGTGATTTTCTTTAATTGCGAGCTGCACTGATAACTGACGCCGATAGAGAGAAATTTTCAATTCAGGTTTCTTTGTTGGTAATTCCATTGTTGGGGATTGTATTAATGTAGAAATATGTATGGAACTTTCATAGCATGAATTTTCTCTTTTAAAAGATGGGTATTTAAATTATTGAATCTATAAAATTATTGTGATGTTCCAGGAGGTTTAAGAGAGTTTGAAAATGAATTTCGATACTTCCTTTTTATAGGAAATTTTAACAGTTTCAGTTCAGACGAAATTCAAGTAGTTTAGATTTTTCCGCTATTCGTAATTCCATGAATTAAAATTCCAAAGATGAATTTTAAATTTCAAAATTGCATTAGTGTAAATTACCTAAATAGGTAATGAAAGGATCATAAATTAAAAATTTAAAGTTCCTTAAAGTCTATTTCAATTTGTTTGTTCTAAATTGTAATACTGAAAATTAGAATTTTCATTTTTGAATTTTATTTTAAACAAAATTTGAATCAAATTCAAAATTTCACATTTACGGAAAACTTGAGATTTCCATTTCATAAAATGTTACAGAAGCATCAAGTATTAAAATTTTCATTATAATGACTTCGTTAAAATGGATTCATAAACAAATAGAAATTTTTCTCAATTTTCAACCGACGTATTACGTTCTTTCAACGTAATCAATTCTTAATTACTTGACAAGATTCTTCCCTTATGATAATTTATCAGTGAACAATTATTGTTTATTTTATAAACAATTCCACAACTTGGCTACTTGCCGACAAATGGATGTCGTTTTTTTTCTTATGGAATCGACTACCAATGTCTTAGAAAGGACTCTTCTTATTAGGAGATCTAATGAGGCACCAACATTTGTTATTCATATAAATAAATTTGCTAAACAAATACATATTTTAGTCAATTTTCAACCTGCAGATTTCCTTTTATCAACGGAATCAATTTTAATTTATTTGGCAAAATCCTTTCAATATATCTCATCAGCAAACAATAATTGATTTATTTATGAACATTTCTTCAAAAAATCCCCGATTTCCTAATTTTTGAAGAGTTCGCTATCATAGACAGTAAAATTCAAATTGTTGAAAAAACGGTGGCGCACTCTTCAACATTGAAGATATTGCGGATTTCTTAGTAACATTTCTTATAAAACAAAAAATTATGATTTGTTCATGTAGTATTTTTGAAAAAGTACTTTGTCAAGTAACTTAATATCGATTCTGTTAAAAAAACGAAACCAGACGATTAAAATTGGACGAAAATCAGTATTTTGAGAAAAAATTTATTCAAAGAAATAACAAATTTTGTCGTCTGACGTCTTCTCATGAATCAGGTCCTTTCTGAATCACTGGCAATCGATATCGTGAGAAAAAACATCCATTTGTTAAGTAGTCAAGTTGTGAATTTGCTTATAAAATTTTTGATGAAATAAAAAATTATTGTTTCCTGATAAAGTATCATAAAGGAAGGTTTTTTGCAAGCAATATAAAATTGATTCTGTTGAAAAAACGTAATTCATCGGTCGAAAATAGAGGAAAATCTCTATTTGCTTATAAAATGTATTCAAGCAATTAACAATTGTTATCAAGTAATAAAAAATCATACATATTATTTATTGTCAACACTTTTTACTCAATTCTGCTAAAGTGACGAAGTCCTTAGACCGCGAAATGACTAAGATATATTCATTTGTTTATTAAATTTGCTTACTAATATTAACATTCACTCTTCACTTAGAAAAATGGTGAGTCAGCACGGTTTTATGGTCAAATTTAGAAGAGAAGATTTTAAAGTTTATTACTCGTGACTTTGAATGTTTTATCATAATTGCCCTAGATTTTGCCAGAAGTTGAAGTTGAATCATGAAAATTGGCAAAAATCAGAAATTAGATCGATCTTTTTCACCAACTAAGTTAGTCTCTATTCATCATAAATGCTACAACAAGGGCTCATTTGACGCGGAATTGAAAAACCTTTTCTTTAATTATTCTATTTCATTTTGTTACAAACATTTCATGCGAGAAATGAGTGCATGTTCTTAATCGCTAATTTTGTAGCTGTCCCGATACTCCTGGGCGGTACATAAAACACTGGAACCTCCATTCAATGGCCCTCGATTTACCGTATTTCGAGATTTTCCGCCAGCTCGCATTCATTGATAAGAGGATCCAAGAGGCCGAGAGAGAATGTATCCATAAAGTGGGCAGTTCGAACACTCGTGTGCATATTTCGCATTTAATTTTAAATACACGCAGAAATTTATCTTTTTAAATATAAGTCCTTATTATTGAAAGAGGTCCATTCTTTATGATTAACAAAAATTCGTATTTGTACAAAATACAATTAATTAATATTATGTATTCCTACTGGAAATGGTTCATACGGCCCTGACTGCCTACATCATGGAAATTCTTGGAAGAGCCTCGCGGTCGTCGCAGGTCATACTCTAGACCGCCGTTAAACGGAGGTTCCAGTGTATTAGATTTTAAACAACAAACTGTCCACCGTTACGGAATTTTCCGTAAGACCAACCCCTTTCCAGCTCGTTCAGGGCTAAAGTTACGGAATTTTCTGTAACTCTAGCCTTAGCGCTACACTTGCTCGGATTAGTTTTACGGAAAATTCCGTAACGCGAGTCAGTGCCTTTAAACAAAAAAGTCATTCATCAATCCCAAGGTTCTGATAAAAAGACAGTAAAAACCCTGTGACTTAAAAGGTAAAAAAATGTCAAAATTCTTCACTTTTCTTACTTTCCCAACTTTCATCTATAGTTTCTGAGCAGTACTCACTTAATCTCGTAACTATTTAATTACCAAGTCCTTACTTCTTCAAACGAAGCAAGTCTGGTCGGAATCGGCTCCTACTTCGAAAATTGAATTCCAGCCGAAAGAGTGAGCAAACAGAATACGAGAAAGAAGGCACGAGGCCAAGAAAGCATCCGGATTCGAAAATCCGAAGAATGAGATGGTACAGTAAAGTTGAACGAAAACCGAGAGGGGTAGGTTGGTAAAACAGAAGACCCTATTTTCGCAAACGATCCCGGGGGTAAATCGGCCGCGGCATGGCAGAACCTGCACAACTGGAATTAGCGTCATTTTAATCAGGAAATATAATGATCCCGCCGACACGCGAGGTTTGCTGGTATTGGAGGTACGGATGAGATGGTGGCTTTGGCAGCAAAGGGGAGAGAATGAGAAAGAGAAAATAGGGGTGGTTGGGGGTGGTTAGGGGTTACGAACGCAGGTTGCCGCGCATTCGTTACGAGCCGATAGCAATTGTTTCCCCTATCTGCGAGTTCCACTGCGACACCGATTCTCGTGTGGGTTTCACGTATACCTGAATGCCGAATGTCTATACACTATGTGTACCTACTTACGACCCGTGTATACGGAAGCGGTCTTATGTAATCACACAGCACACCGAGTATAGATTCTATTCTATCGGTACATACGGTAATGCCACCCTCGCATTGGTAGAGCCTGATTACAAATTCCTGTTTTTCATCAGGATTTTATTTTCATTTTATTGTGCTGATTCCTTTCATTTTTATGAATTGTTCTTATAATACTTTATATTAGTTTCTTATCAATATTCGCTGTAGTGAATCGCCGCAAAGTAAAGAAAAAAAGCATACAAAAAGTTTAACTTCTCCCAAGTCTCAGTACTTATGCCACATTTTGAAAATGATCATAGTTTCATTTTTGAAGTTACTTTTTTCACTGACATCATGGTTCCTATAAAATTGAAAAAAAATAATTGAGAAGGAAAGTGATAAGGAATATCTTATATTTAGTTATTTAAAGGTCATCCTGTCCGATCCTATCTTTTCCTAACATCCCCTCACATCCCTTCAGCCCCTCTCCTCAATTCCTCTCACCACCATCCCCTTCACTCCCCAAACCGTTCCCTCACTTCCTACACATCCTTTCTACTTACTTCCCTTCTTACAGAGCCCCCCTCACTCTTCCTCTCACTCCACTCCATCAATTTCTCTCGCATCCCTTCCAATGACTTCCTCTCACTTTCCCTCACCTCACTTCCCCAAACTTCCCTCCACCCACTTCCCTCACTGAGGAAAAGAGTACGACTAACGGATGGATACTCGCCCGAAATTATCATTGTTTGTGCCCGAGGCTAAGAAACCATAAAAACTTCACTGATTTGCATCAAACCTTTTGAGATCAATAAAAAATAACATCTGCGAATATATATTTTGATATTTAAGGTAAAGGCCTTGGTTTGTAACCCCCGACCAGTTCGCAACCCAGCAAGCGTATAAATTGATTTTTTATATGATACAGTAGAAACTGTTGGCTGATGTGAATTTCTTTTCGAAGTAAAAGTGATCGATTGTAAGCTTAGTATACGAATTGACGCACTTGGCATAATTTTCTGTTGACGCCAGTGAGTGTCAACTTTGACGAGTCTCAAAAAATCAACTCCTTCAAACAAAAGCTCAAGAATTGTAAAATTAATTGAATATAACCTATAATCCCAAATTCACTTGCACTGATAAGCCGGTTACGAACTGGCTCATCATTGGGATACGAACTTGCTCGAAGAGGACTTTCGGGGGTTACGAACCGGCACATCGGGTATGTTCGTTCAAATTCCCAATCATTTGATAATGCATCCTCAAACTTGCTTTCAATGACACTTTCGATTGAATATGGATTATTCTTCACGTAAGAAGAAAGTTTATTGCATTCAAATATTGCTTGAGGCATTCGAATAGGATTTTATTCTTTCCAGCTTCTTAGTAGGTTACGAACCGAGGCCTTTACCTTATTACTTTAAAATTATACAATTTTGAATGTTTTATTCTGAAATAGTGCCTAATTTTGAAATCCTTTCGAGAACTAACTTATATGTGTCATAGAGATTTAGAAAAACCAGGGTTTAAGTTGAAAACGTAGGGAACCAGCTAAATGCCGGAGTTTAGGAAAATCTTCTATTCAGGTGATATCTTTTTTCTCAAAATTCCTGGTTTATTTAAGAATCTAGAACACATTCAGATCATTTCTTTAAATTTCTAGAGCATTTAAGGTATTTACAAAAATCTTAAACTCAATCATAGACTTGCAAACGTGATTTGCAGAAGTGTTTCGTGCTCCAACAAGTAATTAATATCTTTTTATTTAATTAAGAGAAAGTGCAGGTTCAGGAAAAAATGTTAACATTTCATTCCCAAGTAAAAAAACGTTTAGATAAAAACTTAAAAATTGCCGATGAGCCATCTACAGACGTACTTTTTGCACTTTTGACACTTAAATTTTGGTAGTCTTTAATGGATGAGAGATCATTTTTTGAATTTTCATCCTTTACAAATATTTGTCAAAGCGTGATTTAAACTTTGATTACAACAACATTCTAAACATTTCCAAGCTTTTTTCACAGTGTTACCGCTCCTTGTACATTTTCTTACAATAATGTTATTAACTTCTGATTGCTTTCCCTTCCAGTCGAATCCAATATTAGTTTAAACATTCACGCCTGAGGACATGGAAGGTAATTCTGTATTTTCACCCTTCGTGTGTCGATATAAGAAATTAAATGGAAACGAGCGAGTGATAAACGACGTGAAGACGTGCGGTGAAAAAAAAATGAACTTCGATCATCGTGGAACGATATCGAGCAGACAGAAAGAGGCTGATGGGAAAAGTGGGTAGCAGTAGAGGAGGGTAAACCGCAAAGAGGTTTTCAAGAAGGAAACATGGTGCAAGGTGTCCGGTTGTATGGGGTATCGGAGAGAAATTTTTGAAAGATGATTTCAAAAGAAGAATGAGAATGTATGAGGCCCTAGTGGCAAGTGTAATGATGTATGGAGTAGAAGAATGGAGCTACAAAAAATATGAGGAGGTAGAAAAAGTGCGCGGAAAGTATATTAAATGGACTTTAGAACTAGACAGAAGCGCGCTTTGGTACATCGTATTAAATGAAGTAGATAGAGCGGGAATAGGGCATCTAAATATGAGGAAAAAGTTTTTGAAAGTGGAAGTAAGAAGATAGTTAAAGCTTGCTTAGAGGAAGGAGGTTTGGGAATAGGAGTGAATGGATTGAAAGAAAGGGAAAGGTACTTGAATAGGAATGGATGGTCAAGGGAATTCGTCAGAAGAGCACACGAAAGGAATATAAAGGTAAAGCAGGAGCTGGTAGAAAGAAGCAGGGAAGTCGTGAAGGAAGGAAAAGAAAGTAATGTAACTGAGGCGAGATATAATGATAAATATAAATGGATAAGGGTAAAGGGAGGATCCCAAAAAATAAATTGCGCGTGTAAGATGTGGAAATACAGAAGAATGGAATAAGTACTGGTATAAGGAGGAAGGAAGAAGGTACATGCTATGTGAGCGAGGCAGAGCAACATTAACGTATTAGCTAAATTATTGTGAAAAAATATAAAAAGGCAGCATAAGCATGGGAAAAAGCCTACATGAAAAAGGAAAGGTAGAGGTAGTGGAATGGCTGACGGAACTGAAGAGGAAGAAGAAGTAGGAGAAGAGAACGGAGAAAGGCGGGAGAATAAGTAGACCTAGTGGCAATAGAAATTAACACAAATGCAAAATTGATCATTATTGTAAAAAAAATATATGTGAACCAAAGACGGAAATGGAGAAATCGAAAAAGAAATAAAAAGAGCAATGATCACGAGGCACAGCGTAAACATGATAATTTAAGTCGATGCTTTAAGGTGACGAGAAGAATGCGAAGCTTTGAGTAGAGGCGTTGGTGGAAAGCGTTATGTTAATGCGTAAAGACGTTGAATTAAGGCGATAGGTTGAGGCAATGGGTTAAGGCGATTAGTTAAGGAAAGTAGTCAGGACGAGGTTATAAGTACAGGCGAAAAGCATATATAAAAAAGGAAAACACTAAAGGAACAAGTAAGAATGAGAAAGAAATGGCGAAATGGATGAAAGGAGGAATGTAAGAACATGTAACCTATGATGCAGCGAACAAACTTCACATTTTCTAAGTCCTAGTGGCCTAAAATAAACATCTTATTATATAAGAAAAAAAAAGGGAAACGACATGGTTATAAACGACGTAAGGACGTGCGGTGGAAAAAAAATTAACTTTGATGATCGTGGAACGATATCGAGCAGACAGAAAGAGGCCGATGGAAAAAGTAGATGGCAGGAGAAGAGGGCAAAGCGGAAAGAGGTTTTCAAGAGCGAAGCAGGGTGCAAGATGCCCGGTGGAAAATTGAAAGTGCGAGTTGGAGGAAGTTTCATTAAGGGTGTCGCTTCAACAGCCACCAGGCTTGCCAACTTTTAAATTGCGTTTCGGCGGGAAAGCAACACAAAGACTCTAGAAAAACCCTCGATTGACCTTTTTTGTTCTGACTTATTTCTCTCTCTACTTATTTTCGCAACAAGTACAAAAGTCCCGAGTAAATTTTCGTGTCTTAAGTGTTTTTGATCGATGGATGACTGTGACTTTTAGTCTTCGCAAAGAATATTTTGAAAGAGATCTGTAATTAATAAGCAACTAGATATTTTTTTTCCTTCTACTGTTTTGCGAATACTTTAAAACCGCTAATGTGAAGTAGATATAAGTGAGTTTTTGCAGATATTGTCTTCTAAGGGCGCAGTAAACTAATTACTTAACGAATCGTTCGATGCCGTTCTACAGTGTTCCAATAAAAGTGTCGTGTGAAAATAAATTGATTTTCCACATCGTCGCGTAATTTCGAAGAAGAGTACCTGGATATAATCACATTTGTCTGGCACTTGCAGCATCGTAAATTCAAACCTAGCCTCACAGATAATCTTATCTTAGACCGAAAACAAGAAGACCACGGATTTAGTATCAGCAGGCTTCACAGTAATCCCTAAGATTATTTTACGGAAAATAGGGGACATTCAGAGGGCTCCAAAAAGTATAAAATTACAAGTAACACACATGTTTGTAAAAAAAGTCTTCCCAAAATTCCCAATTATCCCAACTCTCAGAATAAGCCTCCAAGCAATGCCTGACGTACTCAATCCTCTGAGTTTTTTTAATCTCTAAAGTCCCCGACTTACCTACTTTGGTCATGAGAGTGGAAAACTGCAAAAAAAACTCAAATCGCTACCGCCTTTTAAGGAAAATTGGCCGAATAGGGGACTTTTAGGGGTCACAAATAAAAAAATTAAACTTTTAAGGGAAATAGGGGACATGCTGTGAAGCCTGCATCTGTATTATTAAGTCAACCTTTAAATACATAAAGAAATGTTATACCTTGCGCCTGCAACTAAAGTATTCAAAGCAAGGAAGTCTTGAAACTATTGGGATGATGTACGAATGTGATCGTAATTCGTCACGCATGGCCTCGTGAGAAAACTGGAGCCCCACCCTTAACAGAAGGATCTTAACTAACAACCCTCTTCATTATCTTGTCACGGCTGAAATGCGCAGCTCTGGAATATGTGCATGAACATGTGCATCCTGTCAACAAGTACAGAATACATAATAAATTTAGCAGTTTAAACGTCATTAGCAAACTGCAAATAACCTGTTCTTTTGATCAGGTGACTCAACTAGACGCTCCTTAAATAGATAATCATTATTCATTAAGCATTTCGAATCTAATTCGATTTGCTCATTATGTCTCTATCTCTCCAAAGAATTTTAATACGACTAGGAAATTGGAATGGAAATCAAATTGTCAAATTAGCCTAGGAACGCGAATTATAAATGCTACGATCGTAAGGTAATAACAAGTCATTTGAGAAAAAAGAAAGTTTCCAGTTTACCTTGTTTCCGTTAATGTGATTCAGAATGCGTTCAAAGAAAATAAATTAAGGTGCCTCTATAGTAAACGTTAGTTTCAGAGAGTTTAATGTTTTTAAATAATATTATTCTTAATTAATGCTCTTCAAACTAAATTTATAGTTCTGTATAACATTGTTTTTTAAATATTCATTAAACAAATTATATCTGAGTTATGAAACAGTCCCATTGTTAGTGTATGAGAAGCCAGAGAGGAAATTTCGTGTTTGGCGAGCGATTTTGTTGACTCACTAATTACTTTCGCAATTAGTAATTACATTCCTGAGTTACACAATTGCAATCGACTCTTGAGAACGTGCTTTCAATTGAAATAATTACTGAGTTGGTTCGAAACGCATTAGCGGAGCTTGTCAGCGATATGTTGCCGCAGATACTCTCTATTCTAAAGGGTACATCATCCCTAGCCGCATCTCACAAAGGACAGAGGGCAAAGATCATGCGTGACTTCGTCGGTAAACATCCATTATCAACAGAGTCCATTTCTCTTGTCCCATCCTCTGTCTGCCAAAGCATGTACACGAGAATGTCTCGACAGGAAGAAACATCAGTGGCACATTCCTGTTTCACTTAGCTGTAACATTAGATTGATTCCTCACAGGGTGAAGGTTACATTTTCCCTACCTTTTCAAATACTAGCAATTATTATATACTATATATAGTGTGCAGTACTGCGGTTGTAGGAAGAAAGACTGGAAATACTTGGTGGAATAATGAAATCCGCGTGACGAGAAAAAGCAAGCGTACTCGAGAAAGATGAATATTAAAGGTCTTAGCAATGAGGAGAGGACTAGACTAGAAAATGATTATAGAGATAAAAACAGAAATACAAGAATACTAGTCAATGAAAGTAAAAATGCTGATATAGTATGGGATACAGACGAAATACAAGACTGTTTAAATGATTTTTTAAAGAAATTGTATGAAGGTCAAGTAGATGGAGAAAGAAGAATGGATATCCGCGACATCATATCCACAATTGAGAAACTAAAGAATGGTGAGGCTGCTTCTGTCGATGTTGTTAACGCTGAAATGCTTAAGAACGGTAACGGATATTTGTTTGTGTGGCTGAGCGAATTTATGAATACGAGGGAAAGGGTGATAAAGGTCTAGATTCAACTAAAACTTATCCCTTCTCCTATACATCCCTTACTTACACCCTTACCATATAAACTCCTGGATCCCCGGAGTTAGGCTTACTCCGAAAGGGATTTGTCTTAATGGTATAATAATAATAAAATGATTCGCGCGCGAGGTTGCTTATTATTTCGAAAAAAAAATGGGGAAGAAGTATCTTATTTGCAGAGGACATCTTTCAGAGGACATCATTCCCGATATCTTAGGCTCAGGATGAACCATCTAGGTCAAAAAATGAGCCGCCAGGGCACTTTTGGAGTTTCTTTTTGAGAAAAACATATTTAAAGGTGGCGAGTGCCGTA
>JAUMHM010000083.1:5106170-5118732 GCA_032362435.1 Melikaiella ostensackeni
GAAATACATCGTGAAGTACTAAAATAATTATTAAGACTTTAAAGTCAGTGTGAATAAAAAAAGATTCGGTCAATTTTTTTTTAAATTAATTGACACTTCCAGGTATTCCAGGTCTTGCAGCAACCCTGAATCAATATCTCTCAGATAGAAAACATTTTTCGATTTACAATAATAATATGTTTAGCATTTAGTAATAAGTTTAACACTTAATAATATGTTTATCACTTTAAAATACTTGGAACCGGGAAACAGGATGAGACATCGCTTTCTAATCTAAACCTAACTAATTATATATTAGTGTTCTAAAAATTAAAGTCAAAAAAACGAAAGGCATTAAATCGTGCATGAAAGCGCGCATGTTTGCTGAAACGACGATTCGTACCTTTACACGCGGACTTTCGAGTTTTGTTCTGCATTTGGAAGCTGAATGCGTGCAACCAAGTGTAGAGTCGACGACACGGCGATGAGATTTGCGGTTTCGCGGCTAACAGTTCACTGCAAAACAGGGTCAGCAGCCAGCGAGCGAAGTAACGGGCTAATCAACGTCTCTATAGTATCATAGATCACCACTCGATTGTAACTTGTGCAGCTAAATTACTACTTTTCCTTACAATAAAACCAATAGTCACTCGATTAACCTAGATGAAAATTATTGCTCTTCCTGCATTAGTTGATTTACAAGCTCCATTAATTAAACTTCTGCTGATTATTTTACGAAAAACAATAATACAATCATTCAATTTGAGATATATTTCACCGGAAGCAAACATGACGTATGATGAACTGAGAAGTTTGCGAATTTTTTTTCCCCCTTGTAATTCAGTTATGTAGGTTGGAAGATTCATTTTGGAAAACCGCAATTGCAGCTGTGCAGCATTTGATGTACGTGCCTCCAAGAGATGTAATCTAACGATAAAGCCTGTACTACAACTGTCTAACGGTCTTGCTGACTAGAATTTCCTCTCATAGATATTCGACACGTTCACTCGCCCTTTCATCGATAACCGCAGCTTCGGCCCTTGTCTGATATGAGATACACATACAAGATGATTCATGATAATGGAAACACCCTAAATTTGATTTACTGTTAGTAAAACGTTAACAATGAAACAGTACCATAACGCCACAATTGGCAATGATGGTGTTCAGAATTTTCGACTTTTATTCGGTTCGTTTTGAACAGGAAAGTCACAGCATGGATTCATTCATGCTGACATCGAGTCTTGATTGAATCGAATCGCTCTGCATGTGTATAACAATGTGTCACTCTGGCACAAAACAACACTGCTCGTGAAGGAACAATAGCTACTAATTTCCGATACGAGTCAACTGTGGTAATATGAACTTCATTGTAGAGGAATCGGGATCATGTAGAGACCCCCAAGTCAGAAAGCAAAGGCGATATCAGGTCCATCGGAATCGACCTGTTTGTGATCACATGTACTATACTGCCGCAATACCCACACCCAGGCTACTCGATATTTCTCACTTCGCTTTCCACGATACCAACAACCTGTTTCCGTTTGTAATAAACCTAACGTTTACATAAACTATCTAGACTAGACTCTAGAGTTAACACTTTTTTTTTATTAAATGAAGCCTTAAAGATGCAACCACTGCAGTGGTCATTACGACTACAATAGATTTTATATACTCTGTAGTTATAAAAGAAACATTGTTATGTCCAGTAATGTTTGATACTGAGGACTGAATCTTAAATTTGAATATTTGAGCACGAAAAATATATGTAAGAATTCACAACAATCACAAGACATAAAACAATATACGAAACTTCCATTAGATGAGATGTCGGATATCGATGTCTTGAATATAGTTACGTGCATTATTAAATGCCTTCGCCTCGGATAGCATTTTCTTGAAGTCCGTTCCAACTTGGTGATGAATCCGTTTATCGGTGGATTTCTCGCAGTTAACAAATATATGATGTATAGAGACAGAAAATTCACACAGGTCACATTGCTCTGGCCCAGTTCTGGTGAATAGATGGGAATGGGTTAAGTTAGTGTTCGATTCTCATCCCAGTAGAATTACTTGGTCTCTACGGTTTTCTAAGATATGATTTTTTTGAAAGAATCGTCTCTAACCAGGTGTAGCTTGGTATTGTTCAAGGATTTCCAATGACCATTCCAGAGGATTTTGACGCCTTGACGTATGTAGTTCTTGACATCCTTGTGATGTACAGGAACCAACACATTAGGCGCAGGAAGTAGACATGCTGATTTGGATAAAGAGTCTACTGTATCGTTTCCTTCAATTCCCAGATGTAATGGTATCTAGAATAGGATGATTTCCTTTCCTCGATTTCTTAATTTCCAATAGATTTATTGAATTTCATGTACTATGTGTTTCTGGGCAGTTCCTTTAATTCAGTGATTGCAGTGTGACCTGTAAATTCCCAGTCGGGAAAATTGTAGAATCTTTTGGGAGCAATCGTTGGCATCTCGATGTTTAATTCTTGTATATAAGTGATCATTTTGACGAAGAAAGGCACATATGAGTTTAGATATTTCTTTTTCTCGTGATATTTCCCAAAAAAGATGTTCTCATATGCAGGATTAGATGGTATAAAGGCTATTGCAATAGAATAAGTCAAGCTAAGCTGCTTTCTTCTGGTAGCTAGTGGTGGTTCTTGAGTTTCTGCGAGAATGCTACTTGTCGGGCTGGCAAAAAATGCTCCCAAAGCAATTCTCAGACCTGTATTATATATGGGAGAGATCGTTTCTAAAGCACTAGGTTTGACAGGGTTATAAATTGAGGATCCATAATCCAACTTGGATCTGACAATGGCTTTGTGTTTGCTAGTATTTTTTGGTCTGCTCCCCAATTCCTTTTAGCAAGGGTTTTTATGATGTTGAGCCTGCGTTTACAGTCATCTTTTAGGTATCTAAGGTGGAGGATACATGTAAGTTTTTTGTCAAAGATTTGCCCAAGAATCCTGATTGTTTCAACAACTTCCAACTCGTGGTTACCTAAGAATAATCTGAGATTTTGATTGTCTGATTTATTTTTAGAGAATAAGATGCAAGTGGTTTTCGTTTTGGAAAAAATGAAACCAATCTTGCCAGCTCAATCTTGCAATTTGTTAAGACAGGCTTAAATAGTTCCTGTGTTAATTGTAGATCTCTTCCACTACAAAAGACTGTCACGTCGTTGGCACAGACTTTTTTTTTTAGAGGTCGCGGAATACCTATTGTTACATCATTGAATGTAATTAAAAATAGTGCAACACTCAATACAGATCCTTGGGGAACTCTATTTTCAAGTTTAGTTTCTCTTGAGAGGTAACCATTTACTCTGACTTGCATGAATTTTTAGGAAATGAATTTTCAATAAAGTTGTAGAATGCGATATTTCCAGACCATTTCATAGCATTTTTCAATATCTAAGGAAAAAGCTAAGAGATGTTGGTCATTGATGAATACGTCACGTATATTTATTTAAAGTTGTACAAGGGGATCAAGTTTAGATCGATGTTATCAGAAAACACTATCGTTTTTGCTGCAACCGTATTCAACTGATACGAAAATCTGTATAAATAAAAAGAAACAAAAGACTGGTACATTCTTGGTTCATTCTGTTGCATTTGAATACTCGATAAAGGGTTTTACTCACTCATCAAATTGAGAATAGTACCATCACAACTCACCTGTAAGAAAAGAAAAAGGTTTTCAGCAGTTTGATTTGAGTACAAAGGGTTTATTTAATTTAAAACAATATCAAAGTTGAGGAATGTTATTCTTTAAGATAGTTTAAATGTTTTTGTATAGTATTATTACAGTCTTTCTAAGAGAGAGAGAGAGTAAAGCGAATAACTTATAGTAAACAACTCAACCGACAAAGTTTCTTTTGTAATGCGGGAATAGGTTTACATCCAAGTTTAGTGTCTCTTCATGAGATCTCTTGCGAACGAGCTTCTTCAGTAAAGCTTTATTTGTCGTCAGTTCATAAGTAATACAATACGAACTCAAATATGAAACAGCTGCGAAAATGTTTGCGGGCTCGTTCTTCCGCGCCTTCAGCCAGTTGCTGCATCCAGACATTGTTAGAACTGAACTAATTAATATAAACACGAGACAAATTGTATAATAATATAAACCTAAAGGCAAATTTGAATTACATCGTTAAAGGATATACGAAAATTCAAAATTGAGGTACTTGCAACTAAAATAGATGCTACATGGTTGGCAAGAGTCATTGAATCAGAGAAACGGAAGTCAGTACCGGAAGAAGGGACACGAGAAAGAGCACTGCAAAAGAGTGGAAGACTGGAAGCTGGCAGAGGGAGGAGATCATAATGGTTACAACGGCCCGTCGTGTAAGTCATTTTCGAGTTAGTGCAGATAATATATTTCTCTTTAGAAAGCTCGTCGAAACAGAAGATCCTAACTTTTCAGAGTGGCAATTTATAGGACGACTTCAAATTCCAGGTAATTTCCAGGCTTTCCCAGGTCAAATGTGGTTAATTTTGTGGGTTAACTTAATGTAATTTATTAACGGGTTCTATACTTTTCTCGTTAGAATTTGATGCAATAAATAGTCATAGGTCAACCGCATATATTTACGATGTTTCGCAAATCAAACAACAAGCAAGCAATTCATACTCATAAGTTCAAATTACGGAAGGAGGTGTCACGTCCTCTAACTTTGGAAGATTCTCTCATGGATTCTTCACGCAATTCATCATGCCCCATTCAATAAATAATCAGTTTCGGATTACTGCACGTTACGAAGAAATCACGCTTTTCTAGTTTTCACGTTGTTTACAGATTACAAGATGAAGTTCTTTAGAAAACGTTCTTACAAAAAAGCCAGGGTTTGAAATTAAATTCCAGGTCATTTCCAGGTTTTCAGGTCAAATCGCCATTCTGCTTTAGCAATAAAAATCAATAAGGATCCATGGTACGTTCAATATTAAGGAATATCATCGACTGTATTTTCAGCCAACACCAACTTTCCAAAAATAATGAAATTTTAAATCATCCACGGAATCGAAATCCTGATATAATAAGCTGTCACTTTTTTCAATAATCTTATCCATCTTATCGAACATGACAAAGTCTTTTTTTAAACACCTGCTCATTTTTACGTGGACAAATACAAATAAAGACTGCATTATCGTGTACACATAATTGACCGTGCAAGTGGGTCGAAACGCACGCACGGTTGCATTAGATTAGCAATACTACGCGCTGATAAAACGGATCTCGTTTTACAATTTAGCCGCGAATAGTGTAGTTGAACGACTGATTCACAGCAGGCTTATCTTTCAATGAGTGCAAGTGTTCTCAGTTCGTCTCGGAAATTCAGGAAGTGAGACTGTTAGGAATTACGGAATGGAATGAAAGGAAGATGTCGCAGTTGCATTGTTTACGCACTGATGCCAGTGAAAAAAGTCTTGCTCTTTGCTGACAAGTAAATGTATATTGTTAAAGGAACGACAGTGTTTGTTCTTTTAGCTCACGTGTAAGTACTCGACACATATGGACAGAGTGTGGGAGTAAAGAATAAAAGAGAATGAACGCAGTAACGTAAATAGAATTTTATTTAAAAGGCGCTGGCGTTCAGTTTTTGGTAGACATTTTATTATTATCAAGCATTTCAAAGTAATGAAAACTATTCGAAGGAACTGATACTGGGCCATGATCAGCGGTACTTGAAGCCTAGAAATGGCGTAGCTGAATTAAGAATATTTGAAATACCGTTTCAACTTACGTTACTGAAAGGGTAGAAATGGAAAGAAGTGAATTGCAGATGCTTCGAAGAAAATAAAATGAAAACAAAAAAAAAAACGATTCAAGCAAGGAATGGGTGGATATATGTACGAGTATATACAAGAGAAAGTGTATCTAAAAGGAAGGCGAGAAAGAATACACGAAATAAGAAGGAATGGAGGATAAAGTACATTAACAGTAAGATGAACGACAGACTCGTCTGCATCGTATCACTAATGCACAAAAGCACCTATTCAGAAAAGAATGCAGCAGCGCATTTTCAATTTACCGCCCACGTCATGCAGAATCGCTGTGCACTGAAAAAATGAATAATGCCGTCTATAAACTTGTATTTTAATAGTTGGGACAGCAATCTATACATAGATATTAGGCCGTGAAATCTAGATATTAAATTTTATAATGCAGGATTTTAAGCATTAACATCCACATTGTACGGCTAATTATTATCTATAGATTAGTAGATGGGTAAGAAGTGTTTCTAATCTTAAATTCCTACTTTACCGACATCGAGACCGTTCCACAGCTGTAGTGGTTCGTGTCCGTGCTAAATTTCTAGACTGTTCTTGATGACGTCAGCAAATTATCTTGCGCACTTTTGTGAAATTAATTTCGCGTAAACAACTTCAACAATATTTATTATTATTTTAATGACGCATCACATATTTACGTGGCAAAACGTTATATCCTAGACATGTATAGATGTGTTTATTATAATGTAGAACCTTCTAGAACTTTAAGACAAAGAGATCATAGAGATACTGAATTTTAAGTTAGCATGGACATGAACCACTGCAGCTGTGGAACGGTCTCGATGTCGATCATAAACAATCATAAACGATATAATCCATTTTTCTTGGTATGAGAATGACAATAACACCAAAATCGGTGACGCGACTTTATAGCAATATGGCAAGATTGTGGCTGCAGATGTTAAAAACTCCTAATATGTTTAAAACTATTCTTGGGTACTTATAATTTCTCAGGTTCCCGTTAGACTTAATGAATACCTGTCGATTGATAAAACAGTAAAAGAAAAGATTGAAAATCTCGAGCAGCCCTGCAAACTAACATGTAAACTGTAAAGTATTCGAATGTATGTTAGAAATACAAATGCAGATAAATATTCTGAGGTGTAGGAGTAAAAAGGGACACTTTACGTTTTATCCAATCTGTCGGATTATTCAAATGGATAAGTGGTATGAGGATACAGGAGTCGACTTGACAGTAGAGCTAATGTAAGGGATTAAGCTTTGGAATGGGCGGGCGGACAGGACATTCCATGCAGGACAGGACAAACCTGACACCGAGGTCAAGGAACTTTAACTTTGATACAATTGTGGGTTTCTCCCACGACTCAGTGAATATAAAGTTGCTCTACGATCTTCCATGAAATATCTAGTCCGCTAACCCAATTAGAGCTGATAATTCCAGGACATTGTTTATTAGCATTGACAAGAGCCCTAAACGCATTTTGCGAAATTTCCTTGTTTTTTTTATTCGATTGTCATGAGCCATAAAGTGATTTTTTGCTCATTTCAGTTGATCACACTCAGGGTGGCGATTCATGGGATGAATTTATATTTCGTGCCATTTTCAGGTATGCGATCTTAAAATATTTAATTACTTTCACACTTCAGATGAATAATTTATTAATCGATTATTTGTTTAAGCTGTTTTAGCTGAATTTATTCGATTAACAATACTCATAAATTCGATCAGCCACACAAACAAATATCCGCTACCGCTCTTAAGCATTTCAGCGGTAATAACATACACATCAGCAGCCTTACCATTCGCAAGTTTCCTAATTGCGGATATAATGTCGCAGATAGCGATTTTTCTTTTGCCAACTACAACGGGATTGTTTGACGTATCCTCTTCTGTGACAGAGTTGTTATGCTCCTTAACTTGACATCCTACAATTTCTTGAAAAAATCATTCACACAGTCTTTCACTGTGTCTGTATCCCATACCATTTCACCATCAGCATTCTTAACTCCGACTAACTCATTGTCAGTGGTTGTACTTCCTTTCCTAATCTTCTTAACCCATTTCTGAAATAATTTCTTATTTCCTTCAAAATTATTTTGCATTTTTTTATCTTCTTCCGCTTTGAATTTTTGATAATATATTTTTGATAATATATTTTCCGCTTTGATTAATGATAAAAACAAAATAGATATATTAAACTCGATTAGATGGGTGTTTTTCTTTCAAATTGAATAAAATTAGCATTCAACGTATCAAAAAAACTGACCAATCTCTAATAAAATATTCGAACAATTAAAATCGAGGGTACGCTAAATGGATATAAAATGTACCTGATATTTACAATTGAGAGCAGAAATTGATAAGTTGATGTATTTTTGGCTGATGAAAATTCAGAGGAAAAAAGTGCATGAACTCCTACTTCAATTACAATTAAATGCTTTCAAAAAGCACTCTACCATTCTCTGATGGCGGTAAAATTCAGCTTTAAAGGTTTCTACTTTCTCTGCAATTATTTAATTTGATGTTGCAAAAAAGTGCTACTGCGAGGCTAGAAGGTTCGAAAATTATTGAATTATATTACTGCAGTATCGTGATACTTAAGTCTACTTTACACTCGACTGTACAGGTTCGTCGTCACGCTTTTTATGGCTGCTCTAAAAGCAAAATTATTTCAACATTCTCAGATAAAGGGCGCTTCCGGGTTCTTCTTTATTAATGCGTTATGCGTATTTTTAGTCCGCCCTTTACACTCAGATCATTCAACTAACCTTCTTTATTTTATGTACAGGTATACTCTCCCCTTTTAAGGGCTTGAGCCTTTACAGAACCATTACATGTTTTCTTTTCAACAATCCTTAAATACTACCTTGCCAACTATTTCATACATATCGTCTTCACCACTCTTCTTACTCCTAGGCGCTTGCGACCTTGCCCTGGGCTTCCGTTTCCTCTTATCACTACCAATCTAAAATTTGTGGCACTAATCCGCAACACTACTTCCTTATTCTCCTTCTTCAGAAGTAATTTTTCTCTTACTTTTCCCTACCCCGTGAAACCAGCTCTCCCCCCCCCCCTCACAACTCTTCTAGCTTCTTCATCCATTCCTCACCTTTACCATTCCCATTCAAGATCCACTTTACTTTCTCTTCCATACTCTCCCCTACCACTTCGTCAACTGTGCACCTCACTAACATATTCAACCATGATTCCTGCTCATACCTACATACTCTACACAGATTCTCCTCTTCATTCATCCAATACCTATTTGCTCTTACCATTCTGAATCTCACCACTCTATTCCATTTGCTCTACTTTTTGATCTTTTTCAGGTATTTCGGCTCCCCTTCCCTCTTAACTATCTAATACCAGCTGTTAGCACCTTGACTCCTACATTTTTTCCTATCTTTCCTCTCCCTGCCTCGCCATCATCTTTTTCTCTATTCCCTGCCATTCTTCTTTGTTCCATTGTCCTTCGTTCATAATCTTTTGAGCACACACTTGAGCAATCCTGCTTCCCTACTACCTTCTTACTTTCTCTTTGAAATTCCAGGATCTTTTCAGTTGCCTGAACACCATTTTCTCTCGTCCTATTTCTTTCCTCAGCATATGATCTAGGCAGCTCCAACTCACGCCTACAACCCATCTCAGAAATCCCTTATGCAGACTTTCCACTCTCTTATGCTCTTTCCATTCTCACATTCCCACTCCAGAACTTAACACTGACCACACAAACACGTCGAACATCCACACTCTCATCCTCCAGTCGTCTTCGAACCTTCTCTTCTCAATACCCCACACTTGACCCATTACATTATTCGCATATTCCAATCTCTTTCTCACCTGCAGCTCGTTTCCTCCTTCTGCTTCGAACCGAAATACTAGGTAGCAAAACTCCTCCATCAACTCCAACACCTCGCTTTTTATCTTCCATTCGTACTCTACTCTACACTTTCTATTTCTAAAACACATTATCTTAGTCTTACTGACATTCACCCTTAAATCTTTTTCTCTCACATACTCTTCGAACGCTCTCATCAGCAGATTCGTCCCTCTTTCATCATTCGCTACTAGAACCACATCGTCTGCGTATGCTAGTGAATACAGTTTGCCTGTTCCCAATATTATCCCTCCCTTTCCTTTTCTCTCCATCTTCTTCTCCAAGTCTGCCAATAGGATACTAAACAGAAGAGGGAGAACTCATCGGACTCACTTGTCTAACTCCCCTTCCTGTTCAGAATTACTCCCATTTCTTTTCTCCTATCTTTACCTTCATCGTAGTCTCCACAAATATTTATTTTATCCTCTCTATCAAACCTACACCTACTCCTCTTTCTTTCATGGCCTACCATAGCAGCCTCCTGTTTACGGAGTCAAGATCACTCATCTCACCTTTTCTTTTCTAATTAACAACAATGAATGAGGCAAAGTTTTAATAATTTATATAAAATAGGGTTATCAGAACAAAACAGTTTGTAAACAAAGCAAGTCGAATGAGCTAATCTGCAGATAATACTCGCAAATTGACTGGTTATCGCGTAATTGCCTTTAAATAAATGATCTTGGTGCAAGAGCGATGTTTAACCGCGATTTAATGAAGCGTTATTCAGCGTTTGTAAGCATGATGGAGGCGAGGGGTGAAGGGGGCAAAACCGCGATGTACATCGCGTCGTGTTGACTAGCGTCGCATTGGGCTTGCCCACGTGTAGCGGGGACAAAAAGAGCAGCCTCTATGATGCTCGCGCCATGGTCGCGGTCTAGCGAAAGACCACGATTATCCTGCCAACAGCAACGATTAATTTAATCAGCGCAACGGGTTTTGCCGCGAAAATGCTGCTCTCCGAGGGAGAAAAAACTACAGTAATTACTTCCCATCTACGATTTCCGAGGAAAACATAACCACAGCGATCTTCCCGCTATCCTGAAGACATTCCCGTATTTAGTCTTACTTTTTGCATACGTAATCTAAATAGTATTATCCGCTCTTGACCCGAGCTGGTTTTTAGTAAGACTTTTCCTATTTTGTTTAATAATCGAAAACAAAAGTACAATAGTAGTGACGCCAGTGTTATAGCCGTCCCTGGGTTCGGCTACCTGATCCTGGACCCTTTTCTTGACAGACGAGACACACACCCCGTTGCGAGTGGAAGGCTACTTTCCATTTTTCGCAACGGATGACCCTGTCATTGTTATGGCATTCAGACCGGTTACAAACATGGAAATTATGAAAACATGACATGACTTTCACAATACCAGAACTTAGTAAAATATTAATAAATCGAATTTTAATAGGCTGCATCAACTTCATTAGATTATGAAGAGAAAATTAAAAAAGATAGTAAAATGTCGGTTAATATCTTCAATCCCAATTGAAAGTTATTATACTTTTGTATGCGCTCAAAGATTTCCCTTATTACAATGAATGTGGCATCCGTTGCAAAAAAAGGAAAGTAGCCTTCTACTCGCAACGGGGTCCCTGCCTCGTCTGCCGAGCAAATGGTTCAGGACTACACAGCGGAACTCAGAGACGGCTAACAGTGAGCAACACTGCTATTGTACTTTTTTTTTGATTATGAAACGAAAAAGGAATAGTTTTACTAAAAACCAGCTCTGGTCAAGAGCGGATAATTGGCGTGAAGTGCCGCGTGCCATGCCACAAGAATGTGCCCGCCACAGGCGGACATATTTTTCAAATGATACTTTATTTTCGAACACTGATAAAAGTCAAAAGAAAGGAAGAATTTCATTGGCTTGGAGTCGTGTTTTGAAATTATGCTCATAGCCCACTTTGATATCAATGATATTAACAGACACGAGTAAGATTTCAGTGCACGGTACCGGAAGCTGATTCTCGTTTTCGCTACATGGTTACAATGCAGCACCCTCTCAACGGATCTTTAGCCGAGAACAATCTCTGCATCGGAATTCCTGAAGATTTACCGACCGAGTCTACGTAGCATAACGATTTTAGTCGCTGGCACGGATTTGTATTCTAGAATGCGCACCGGAGCTTGAGGAAGGCACTTTGTCGATATTCCGCCCGTTTGAAGATATTCTTGCGGTACGGTCGCGATTTCGGCGAAACGTTCGTTTCCAGATTTGCACAGAATGTGAAACGAAAAGCGACACAGAAAGAGGATTATTGTCTCGACAAATATCTATTCGCATTTCGTACCACCTCGCCCGAAGAAAACGCGTCATGACATTTGTATGCATCGCGTCTATTCTCCAACGTTTTCTTCCATGGCCGTGTCACACGCTCTATTACAATATTAATGCAAATTTCGAGGACAGGCCAGAAAAATACGTCCGTGCAAAATACATCACAACGCCTCTAGTACGCTAGAAAACACTGTATTTATCCACAACCGTTCGGTGCGCTCATAAAAGTTTTCTATTCACTTTCGCATGAGGCGAACGAGACTGTTCTTTTCTCTCTCGATGGGCGGAAGCATCCGAGAGCGCTTCGAAATACTTGAGATTCGATTTCTTTCCATTTTCACTTCCACTTCGAATGATATTCATGAAAGCATTTTAAGTCGCTTTGCTAAACCTTCCTTTTACCTTTATCAAAATCCTTCACTACAATGTTCGACATCATTTAACAAAATTTACAAGGCTCGGGCTCACTTCAGAAATCGAAAATAGTCTCAATAGTGGCATGAAATTTTTCAAATAATAAACTTATATAAGGTCATCGAATTTCCGAATGTTTTCTTCCTTAGTTTAGCTTAGTTTTCTTCTTCAATGATATTTTTCTCTTCCTCTAAAAGTCTCTAATTTTTCTGAAATGGAACTGCCATGCCTCCGTGAGGATTTAG
>JAUMHM010000083.1:5224347-5253133 GCA_032362435.1 Melikaiella ostensackeni
TTCTGATTCAGAAGATGAAGGGCTTCGTTTCGATGAAGAGAATGAAAATACGATTTTTGTACAATAATTTATATTCCTTGGTTAATTCATCTTGAATTGAAGAATTAGAACAGGATTTTTTTAGTATCGTAAAAAAAATTTTTTTAATCTGCGGTGAGGACGGCCTTTCTGTACAGGATTTTATATGCGTCCAATCATTGGTCCATTAATGGCAGCCAAGTAACCCATGTTTTCGAGATTATTGGTCAGTCTTGGCTACCAGTCCTGGACCATGACAGGCAGCCAATTCTTGGCATTAGCGTTATCATCTCAAGCTTTGGCTAATGTTGGCCCAAGACTGGCGGCCAATATTGCGCCACTATTGGTATCATTGGGTCCTTAGCTTGGGCCAAGCATGACCCAATAGTAAAATTTCCACTGCGTATAAGCTGAATTAACTATGTTTTGAATACATGTATAGGCAAATCAATGTAAGCACATCTTGATTTATATTTTTAACTTTGAAATCATTTTCAGGAAGAAAAAAGACCATTTTCTTTTACAAAACGCAGATGGTCAAAGTATTTAACAAATTTAACTTCTTCAAGAATTTGAAAATCGTTCATATCCTAAGAGAAAAGTTGTCTTGAAGCAAAAGCATTGTACACTTGCCCGTTTTGTTTTGACCACGTGAATATCTTTCTTGCACAAACAGAATTATTTATCTGCAAAATTTATTCGGTGGAGTTAGTCGCAAAAGGATTATAATTTTTCCTGCAAAATGATTCCCGTTGAGAAAAAGGAAAATCCTTTTAGCCTTAAATTTAAGATAAAATTCCAGTTGTGTCAAGAAACATCCTTTTTACACAAGACACAAGTGTACAAAGAAAAAATCAACTGGCTCAAAATCAGATCCACTGAACTCGATCGAGAGAGACCATTTGTTCTTCATATGATATACGACGACGAAAAGATTCGTAAGGTGGACATCGCGAAAAGAAGGATTTCTGAAAGACATTTCAAAAATGTTCAATTATCGACTCTTTATAAGAATGGAAATACCATCACAGTCCAAAAGTATAACGATCTCATGCACTTGATCCAATGCATCGATTCCAAGTATCAATCATTTTACCGCGATTTGAGGACAACCAACTCAGCTCAAGATTATGATTTAGCAAGTGGGGATAGCGTTAACGAGTAACTAAAACATTCAATTCGAATTTTTTTCTTGGTGAGCTATTGTCAGAGTAGAAAAGATAGTTAATAGTTTGAATTTTTCATAAAAAGTATTCGTGTTACTTTGGTATTCATGTCTGTGAATAAATTGAATTTTACTCAAAGAAAAGTTTTTTTCTTCAATGAACAAGATGACTTGAATTTCAACAAGGATCTGAAGACTTCGACTTCTATATTTGGTTTTTGACACTTGAAACGTTTTACAGAAAGATCATTAATTTTAAATATACATTTATAATTCATTTATAGATTTTTTTATTCAATTTGGAACATTATTGAAAAAGTAAATTTGATTGACATGCCAAACACTTCGAAAAAAAGAAAAAAACAACAAATATGATACAAGAACGATAAAGGTAAATGAATTGTCTCTATTAAAATTCCTTATGAAGTTATAAAAGAAAAATTCTATTAGATAATTGTTATAAAACAATAGAATCTGAGAATGAAGTTACATTATTTATATCTATTATATTAAAAGGGAAATGAATGATTCAAATCCTTCTGAAATGTCGTTATGAAACTATTGACAGGAATTTCTTGTATGGAAAACTGCTGTCTGGAGCAAGAACTTTGTCAATAGTACATTTCGTACAAACATAATAGTACAAACGTTTTTTCGTTGAAAAAAGGTTTTTTACATCATTTGAATCTAGAAGAAATTCTGTATTCTTTCACATTTAGGAAAAAGTATTTTTTCTACAAGAATGGTCAAATGATGATGATAAAAGTCAAAAAATAGTGTTATTACTGTAAAAAGTAGTAATATAAAATCATTAAGTTTTAATGATTTTTCTTTATTGGTAATCTGGACTAAAATTTTTCTTTGTTTTGAACGATAATTTTTTTTAACGGTTGAATTTTTGAAATTGCAGCCATTTCTGATTACAGCTATCAAAAATGACGGTTAGAAATCATGAAGATACATCGGCATTTTTGTTATACAAAGTGTAGTTTTACTCGATTTTCTGAGAATTTTTTCGAAAATTATTAACATCATATTAGAAACAACTGAAAGTAATAATACGTAAATTGTGACAATCGAAAGTTGTGCCGTGTAGGGCTAGCCCATGAATTTATTCGTAAAATTGTAAAAGATCAATTTTACGCGTTGAAAATCTATTCGATGTTTTTGCCCGTGAGTTTTGTTTTCGACATTTTTGTGAGTCGAATACTTTTTTGACGTTTATGCCCGTGATTTTATGTTTTGACAATTTTGCGCGTTGAAAATCTTTGTGACATTTTTGCCCGTAAGTCTTGTTTGGAACATTTTTGCGCATATAATATTTTTTTGACATTTTTGCTCGTGACAAAACTATGGAACGTTTTAGCTCCCGGCGTGTCATTTGTAAGATGGAAAAAATCCCTATTAAACTTAGTAACAGAACAAAATTTGCCTGTGAATAATAATTTATTAAAATATCTAAATTTCGATAATTGGATAAAGTTATACCTGTATAAAACAGTTTTTAAAATTTTCACTAATTCTTGAAGACAGAAAATTATTCAATTTACAGTGTTAAATTGCGATATATAATTATGCACTTGCAACAACTGCGCTGTATGGTAGCTAAACCTGGACGTATCAAGAAAAGGATAAGAGTAAAGTGAACGCGGTTGGCATACAATTCTTACAGAATATGTGTGGTGAAACGCTAATGGACAAAGTGAGTAATGAAGCCTGAAATGGATGATTTTGGATACTGATTGGCCCGCGTGAAGATTTCGCTTAGTGGATTATTTCAATGGCTTTGCGAAACCCTTCACATGGGGTGTTTGCTAGAGAGATCGGTCAGCGACGCTTTCGGAGGGCGATGTTGCGGGACGAGTATGTCGTTTGAAAACAGAAACAGGCTGGGCTTACTTCTGCTATGTCTTGTTTATATTGAATTCATCAAGTCTTACTTCAACTGTTGCCGGAGCAACGTCATGTATTTTCCTTGTGCTTATCGACTAAATTCAAGTCTTTTTTGACTACAAATGCTACGTCTCAATTAAAGGTCAATTTACTCGTATACCTCAAATGAACGTAGGTTTTTTCTGTTCGTAAACAACACGCAATAACTTCTAGACTGATCTAAAACCTATCCCTGCTCCCCTCTCCTACACACCCCTAACTCAAATTTTCCATATCAATTCCTTGATCCCCAGTAGTGCAACGAGGCTTGAACCGAACGAGTTACGCATACCCCGAAAGGGATTTGGCTTGATGGTATAATAATAAAAAACAATGTTACCCATAAATGATTGTCACTCCCCAATCACTTGCTTCTTTCGCGTACATCGTGCACAAAAATTGGTTTCGATTGTGTCCACTACAATTATCGCTATGAAATCTGAATTTCGTTATACCTTCCTGACTTTTCGTTTTTATAAATTTCCACAAACAGCTGCTTATTTCATTTGCACATGTTTTTGCAGTTTCGTTCCACACGTGATATTCATCGTCTTTCGTGGCCAAATTGAAAATTTTGAAATTTTAGACTGAAAGCTTTCTTTTATAATACATGACAGATACTTCGCAATGCGAGGTAGACAATACTTTGTGCAAATCAAATAAGGCACACAAAATTGAATAATTGTTTTTCGCTTCTTCTTTATCATTATTCATTAACTCTCGTGCTTTCATTTTATTTTCTATGTGAGCATCATGTTCATCTTTAGTCATCTGCTGTTGCTTCTCCTCGTTCGTTAAAAAATCGAATGAAGCGCTTTCGTCGCATTATACTTCTTAAAACGATGAAAAAATAAATCATTTTCGTTACAAAATATATATCGATAGCGATATTCGGAAGCAATAGGTGTTTCATTCTTTTTGGCCATATATGCCTTGTAATTTTCATACATTTTATTCAATGTTTTGAGCTTCATCAAGGTACTCTCTCGTAGAGCTAGATCTTCAATAGTGAGAATCTACTCTGTCAAATGATGCTACTCGTATATGTTCACGAACGGATCTCAAGATATCTCCTGGTATTTTTTTGGCTTATTGTTGTGTTTGCCTCATGTATCTGCACCTATCAATTGTCCAGTTATTAAATTAGTTGTTTTCCTCTTTACCTGTATTGTATCCAAGATACTCTTGGAAATACATGTTGTAAAAGAAATAATAAAATTTTAATGAAGCACATAAGAACTCGTGAATATATACAAGATTGTGTTGAATAAATTAAAAATTTCAAAATGTAACACTTTGTTAACGCTTCAAGTGGAACGAAATTTCGTTTTTGAATTTTTTTGGTTTTCATGAAGTTATTTATTTCAAATAGTTAATAATGGCCTTAATAACATTATTATGGCTTGAAGATAATATTTCAATTGTTGCGATTATTATTTATTTTTAGGAAGCGCACAGGTTAAAGACAAAAATAGTTACCGGAAGCATTCAGGAACATAGTACGACAAACTTTAAACTTTCTTCCATCAGACAAAACAAGATGAATTTTTCGTGATAATACAACATTCGTTAAAAGCAAGAGTTGCTTTTCCATTTTTCGGGGTTTCTTTGACGCTTTCGCGTATGTATTTTATCGACTTTACTTGATTCTCCATCCTGGAGTTGTGTTTCCTGATCTATTTGATGGTTCTGATCATCTATAGATTCTAAATGAAAACGAGGAAAACAATAAGTAGAAAATGAAGTAGCAATGTAATTAATAAATATTCTAGCGTAATATTATATGGACTTTATTTTATAGCTACTGAAAAGTAACGAACACATTCGAAAAAAATTCGTGCTGCTAATTTTAAAAAAAAAACCTAAAAATACCGATAAAATTTACTTAAAATTTCATCGCATTTTGTTTTTAGAATTTTTACTGGCTTTCTGATAAATCAGAAGGAACTTTAGTTTAATATCAAGAAAGATAGCTCGATACATGCTTTAGTAAGAATTATAAATAAGTCTCAATTGAAACCAAGAACGGGAGTAAAAAAATTGAATAGGTCTGAAATGGTTAGTTGAAAGTCGAAAACATGCTCGATGCATTTACATAGAAAATAAAATATTCTTGCAGTAGATTTTTAAATTTTCAGGCACAGACAGCCATATTGAGAATATTTTTCACGGCAATCATTTTGTCGCGTATACTTCTGCTTTTATGAATTTTTAAGGGTTTATCACTTACCTGATGTTTCTACATTTCTATATCCAGATTCTGTATTGGGGACTTTTGGCGACTTGTACGAATCAGCACAGTTTCCAGCGCCCGGCCGAATCGGCATAGTTTTCAGCGCTCAGCCGAGTCGGTACAGTCATCCTTCCAGCCGACGACAAAGGTCAGACAACTCAGCCGCACTACTAACGAAGAACAAAATGTCATATAATGCATATTTTTTTGCTATTTTTTACCAAAAACAAAATTTTTTTTGCTCTTTTAGTTTTCGAGAAAACAGGGCGGCGCTAGCTTGCCGTCAACTCAGCGGTGCCCTCTACAAAAATCATTAAATTTTGTAAAATGATTAGGTTAAATTTTTTTGTTCTTTCTTTGCTTTCCAATGTGCTACGAACCGCTTTTGTAAAATCAACCCTCATTTTAAAAAACGACCCCTTGTAGTGAAAAAAATTATTGAAAAAAAATGACTAGGATAGATTTTTTTGCTCTTTTTTTGCTTTCCAATGTGCTGCGAACCGCATTTCTAAAATCAACCATTATTTTGAAAAACTACGCCTTGTAGTGGAAAAAAGTATTGAAAAAAAATGACAAGGAAAAATTTTTTTGCTCTCTTTTTGCTTTCCAATGCGCTACGAACCGCTTTTGTAAAATCAACCCTATTTAAAAAACTACCCCTTGCAGTGAAAAAAGTACTAATAAGAAATGACTAGGATAGATTTTTTTGCTCTTCTTTTGCTTTACAATGTGCCACGAACCGCATTTGTAAAATCAACCCCTATTTCAAAAAACTACACCTTGTAGTGAAAGAAAGTATTGAAAAAAAATGACTAGGATAGATTTTTTTGCTCTTTTTTTGCTTTACAATGTGCCACGAACCGCTTTTGTAAAATCAACCCCTATTTTGAAAAACTACCCCTTGTAGTGGAAAAAAGTATTGAAAAATAATGACTAGGATAGATTTTTTGCTCTTTTTTTGCATTCCAATGTGCTACGAACCGCTTTTCTAAAATCAACCCTTATTTCAAAAAACTTCCCCCTCTAGTGAAAAAAGTATTGAAGAAAAATGACTAGGATAGATTTTTTTGCACTTTTTTTGCTTTACAATGTGCCACGAACCGCTTTTGTAAAATCAACCCCTATTTTAAAAAACTACCTCTTGTAGTGAAAAAAAGTATTGAAAAAAATGACTAGGATAGATTTTTTGGTCTTTTTTATATACGCTTATTGTTGGGATTTTTGCGCTCTTTCTTTACTTCTCAACGTCATACCAATCGCTTTTGTAAAATCAACCTTTATATAAAAAAAAACAACACCCTGTAATAAAAACACGTATTTGAAATAGAAGCTCGATATCTAGATTGAACTTACTTATGAAATAGTAACACAGTTCTTTTAAGCATAATTATTTCTCACCCCTGATCGTTACAATAAAAACCACCGTACTTTATAAGCTAAAATTGCAACATCTTTTAACAAAATTATTCTCCAGTCCATGTGTGTATATTGAGAAAATATAATTTGCCTTCTCGATGTATCTTTGATAGACTTTGCACATTTTTGGTCTCCAACTCTAGCGAAACGCAAACAAGTTCGACTTCATCCAGGTAGATCAGTCGCATGATTTTTTTATCAACCTAATGCTGCAAGGGATCAAGTTCTCGCAAAGTCAAAAACTACCCTTATCATAAAATTGGTCTGAATTTGATTGGTAGTAGACTATGCACATTTTTGGGCTCCTACCTTGGCGAAACCCATACAAGTTCGACCTTATCTAGCTAGATCAGTCACCTAGTTTTTTATCGACTCAATGCTGTAAGGGATCAACTTCTAGCAACCCTAAATCACTACGCTTATCGTGAAATTGGTCTCAATTTAATGGATGGTAGACTATGCAGATTTTTGAACTCCTACCTTAGCGAAACCCATACAAGTTCAACCTTATCTAGATAGATCAGTCACATGATATTTTTATCGACTCAATGCTGCAAGAACTCGAGTTTTAGCATCCCCGAAAAACTTTTCTTATCGTGAAATTGGTCTGAATTTGATTAGTGGTAGAATATGCACATTTTTCGAATCTTATGTAAGTGCATAAATCGCTTGAGCCTTTAGCTATAAATCTGGAGCCCAGAAAATTGGAAGCATTCAGAGATTTGGCGCAACACATTTTTTTTCGCGCACTATCCACAACCAATATATTTAATGTTTCATTTTGTACGCACGTAAGAAAAACCTATGCTGAATTTTCAACTATTTGTTTGTTCATGCATCTGTTCGGTTAAAAACAATTTTTTTCGTGTTGAACCTTCGTCTTTTTGGGTTGATAGTTTATCTCTTCTAGTAGAAAATGAATCTTTTTCAGTTGAAAATTCAACTATGTTGTTGAAAATGCAATTTATTTCGACTTGATATCTTAGGAATTTAAAGCGCTTCATTTTGAATTTAATATGGTATCTAAATCAATTTTATTTGAAGGAATTTATTCCCCTATTTTCGTAAAAAATCATCCTAACTTTGCCAAACTGATTTTCCGTTAAATTGGTAAGAAAAATGTCATCTCATTTCCTTTGAAGAAAAAACACTTTTGAGTACCAAATAAATGATTCTGTGACTTGAGCATAGAGTGTCTGCCCGATTTGAAATGAATTCGGTCTGTGAAAAATATTAAACACTTTGGAATTGAAAGTCTGTAACCCTTCATATTTGAAATCCTTACAATTTTACAGTTTCAGATTGGTACTTTAGAAATTTTAAACAGCTTTTCATTTTATATTTCATTATCTAGGGCCATGTAATATTCATCCGATTCCTACCTTACCAACATTTTCTTTTGCAACAACTTACATTCACACGAATTAAGATATCTAGTTAAAATTTTGGGAAATTATATAAAAGGCACGTAGGAACGTTTGTATTGTCCTACATTCCTAGAAATATAAAAAGAAATCTAGAAATTTTTCAAAAAACAATTCTTTTGTAATCACAAACAATTAGGACCATGCAAATGATCGTTAGTACGTTTTAATTACATAATTTACCAAATTTTTAACTCGATATCTCAATTCGTGTGGAAGTAAGTTGTTTCAAAAAAAAATATGTCAGTAAAGTAGGAGTCGGAAAGTATTACATGACCTTAAGGGCATAAAATCTAGCAAATAATTATATGCAATATAATTATTTGAATACAATTAATTTATATTTAAACCTTTTCATATTTAAAAAGAAAAAACAAATACTGAAAACTGAAAGAAACTTGCTGTCAAGTAATAAATATACTGTCATAATAAAAACCTCAATGTTTAATAACAATGTTCTTCAATTTAAATGACTTAACATAGTATAATCTCAATTAAAAAATGCGTGGTATATAGCAGCCATCTCGCTGGCAGTATTACACCTATGATTTTTCCTCCAGTAAAATCACTGCGAAATATGTCACGAAAAATGACGTATTTGTGACGTCATTGATGACGTATTTCACTCTCGAACCAATCACAACTCTGCGCATATTAATTTTATTAACGTTGTCATCACTGCACCAGTGCTGCCAGCGACTCCCCACTCCTCGCACAGTTATTTGTTCAACGTCATGCCAGTAATCCCAGTGCTTCCAGTAGATTCTCGAATACGCCCCAAGTTTAAAACTGAAACGCCATCTTTCAATAAGGCGGATTCCAAGGGAGAATTCAAATGAGTTTGAATAAAAATAGAGAATAGATTAACAAATACTATTGTTATAAACATTATAAATAAAAATGGTAGATTTTCTTAGTTTTTCATTTCACGTTTTGTTTCTCTTATCCAACTACTTTATAAGCATTTCTAAATTATAAGTACCAGTCACTAAAAAATTTAAGCTTTGAAAATTTTCAATAACAATTGGCTGACAACAATTTTTAATGTTATGATAACATTTTTAAGTGAATAGCTATAGTAATTTTACGCCGGAAAAACGGCAATTATTGTAATTGGCAAATTTATCCTATTTCCATTGGAAAAAAGTTGGGTTTCACCAAGTTCGATGTCCAAAAAAGTGCATAGTCAACAACTAACAAAATTCAGACCCATTCAACGATGAGGGCAGTTTTTTGGGGTTGCTGAAATTTGATCCCTTGCAGCATTGAGTCGATAGAAAAATCATGTGTCTGATCTACTTGGATAAAGTGCTAATTGTGTGAGTTTCACTAACGTAGGAGTTGAAAAATGTGCATAATCTACATCCAATTGAAATCAGACCAGTTTCACGAAAAAGGTAGTTTTTCGAGATTTAGAACTAGAACTAGAACTGGATCCCTTGCCGCATTAAGTCGATAAAAAAATCATGTGTCTGATCTAGCTCGATAAAGAGGTAATTGTATGGGTTTCACAAAGGTATGGGACCAAAAATGTGCATAGTCTACCCGCAATCAAATTCAGACCAGCTTCTCGATGAGGGTAGTTTTTTGGCTTTGCTAGAACTTGATCCCTTGCAGCATTGATTTGATAAAAAAATCATGTGACCGATCTACCTGGATAAGGTCGAACTTGTTTGGGTTTTGGCTAAGGTTGGAGGCCAAAAATGTGCAAACTCTACCACTAATCAAACTCAGACTAATTTCACGATAAGGGTAGTTTTTTGGCTTTGCTAGAGCTGCATCGCTTGCAGCAATAAGTTGATAAAAAAATCATGCAACTAATCTGCCTGGATAAGGTCGAACTTGGCTGGGTTTCGCTAAGGTTGGAGACCAAAAATGTGTGCAAAGTCTACCACCAATCAAACTCAGACCAATTTCACGATAAGGGAAGTGTTTGGGGATACTTAAACTCGATCCTTGCAGCATTAAGTCGATGAAAAATCATGTGACTGATCTACCTGGATAAGGTTGAACTTGTATGGGTTCCGCTAAGGTAGGCGTCCAAAAATCTGCATAATCTACCATGTATTTTACAACATTCATGTAGATCCCCAGCATTCCTGTTCCTATGAGTGATTTTTGAGGATTTTGAAATTGCTTCATTTCATCTTTGAAAATAATTTTAATAACTATTTGAAAGAATCATTTTCGAAAAAAGTCTTCACTTAAAAAATTTTTAGTCGTTCTGAAAATTTAGATTGTTCGTCATATGAGAATGAATTTTTCTCGATAAGAATTGTAGCACTGGAAGTTCTTGAGGCATTAAAAGATACATCGAAAAGGGAAATTATATTTTTTTTAATATACACACATAGACTGGAAAATAATTTTGTTAAAAGATGTTGCAATTTTAGCTTATACAGTACGGTGGTTATTATTGTAACGATTAGGGGTGAGAAATTATTAGGCTTAGAACTATCGTGTTACTATCTTATAAGCAAGTTTGATTATTTTAATTTCATGGAATAAGTTCTTAATAAGTTATTTAATAAGTTTTTATTATTTAATAAGTTACTATTTTATAAGTAAGTTTAATCTGGATATCGACCTTTTATTTTAAATACATGTTTTCATTACAGGCTGTTGCTTTTTTAATATTTTTGATTGATTTTACAAAAGCGATTGATACGACGTTGGAAAATAAAAAAAGAGCGCAAAAATACCAACAGTTAATGTATACAATTTTTGGCATCAGTCTGCTGGTTTGTATTCAGATACAAATACGGGGGTTGTTTCTGTAACAATTAGGGGTGAAGAATAACTTTGCTCCTCAGTTATGTTTTGAAAATACCGTGTTAGTATTTCATGAGTATTTTCCATCCGGATAAAGAGTTTCTTTTTTTCTAAATATGTTTTTGCAACACTGGGGGTTGCTTTTTAGAATAAGGGTTGATTTTACAAAAGGGTTCCATATCACGTTGGAAAGCCAAAAAAGGGCAAAAAAATCTATCCTAGTCATTTCTTTCAATACTTTTCTTCTCTACAGGGGGTAGTTTTTTTGAATGAGGGTTGATTTTACCAAAGTGTTTCATATCACATTGGAAAGCAAAAAAATAGGAAAAAAATGTATTCGTGTTCTTTTTTTCAATACTTTTTTCCACTACAGGGGGTAGTTTTTTCAAATGAGGGTTGATTTTACAAAAGTGTTTCATATCACATTGAAAAGCAAAAAAGAGCAAAAAAATCTATCCTAGTCATTTTTTTTCAATAATTTTTTCACTACAGGGGGTAGTTTTTTAAAATAAGGGTTGATTTTATAAAAGCGGTTTGTAGCACACTTGAAAGCAGAAAAAGAGCCAAAAAATTTAACCTAATCATTTTTTTAAATTTAATGATTTTTGTAGAGGGTGCCGCTGAGTTGACGGCAAGCTAGCGCCGCCCTGTTTTCTCGAAAACTAATAGAGCAAAAAAAATTTGGTTTTTGGTAAAAAATAGCCAAAAATTAGCAAAAAAATATGCATTATATGACATTTTGTTTTCCGTTAGTTGCGCCGCTGAGTTGTGTGACCTTGATTAACTGTAATTTCAAAAAGATATCATTAAAATTTGAAACCTTGCTGTCAAGAGTCAGAAAAGTTCACCATGATTGCGATGTTGAAATTGTACCAATTACTTAGGCTGATAAACCTTTGGGGAATCCTTACAAGATAAGGAAGGCTTAATAGAAGCATGTTGTGAAAGAATGACAAGGAAATATTTTGTGTTTAAATATTCATTAACAAAGGATTTCATTTTCTTAATTTAATTGTCTCGAATGAAATGAAACAAAAATTTCGGTCGGATTCCTGCTTTTCCCACTGAAAATCTCCACATTGAGTCCTATGAACCCTATTTGGGAATTTACATGAATTCCTACATAAAATCGTATAAACAAATTGGGACACGAAATGGGGCAAAAACCTATGAGGGAACCCATATGAGAACCGATATGGGAACATTACTTAAGACCTGCGCAGTATTTTTTCTGGTTCTTTAAGATTGCTTAATAGTTAGTTCAAAGTTAGTTTAAAAAAAAACTCACTTTAAAAAAAAACTAAAATCCTATGATTCCTATATGGGTTCCGATG
Source organism: Melikaiella ostensackeni (assembly GCA_032362435.1). NCBI lineage: Eukaryota > Metazoa > Arthropoda > Insecta > Hymenoptera > Cynipidae > Melikaiella > Melikaiella ostensackeni. The sequence goes on from JAUMHM010000083.1 coordinate 5,236,642, forward strand.
CGTGTCCCCACATAAACTCCTATGTAGGGCTTCATATGGGGATTCTAAGTAGCGTTAAGTGTAATTAGACTATTTTACTTTTATCTTGTTCTGCATACTTCTGTTAAGGTCCATTGCAAAAATATTTGTTTTTATTTTCATTCGATCATTAGTTTGTTAGATTGCTTTTCAGGACAGCCAAATTCATATAATGTAATACATACATCAGTATTGAATCATGAAAAATGGCCGTAAAAACCATACCAGAACGATTTTATTTTTTCAGAATTTTTGAAGATTATCCGCATTACCCGCTTCAATTTTGATATCTCATATGCCTTAAGACGGTTATTCTTGCCTTGTTTTAAATTTTACTTTAGATGTAATAAATTTCTCATTTTTCTGATGCACATGCTGTTTTGACTTTTCATTTGAAGCTTTTTACTTCAATACTTTTCGTAAACCCGTCATCTTGATAAAATGATACCGATCCTGTTAAAAGAATATTCATTCTCTAATATTTTGTAGTATCTTTTAGTATTTGTGTGACTAATAATGAGGTCAGAAATCGAGTCACATATGTCGTAAGAGAAAACTGGGAGATGCGTTAAATCCGATCCGGAAAACAATGTATCATTTCTTGAAAGAAAATTTTTCCTTTTTTAATTCATAAATTTTGTATTCAACCTTTGAATTTGGATAAAAATGAAATTTAGTACTCACATTTTTTAATTATTGTAAAAATTAACAACTTAAATTTGATAGTTACATACATATATCCACAACCCCACCCTAACAATCAAGAAACCCAAAAAAAACTCCCTTGGCGCATTTTAACAAACCCATCAAGGCTTCCTTTAACTAAGATAGCCATGAAACTTTCAAATTGAAGATGATCACCCTCAAATATCTTTCCAAGACTCTATTTCGAATCCTCATCTCTACAGTAATATTCAACAACCTAAAAACCCACCTCTAGTACATTTAATGAACCCCGTCTCAGCTGCCCTCAACTGAAGCAACTAAAAAAAGAATGAAATTCAAAATAATCACCCCAGACTTTAGTTCATATCCTCATCCCACAGTAATATTCAACAGCCCCCCCAGGAAGAAGACTAGTACACTTAAGGAACCCTGTCTCAGATGCATTCAATGGAAACAGTTATAAATAATGCAGATTGAAAATAATCATTCCAGATACCCTCGCCACACGTCAGTTCATATCCTCGAACCCCATCGCAGCTACCTTTAACTAAAACAGTCAACAAAATTTCAAATTGAAAATCATCACACCAGAAACTTGCCCGAAACTCTAGGCTGCGATATCACCATTCATAAGCCAAGAAATTTAAAATAATTACACCCGTCTCCTTCTGAGTGATCGAGTAAATATTTTCAAATCCACAATAATAATAGACAAGCCCCAAACTAACCGTGGCGATCCCCAGCGGCGTAGCTGGGGGTCCCGAGCCACCCCCCCCCTTACCCACTGAAATTTTAGAATCCTGCGTATACTAGGCTGCCGAAAGAATATTTTCTTTTATTGTCTCAATTCTCTATTTTTTTACACTTGGTTTAAAAATAAATGTTGTATTTTATATAATTAACAAAAATTGTTTAACTCGTGGTCTTAGGCCTTTAAAAGCTTAAAAGTGTTAATTGTTGTTGAAGTTTCATAATGTGCTTATGCTTTTTTAATATGCCTTAGATATTTTCGGCCTGGAATGATTAAAATTGACGTGTAAGAAGTCAAAATGTTTGAAATACCGTCTTTTTGAGAATAGTGCGTAACGGATTTACTGCGATGTCAGAAAATGAGACTGGAACTGATTAAAAAGTAATTCTTAGACATAACTCTTGAGATCTCTTAACATACTTAGGTTTTTAAATATATTTATATCACAACTTAGAATTAGAAAACGCTTTGTTTTACAGAATCACCTCTGAAAATTAAAAAAGCACCCTGAGAAGAGTTTTCAGTATGTTAGGGTAGTACCCTAATTCGCACGAGGTAATATTATTTTTTAATAAATCCCAGCCCCACTTTCTGACATCCTAGTACTCGTAAAACAGTTACGCACTTTTCGCAGAAAGATGGTATTTTACCTTTTTTCAAGAATTTCTTATGTGTCCAGTTTTTGTTAGTGAATAATAATAAAAAATGAGAAAAAAATTTCACCAAATTTAGAATTTTTTGAAAAAGTGCAAAAAAAATCTTGTTATAGAAGCAAAATACTGATATGTTTCTTTAGTTCAAGCTGCAGAAATTCCAGATTCCGATTCGCAAAAAATTTTGTTTACAATTTATCATTTTTTTATTATTGTTCATTAGCAAAAATTTTACTGTTACGAACCAATAAATTAAATAAATTGAAGAAATTGTAGTTTCCTATTTTTTCAGTTAATTTACCAATCGTCTGATTTTACAAAGTAGTAATTTTTAATGCTCCGTTAAGGAGGGTAATGTTGGTCAGCCCCAAACCTATTAATTCAGGCACTACACTAAGTTCTATTTTCGCCTTGTGTTTTATCTGCTCTGTTATCAGATAATTGGAATAATGAATATTATTTGAGGTGGGATAACTCAAATATGGTGTTGTTTACAATATATAGTGATTATATTCCAATATGAAAGAGGAACGATGCATAAGAATACTACTTACAGATCCCTCGGTTCTTTACAAGTTACCGCAAGTACAGTATGGTCGTTGATTGTTGTAATGTTCTAAAATATCGTCGAATGTCGTAGTTTCACAATTTCTCACTGTGCACACTTGATTCTAACGTTTTTGATAGTTCGTTATTTGTTACGTGTTTCTCGTAAGCTTCTCTGAACAATTTACGTGGGACTTTTTCCGAGATGTCCCAAGGCCCGATCGCCCTAATCGCGAGTTTCACTATTAAGCTTTCGAGGAATTTTTAGGCACAGTCAGTTGATTGTCCTTGGTTGCCGCTTTCTGACTTGCGAGAATGAAAGAGATTGCAGAAAGTTGAACTTGGATTTGTCAGCGGGTAGTTTGGCAAGACGCCCACTTTTAGCCCGAATTCAGTTGAGTTTAAGCTTCGTATTTGTTTAACGTACTGCTATCAGGGATAAAGAAAAGAACCCAACAAGCCATACGCGGACAGCCTCCGTACTGCTTAACTTGTACGTATCGGATCAAAGATGCTTTTAACTGATGGCAACATTCGCCTAATATGATGAAAGGTTGATTCCTCAGGTTCAAGCATTTTTCTGTATGATCATCTGTCTGGTAAATATTTTCAGATTATTAAATTTTATGCTGACTCTACATTTTGTCCTTCGTGCAAATTCAGAAAGAGTTGTGAAACTGAGCGTAGCTTAAAATTATTCTTGTTATCTTCGAGGCTCTATATTTTAATTTATTCTAATTACAAATTCCCAAAAATTTTATAGAGTGTCGTATGTATCATGTACATATACAAATTTTGCCATAAATTTAGCACCAATACAACATAAAAACTTTTTCGCTCTTCATATTGATGATAATAAATGTTAAAATCATGATAACTGAGATGAAAAAATAGGCGCTAATGAATTCTTTTTTAGTTTAGTGACAAATATTTAATTTACTCATTTAAAATATTTTTCATGTCGAAATATGATATATAAATAATTAAATCCGCTTTTTGATCCGTCATGTATGTAAAATGAGATTAATGTTCGTTTTATTTACAATACAACTAATTGAAGGAGGAAATTTTAGGTTCTTAAAAATTACTTTTAAATAAAAAAGTAATTAGAATATCGATTATTTTCTTTCGAAGTATTCGAAATATTATTCTCCTAATAATAAACCTGTTTTATTTGAAGACAGCTAAGACGGGGTTTGTTAAGTGTACTAGGGGTTCTTTTGGGGGGTTTTTTAGATATTACTCTGGGGATCAGGATATGAACTAGAGTCTTTGAAAGGTGCATTGGGTGACTATTTTTAATTTGAATTTTTTTCAGCTGATTTAGTTGAAGGTAGTTGAGACGGGGTTCGTTAAAGGTACTACTAGGGGTAACTTTTTCGGATTGTTGAATAATACTTATGGGATGAGGATACAAAGTAAAGTCTTGGGAAGGTCTTTGAGGTGAGTATTTTTAGTTAGAAATTTTTCTTTAGTTTTCTAGTTGTAGGATGCTGAAACGGTTGTTTTTGGGGGTTTCTAAGGTTCACTGTAGAGACTAGGATATGAACTAGATTCTTGGGTAGGTGTCTGGCGTGACTTTTTTCAGTTTGAAATTTTTAGGCTGTTTTAGTTGAAAACAGTTAAAACGGGGTGTGTTAAATATACTAGGGGTTGTTTTTTTTGTTTGTTGAAGATTACTGTGGGCACGTGGATATTAGGTTTGCTTGTACTTATTCCCTAAGTTTTTCTGTGGAGATAGTTTTTTAGTGTTCGGGTTGATTTGTAAAATAATTGTTGGGTGTTTTGGACAGTCCAAAAATAGCCCAGAATTCTGATGTACTTATATTTAGGCCGAGTGCATAATTTATCTTAAGGGTCCTTTTTAGGTGATAGGGGTAGTATTTTGTAAATGAATCCTTGCAGTTTTGGAGAGCTTCTACCCAAAATCCATTCTTTTGAGAAAAATTAACGAGCAAAAGAATGAGCATCGGTGTCCAAAAAATAGCCCAAAAATAGTGCAAAATTATAGCATAAAAAAGGTTGATTTTCCATTGCGGCGGTACTAGTTGAAGAGACCTAGAATTTTATTCATAAAAAATTTTATTTTTACAGCTGCAATTTTGTTCAGATTAAAATTAAAACCCGAATTCGAATTTCATTGAAGATCATGAAGATGAATCTCATTTCTATTTTTTCAGAATACTTTAGAGCCAATTCAAAGCAGGAAATAGTGGTGGAACCTTACAGCGTTGTTATTCGTTAGGAGGGAAAATTCCATCAGTTTCCGGTCACAGAGCATCAAAACGATGAATGACACCATTATTTTTTTAATTTGCATATAGTTCTTTAAAATTAGCAGCACGGTACTTTCAATATTTGTATAATGTTTGAAAAACATAAAAAAAGTTTTCATAGTATTTTCGGAAGAATTACATTCCACTATTTAATTGTGATTCAAATTTTGTAAAAGATATTATTTACCACGTTTTAAAAGTAGTGATTTGTAAAAAAATGTTATTTTTTTGAAATTATAACCCAGGCTGTTTTTACTAATTTTATTTTATAATTTTGCGACATTTCTGAGAAAAAAATGTCGAATTTCCGTACTAAAATAAAAAATACCATTTTTTAGAATCACTAACAACTTCCAGTTTGAATAAAAATAGTTGTAATTAACCACGACTTTAATTACGTTTCACATTTAGTTTGCCAAAAATAACTTTTTAATTTCAAGCAAGTACATGTAAGAAAATCTTAAAACAATTAAATTTTATAATGATTTTAATTTAAATTTCAAAACTTTCGTGGAAAATCCCATGAGCAAAATTCTTTCATTTAAAGTTGGTTCAAATCCGCCGTGGGTTCTGCTTTTTTTAGGTTGATACTCAAGTATAATAATTTTAAATAGGTTTTTTAAACCATTTTTCTACATTTTCATTGTATTATTTAAATTGTGATTCTTCTTTTCTGTCTCGAAGCTGACCACTGACGAATAGTTTCTGGTTGTTCTATTAAAAAATTTTCAACTTCTTTTTACATTTTGATTTTGTGATCTGAAAATTTCCATGTCAACCCTCGGAACTTTAGACTTTTTTCATATTTTTCGGGATCAATACCTCTTAGGAAGAAGAATGGAAAATCTGGGATGCACAGGGTATTTAAATCAGTTCTTGATCTAATCGCTCTGTAAATTTTACATACATTTTAGTGAAACTGTATAAATCTACTTCTAAAATTACTTTCGTACAATACTCAAAACATTGAATCTTTTTCTGCTATGCGATAAGTTTATTTTGTGCAAGATGTCTAAATAACGAACATTTATAAATTTGTTGTTTTTATAAGTTACATTCAATTTACAGAACCCATTAAGTAAACACTTCAATCAATAAATTTTAAATTGATGACGTTTTGTGTAATGAAAGTAAAATTAAAAAAATACTTCGAATGCAAATTTAGTGCTATTGATTAATAATAATAATATCGAATAATAGTATATAATAATAAGTCAACTTGAAATTGGTCGTATCAAATTTTCAAACCTCAAAATAGAAATTTTCAGCAATTTTGAAAATCATTAATTTGGGTCTCTTAGGAAATTAAAAAAAACCAGTACCAATGCAGAATTGACAGGGTTATTGGATTAATAACTGATTAAAATACCATTTCAATCTCACATTTTTCCGTTTATCTCCATAAAATCTATTCATTGAAAAATTCATGAGTTGAACATTTTAAATTTAGGGCTGCCAAGAAAACCAACATCAAGCAAGTCGTAAAAAATTCTGAACCGTAAAATAGCAATTTTTGAATAATTGTCAAAGTTTTTGTAATAGGATACAAAAAAATCCTGAAACCAACGGAAAATTTGTAGGATAATTAGATGAATGATTTGAAAAGTCTGTAAATCTCAGATTTTTCAGTTTATCTCCGTAAGACATTTATCTCACAATATATGGAAAAGCAGTCTAAAGTGTCCACGTAAGGAGAAATTTTCCAAGTTACATGATTAACAAAAGAAATAGAAGTAAAATTTTGGATGAATGAAGACAAACTTAACTTCAGAGGATAAGTTTTGGTTTAGAAAAATAATTATTTAAATTTCAATAATGAAATGAAAAAAAATCGAAAAATGGAGCAATGTCACCTGTTATAAAGATAAATTTCTAATTGATATTTGACAATGAAGTAACTTTTTTTTCTGTCACATAAAAATTTTAATACTGCTGAATATGCCTGGTTTTAGTTAAATAAAATTTGAAATTAATAAATCTGAAATTTTTTCCAATTTTATCATGCATATAAATGTCAAATTTTTCTCAAGTCTTACTGAAACTGAATTCTTAATTATGTGTGTGAATTTGGTGAGATTTCTTTCTTCGAGTTTCTCAAATCATCCAATCGACATTGCGGAAAAGCGACGAGAATGCTTTCGAAATTTTCGTGACACACCTATTTTTTAGATAAGGATATGACCTTCAGGAGTCAGTCAGAATGTTTAGTTAGTTTTAATTTATAATTTATAATTAAGTTTACTTTATTTATTAATATTTAAAAATTGAAATGTGCAATTGTGTGAGAATAAAATTGTTATCGAACGTGACAACTTTTTCTCATTATTTTCCAAACTTATTTACATAATCCAGTATCATGAACCATAATTTTCTTATTATGCAAACGATTTTGTATTAATAAAGCTGTTCATAAATTGATTACTATTTATATTAGTTATATTTAATTTCATATTTATATAACACTTCATGTAAAATTGAATTATTTTTAATACAATATTTTCAAATTTGAAAATTTTTTATCAATCACGTTCTTTAAAGGACCAATAAGATTACCTTTATTAATTATATTATTAACATTATTTTCTTATCTGTTACCCTAGTCGATAAGGTTGCATCCTGTAAAGTGTAAAAAATTCAGACTCAGACAAAATTTTTACAATTTTCCTGCTACTTTGGAACATTACATCTTTTTTTACATTTTTTTACATTTTTTAAACATTCTTTTACATTAAAAATTGCAAATTTGTCAATTGAGGTCGCCGTTAGCAGACGTTAATGGCAGGTATTGTATTTTTAAAATTTTTTATGCTGGAAAGAAAAACTAGTGCAGTTACTTCGTTACCTTCTAACGGCCATTTTAACGTAGAATCATAATGGCAACAATTTGAATGTTCACCTTTCTGATTTTATTAAGTTTTTTTGCATCAAACGGAAAGGTTACTATGTGGTCACTTTATAGTTACGCTGTACATTGCGTTCGGCCGGTCTGCTAGGGTATCAAAAAATGTTTCTAAAAAATTTTTCTGTGTCTTTTTCTCGCATTTTGTGGGAACGTAAGTTGGTCGGAAGAAAAATGTGAAGGAGTGCTGGAATCATAACCTCCCTTCTGGCATCACAAGTTGAAACTTGACAGACTGATTGTCAGTAGTAATTAGTGAGTGGACCAACCCGAAGCGATAAGTTACCATAAATCACGGATGAATTACTAATAATGTATTTGAAAATTTTTGAAATTTGTTGTTACCTTAAAGTTCCGGTAATTTATGAACTTACCAGTAATTTCCTGACTTTTTGTAAATTTTCCGAAACTGCTACGAACGGACAATGAATAATCATAATAATTAATAGGTCTATAGCCAAATTAATTATCTAGTCACTTATTTGCCTGAGGATTCCAAAGATAGCGCATATAAGAAATAGATGTTATATTATACTTATGCTCTTCGTCGCGGAGAAGGATAATGGGTAGAAATTCTATTCATTAGTTTGAATATACTGGTTGCTCTATACTCTAACGTTGTAGTTTCAAACATCACTTGCAAACTACTTGATGCCAGTTTCCATACAGCCTGCTATAGGTTATGGAATAGCCGACAGGAATCTCACTTTTTCCGCGTTCACACTAAAAACTTCACGAAGGTGACTACTCGTTACTTTAGCGTATATTCAAACGCTTTTTTTTCCTAGATATTTTCCGTGGGGGATAATGGGCAGAAATGCGGTTGCAGACTATACAGCTCAATGGCCCACGGAGTTACCGCCTGCCCCAGTCTGTTTGACCTTTTGGCAAAATAGACCTATACCGATATTCTAGGCTTTCGTTCCAGTGTAAGAAACATTTTATATAAAATTTAAGGAAACAACTTTTTGAGGGTGAAAAAATATAGCTGAATCCAAAAATATCATATCTCGCTTGTACATCGGTCCAGATATCTCATTTAAAAAGCTACAATTGTGAAGTTGTTCAGTTCTACCTTAGAGCTTCCAGACATGATAGAATGATAAAAATTACGATTCTTAAGAATAAATGTCACATGAGGCATTTTTTAAAAATACAGCTCTTGCATCAAGAAAAATGCATGTGTGAGTTGAACTATGGATATATTCTCAGTGAGGCGAGAGGAAGATTTTACAAAAGGAGCATACAGCGTTTAAATAAAAAAGATATATAAAGATTGTAAAAAATGTCATAAAAAGAATATCATTAGTACAGAGACCGATTAACACAATGCTGGTTAAGCGTTACGCTGGTTTAGACATCCGAATTTGCAAGAGCAGAGTTTTGTGCACTGCAACTCGGATTTCTTGCGATCACACATTTTGTTGGCACACTGGGTTCTATAGTAATATGTCAAAATGTCGTTATTCGCTTTGGAAACTGACACAAGATTCATAGAGACTGGAATGAGTTCATTTTGATCCAACCTCCACCCACAATTCTCCAGAGATGGCAGTTTTGGATGGGCGCGATGAGAATTCTCCAACACTGTCACCTGAAAGGTCAATATATTATTTAACTGTACGAAACAATTCTAAATTTTAGTATTTCACACGTAGTAGCTTTATATGTTGTTTCTACTTGACGATGACTCCTCATAAGGTGTTGGCACAGTGCATTACTTGTGGGTGGTAGGGCCTCCGGTTTTTATATGGTCCGAAACAGCTGGTGTCTTGCTGCATCTCACGCGATTGTATCTTTGTCTACCTGTTCGAGAAACGAACAGTGTTTATGTACGCAAAGATGATAGATTGTATACCTTTACTAATTCTTCAGATAATACTTAATAACCTTATAGAGCTGAATTAAAAACTTGTCCGCATTGGCAATCACAGATTCACGCAGAGGAATGTGCCCAAAATTGATCAGAAGGTGGTCTTTTAAATGGTGGCTACATTGGACGTGGAATCATAGCCTGTCACTGCGTGCAAAGAAAGAGATTCTATTGCTGTAGGGAACTAGATTTAAGCAGACATTGTGAATAAGTACGTATCTCTTATCTTGAGCCATTTCACTTATCATCTAGGCCGCGGAACATTTCATCTTATTAAAAAGGAGAATGAGCAGTAAGCAGATGTCCGTGGTTATTGCCCTTACTACAATATTTTCTGCATCACTGTGAATCGCATGCAATACGACGAATGTATCAGCTCTTTCGTGAGATGCAGATAGAGCGCTGATATGAGTGTTAGGTTGAGTCAATCTGAACTTTTCCTTATCTGCAAATCCTCCGTAGGCAACTACTTTAGTACTTCCAAAGTCATGGCAAACAAGCTCCTCTGAGAGGAAGCGGGCGAGGTCTGCCTTGTTTTCACTAAGAGACTTGAATATTTATTTACAACGTCTGCTAACATCTAGATCACCTTCAACGTAACATATAGCTACCATTTCGAAAAAAACTGCGTTGGCATTTTATAAGGGAGAGCAGGCCTGCCACCTTCTGACAAATTTTGAGTTAATTCCTCTGCGTGAATATGTGGTCGCCAACGCGTCTTACATCTTTAGCTATCTTAATTTCTATATGAAAATTTCATTGAGGTCAATTACGTACGAGGCTCTATTAGCTTTTCTTAGCTTGAATTTTATATTTAATCAGTATAATAATTAATAAAATAAAATGTGATATGTAACTGATACCTTTCATTTCGGATAATTCATAAACTTACCAGAAATTTCTGGAAATTCCAAAAATCTTTGGATACCTTAAATTTTAGGAAATTTTCAGTAATTTATAAATTTACCGGCAATTTTCAAAATTTCTTACGATTAATGGTATTCGAAGATTTCCGGAAATTTTCGTTAATTTATGGTAATTTTTCAACATCTGAGTTTTGAAGTTACAATTAAATGCTGACTGTTAATGCTAAGAAGATACATAGTAGGTCTAACGGGTCTCTGAAGAACGACTAAGGTGATCGACGGCTGTGCATCGCCAGTCAGGCATGTATTGTAAACATATCAACGGAAGCTTCAGTCAAATAACGAATCGTGCAATTATTCATACTCTACAGCTTTTTCGGCAAAAGAGACTTATGTTATTGAGGACAGTACGACTTATAGCACTACGATCTCGACATAATTACATTTCAAAATAAACATAAACCTCTTCCTCAAACTTCGACTATATAAGCAAAGAGAATCTAGATACAGCTGTGAGTTGTTTGGTATTAGATGGCTGACGATTTAAGCTACTCAACTGCCGCGTAAAACACGAAAACTCGACCCGTTGATACTCACTCTCTTCATCCCATATTTCCCCCTCTTGTTCCCCCGTCCATGCATTCAGATCACCTCCTATCAATACCAATTCGCCATCTTTTTTCGCCACCCATTTCCTAATCACACCCCACCCTTCTTCTTCTCCTCTTCTCCTGTAAACGCAAAGTATCCTCACTTTTCTTCTTCCAATCTTTACCATTCTCGTCATTACTCCATCCGTTTCCTCAAATCCCATTTCTATTCTTTTTTCTCCCACCAATTCATTCCTCACTCCTGACACCATACCCCCTTTCTTTCTTCCCTTTACTTTTTCTTTTTCTGCCTCTTGTATTTGCCATGTATATCCCTTAGGTAACTTCCTCTTCACTCTCCTTCAATCCTTCTCATCCACCCAGGTTTCACTGAACATCTTTACATCCCATTTCTTCACCTCTTCCCAGAATCCTTCATTTTTATTCATTAGCCCAGATACGTTCCAAAACGCTACTCTCACACAGTCACTCGCTCAAGTCTAGGAATACTTACAGTTTTGACCGGAGAAACTTTTGATTTTGCCGTACGTAGATTAACTTTAATTTTTCCGGTCATCAGAACAACACGTGGGTATACTACAGCCGCGTAAGCAAATTTAGAAGAATCGCTGAAACCGTGTAATTCAGTAGTTAAAACGTCATGTCCAAGAAATACCCAACGAGGTATCAGTAATTTTGAAACTAGAGGTACTTCCTCCTCAAATTGTTTCTATTTATTAACTATGTCAGGAGGTAGGTCTTCGTCCCATGATACTTTAATGAGCTGTAAAGATTGAAGCAATATTTTTGCAGTAATGACAGTAGGTGAAAGCCACCCAAGAGGGTCAAATAACTTTCCAACTGAAGACAAAATATGTCTTTTTGTGATTCTTTCTGAAGTCATTTCGATAACATTAAAACGAAAGAAATGGTCCGAAGAGTTCAAAAAAATCCCAAAAATTTTGAGACCCGAGTTTTCTTCAGAAGGAAACTCAACAGCAAAATTATGATCTGTTGTTTCAAGATCCCTTAACAAATTTTTAGAATTACTGGACCACTTACGAAATGACATACCTCCAGATTAAGTTAACTGAATCGTTTGATTCCTTTTCTCGAGAGCAAGAATTTATCTTCATCACCGGTAAAAACGTCATCGATGTATGATTCGTTTTCTAATATTGGAGCGCCTAAAGGAAAATGCATCCTCTCATCATGGGCAAGCTGACGCACAACGCGATTCGCGAGAAACGGAGAACTAGCTATTCCACAGGTCACGGAATTCAATTCAAAAATTTTTAATTTATCTTTAGGGTTCTCTCGCCAAAAAATACACTGATATTCACAATCTTCAGGCGCTACAAAAATTTGTCGAAACATTTGTTTAATATCAGCAGCTAAGACATACTGAAATAAACGCCAACGGAAACTGATGGCACTTAAATCATTTTGCAACTTTTGTCCAATATATAAATAATCGTTAAGCGATTTATTCGTGAAAGGAACACTAGACGCGTTAAAAACAACTCGTAATTCTGTTGTACTACTTTGTTCCCTCATAACTGGGTGATGAGGAATCAATACTCGAAAAGATTGATCATTTTCTGATAGGATTTCAGACATGTGACCCTCATCACTATAGTCTGCCATGAAGTTAGAATAATCTTTTTTAAGCAAATGGTTTTGCTCGAATTTTTTTTCAAGACGTTGAGAGGCTGATAAAGCTATTTTCTTTGAATCCCCAAGTTCTGATGGAGGCGTTTTGAATGGAAGCCTAACTACATAGCGACCATTAGAATCACGAGTGTGAGTGGAAGCAAAATGCGACTCGCACTCAATATCTTGAGCTGATAATATATTTTCTTTCGGAACTTCTTCTAACTGCCAACATTTTTGCAAAGTTTCGTTAATTAACGCTGTTGAGATATGACGTACTTTAATAGTAGTGATAGGTTCGGATTGATTCTATGGTCCGGTCATTACCCAACTAAACGTCGTTTCTTGAGCGATTAAAGAACTAAAAGGTACTTTACAAAGTCCTCCTTTCAAGACTAGGCCATATACATCAGCTCCTGTTGATAAATCAATACTTTCGTTTGCATACGGATAGGAATTGGCCAACTCAAGGTCACGAAATTTTATTGGCAATTCTTCAACAATAAATGGAGGTGACACGTATGAAGTTATTTTCGAAAACACAAAGGCACACATGTGAATACTAATCTCTGTGAGTTTAGTTGACTGTAGATTAAAAGATACCGAATAAGAAACCGATCCAACCGTTGCGCCACGAACAACACCAACTGAAGCGTCTACACGTTCGCGTCTTAAGCGCAATAATTGCGTTAAATTTTCAGAAATAAATGAGGATTCCGAACATTGATCCAATAATGCTCGACCAAATACTTCTTGTCGATTTGGAGCCACCACAAGAACGTGCGCAGTAGCTGAAAACTTTGACCTCCGAGTTTGAGTAGTTGAACTTATATGCGAAGTAATCGTAGGTTCACATTTCTCATCATCATTACTTAGATTCAAATTTTCAGACTTATCAACAATCTTTACTTTTTTACTAGAGATAGTATCTTGACGGTGCAACAAACTGTTGTGCTTTCCACGACAATGAAAGCAAGTTTTTTCATTTTTCAATCCTTCTGGTAATGTTTACCTAAACACTTTGAACAACGAGAGCTTTTGCGAATATAACATTCGCGTTCATTGACTGATTAACCTTTAAATTGAACGCAACCTGTAATTTCATGTTCGCCTTTACAATAAAAACCAATTAATTTTTGATTCGCTTGATGAGCATGGACAGTTGACTTCTGATTCTTTAAGTTAGATTGTTTTGACTTACTGTCTGATGATTTTCTATTCACTACCATCGCTTCTAAGGCGCGAATACAAGAATTTAAAAATTTCGTAAAATCCGAGAAAGTGGGAACATCTGTATGTTCACTATTTCTCTTTTTTCATTCAATTATCGAAACTTTATCCAATTTTCTTTGTAGGTTAAAAACTAACAAAGCGTCCCTCTGATCTACGGGAAGACCTAAATTCGAAAGCGCTAATATCACATTAAGAGCGGCATCTCGCATATTTTTCAAATTATCCATCACATCAGACGTTATTTTCGGCAAATCATAGAATAATTTCAAGTATGCATTAATCAGCCGTCTATTATGTTCATACCGAGCTTTTAAAGCTTTGCACACATTTTCAAAATTGCTGACTGTACTAGATTGATTTTTGACAATAGTTAAAGCTTTACCCGACAAAACAGTTTTCAAATGATGCAAACGCTGCGTATCATCAAGCGCTTCATTTTGAATAACTAAAGAATTGAAAAGATTGCGAAATTCTAATCAGTCGGTATACTCACCAGAAAATTCTGGTGTCGAGATTCGAGGAAGTTTTAATACAGAAGTATTTTCTCCCTTCACTTGCCTTTCAAGCTGCTGTACATCGGAAGTTCCGGGAAGAGTTTCCAAAATATAATCGGTGCAGTCATAGCAGGCCTGTTCCACTTCTTTAAATCGTTGAGAATCGTAAACATCTCCATCTCCATCTTTGTTAGCATCCTTTTGTAGAGAATTCGCACTCAAAAAGGCGTTAAATCGTCGACATTTGTCCCAAAGGATGCCAAGATTGTCCAATCTTGATCTCAAATACTAAGGAGAAGAACTTTCCTTTGTTGTAACTCTTTCTATTCCATTGAAAATGTCATTGAAAAGAGTTTTCTATTCCTCCAAAACATAAAGGTAGACAATTTGCGTATATCTTCTTACAAAAGTGCCGAACAGGCAAAACGAAACAATTCGGTAAGAGCTCCGTTTCGATAGTCAACATGATGCGAACTGGCCTTTTTTCAACGATTCGCTTATGGAGAGGAAAATATCTAACGCAGAATCGATCCCTCGTGAGCGCGGGCTTCCTCTCGATGTTTGAATTCTTGTAAACTACAATAAGTCCTTAAAGTAATCTAAAGAAATACGTTTTAGAACTTAAATATGTTTTATAATGCACATTATGTTGCATATATTGCTAGTATCTAATGCAAGTAGAACAATTCAAAAATTGTTTCATAGTTGTTTAAAATAGTTGACAAATAGGCTTTACTTTATTGTTCATGATATTATTATACATTTATACGTGTGAGAAATGAAAAGACTGTCATAATGAATATCTTCTGGATAAATTGAATTCAAAATGAAGGTTTTAATAATTAATAAATACAAACTTACTTATATAATTCTTGGAAACCTGATTTAATCACCTTATATTATTTTTGCACACTTGTTAAAGTTCTAAAAATATAGCATAAATAAAAAATATTGTGTAAAGCAAAATAAAATACACTGTACTACAAATAAAGCAAAAATGAAAAAATACTGTGCTAAAAACTAGTGTTTATAACAATAAAATACACTATTTTAAAAATATAATATGAATATACACGATACGAGAATACTATGAGAATATATATAGTTTTTGCTATATTGCTAGCACAGTATTTTTTATTTATACTATATTTTTAGCACAGAATACTTTTTTCATATTTCTTTTTTGGTATACCTCGTATTTTGAATGTTTGCTATTTTTTTAACACAACATATATTTTTTTGTGTAGCAAAAATAAAAAGTACTGTGCTAATAATATAGCATAAATACAAAATAATGGATATACCAAAAATAAAATATACCGTGCTGATAATATAGCAAAAAATATATTCTCATGGTATATTCTAATCGTGTATCTTTATATTATATTTTTCGAACAGTATATTTTATTTTTGTTATATTTTCAGCACAATACTTTTTATTTTTGCTATATTTTTAGCGAAGTGTATGTACTTCATTTTGCTTAACACGATATTTTTTATTCATTCTATTTTTTTAGCACAGTAAGAAATGTGCAAAAATAAGATAAGGTAATCAAATCAAGTTTCCAAGAATTGTTGAAGTAAGTTTGTATTTATTAATTATCATAACTTTTGACTTGAATTTAGTTTATCATTATGACGGTCTTTCCATTTCTCATACGTATAAATGTATAATAGTATCATGAACAATAAAGTAAAGTCTATTTGACGACTATTTGAAACAACTATAAAACAATTTTTGAATTGTTCTACTTGTTTTAGATATTAGCGATATATGCAATATAATATGCATTATAAAACGTATCCAAATTCTTAAATGTTTTTCCAAATGAAAGTAAAAAGAAAGTGCCTATGTTTACTAAATATAATGAATATAACTGTTGAGATAAATTCAACAAAGAATATTGAGGCAAAGCTATTATGTCCTAGACACGGGGAGGAAATAGTTACACCACATACCGGTAGTTAGCGTGG
>JAUMHM010000083.1:5266113-5282379 GCA_032362435.1 Melikaiella ostensackeni
TTCGTAATAGTTTATTTTTAGTTGCTATTAGGTCGAGTATTTTGGGACTCAAGGGCGCCTCGTGTTTTTTGAGTGTAATCTTGGGAAGCGCTGTATCAACTGCTGCTGTTATGTCGTCTGTGAGTTTAATTATGGCGTCATCTTTCTCGTCCGTATTGTTCAGTGTGTTATTGGTACCTGTCTTCTCTTCCATGTAATTGAATAATTTAGGCCAATCGATTTCCTTGAAATTGTATCGTGACTTGTCCGGTATTTTGCTACAGTCGTGGTCTGTGTTTGAAAGTATCGGTCTGTGATTTGAGTCCAGTTCGTCTAGTGTGTATGCATCTATGTTAAAAAGATTGTTTTTAACTATCGCGATGTCAATCAGGTCAGATTTGAATTCAGTGATGTGGGGGCAGTATGCGTGTGTATCTGAGGCTACATCAACCAAGTTGATACCGCAAGCATTCCAGAAAATTATTTTAGGAGGATGTTTAGTGTATGAATTGGTCATTTTTTATTGCAAGGTTTAGTATCTATTCAATAATCTCAGAGGTGTAGGTGATGGCTTCAGAGAATGTGAGTGTTCCAGAAATGATACTTGCTAAGAGAGAAAGAGCTTCATTAATCAGTGTCGCTAGCTCTGCTTGTGCATTCTGGATAGTGTTGGTAGAAGATTGGATATTTTCTGGTCGTGGTGCAGGAGGAGGCTACGTGATAGGTCGTTTTTTAACGGGTGGTTTTTGGGTATGAATTATTGCCTTGTTTTCAGGTGATTGAACAACATTGCTGTAGGTGAAGTGGTTATTCTGACAGTGTGTTGACATTTAAGGTATGTCCGGTATTATTTTGGTGACAGTTCTTATAATGGTTGTTGTGTGTGTTGAGATCTAGATCTGGGAGGTTTGGTTGGTTGTCGTTGATCTTGAAATCTGTGTACTGTTGTTAGGGTTTTGTGATTTTGGTGGGGTTCTTCGAGACTTCCTGGTTACGAGTTTTTAAGCAGCTCTCTGTACTGGGGACACCCTTTATAATTTGCGGCATGGGTGCCACCACAGTTAGCACAGGCGGCTGGTACTTGTGTGGATTTTTCGTACATAGAAGATTTGTGTGCTTTCCCACACTTGACACAACTTGGAATTTCGTGGAAATTGTCCGATACGTGATTGAGCCTTTGGCAATGGAAACACTGTTGAGGCTTTTCTGGCTTTTCATAGGGTTCTACGCTCATACGGATAAAAAATAAAATTTCAAGTTTCAAAGGCTCAACGGCTTTCTGATTGTTAGGGTCTGAAATCATTTCCATAGGAAGTAGGTTTTTCGGTGAAAGCATTCTGCATTCTGGCGCGATTCTTGTAAAGATAACATTCGAAGCCCTGATCACCCACGGCTTGAAGAACTACCCGGTAATCTATTTCGAAAGAGATATAAACTGCGAAGACTCTGCCACGTTTGTCAATTGTAGGAGGGAATTCACAGTGATTCTTGCAAATTCTGTGAACGCCCACAAAAAAATGGTTTAGGTCGTCAACAATGACACTGATTGGTGGAATTTTTGTTCTTCCCTGTGATTTGGCAGTGGTAGTGGAAATCAGGGCTTGTGTTTGCGTATTATCGATAGATGTAAGCCCATCAGATACTGGTATACTCACTACTGATGTTTGACCACTGCTGACGCTGGCGGAGGCGTGATCGGACAGCTTGTTGAGATAACGCTTCTTGCTCCTAGATGTGACGATGAAGAAGTTGCTGTCGTTATCTTGGTCCATCCTAGTGATGAATGCTACTCTGGTGCTGCTGCTGCCGCTACGTTCTGATGAGCCGGATTTATGCCCTCCTGGTTTCGGAGGCACGATCGCCTCTGAAGCACTTGGGGCTCCTGTAGACTTGAAAGTCTTTTCGCTGGGCTGGTCCTTGATATTTAAGCATCAAAGGATGAACTGGGAATCCTCTGGTCCTCGTTGTTAGAAACAGTTACTGAGATACAATGAGCACGGACGCTGGAGAAGCACCTCTGTCTGACCATAATATAATGAGATCACTAACTCATCGTTGTGGTGACAAGCTTACTCAGTAGTGCCAGCCGAATATAGTCGGACATATAAGTGTCCATGCCTAAGTATACACCCGAGAGCATAAATTCGTCCCTTTCGGCAAACTTCAAATTGCATCAAAATTTCCCCATATATCTTACTGAAATTAGTAGCACTGGGTTCAGTGAAACAGGTACTAAGAAAGTTTAAGTCAGATAAGCTCTTTGCTGAGAAGAAGCGTTCTGACACATTCAGACATAACCCTCAATTTCTCAATTCTTGTAAGGACTTACAAATGAAGAACAAATAATGTGAATATTTGAAGATATACTACATGATTTTGAAAGGGAGATGAGTAAGCAAATATTTCGAAGAGATTCATAAAATTTTTTGAAGTATTTTTTTGTCCTTTTCATCATAACCGAAGAACAGGGAAGTCTGCATTCAAAGTTTGTCTTCAAAAAATCATGTAGTATATTTTTAATTCCTATGTTGTTCATTTTTTTCAACTTTTTGCCCGAAATTGAAAAAATTACAAATTATTGAACGAATTATTCTTGAAAATACCTAAATAAATCCTCTGTAAGAATTCTATATAGCGAGTTTAGAGGATCCTGTACTGATACTATGAATTTTTTTCTTTTCAAACAGATGGGCAATGACGAACTCACGCTTTTATTTTGAATTAAGAATAAATTACCTACTTCTATTGACACTTTTCATCAAAAAAGTATTTTTTCATTTGCCACATTCACTGTTTCGCAGAACTTGGTCTATGGAACAGCTAGCGCTACCTAGAGGTTGGCAAATCTTCCTCTTCTTCGATTATGATGAAAAGGACAAAAAGAAATATTTTTAAATATTCTATGAATCTCTGTGAAATGTTTGTCTATTCACCTCCCTTCAAAGAATCATGTGGTGTATTTTCAGGTTTTCGTATTATTTGTTCTTTATTTGTAAGTCTTCGCAAAAACTGAGAAATTCAGGGGTTATGTCTGAATGTATCATAACGCTTCTTCTCAGCAGAGGGCATATCTGGTTTGAGCTCTCTAAGTACCTGCTTCACGGACCCTAGTGCTACTAATTTTAGCAAAAAATATGAGGGAATTTTGATGCAATGTGAAGTTTGCCGAAAGGGATGAATTCATCCTCTCGGAATTACACTTAGGCATGAATATTATGGTCAGACACCGGTGCCTCTTCAGCGTCCGCGCTCACAGTACCTCAGTATCTGTTTCTAAAATTTTAACCCAAGAAGTCCCAGTTTATTATTTTTTTCCTGCCAATAAGTCCTAGTTCAGTTTTTAATGTCCTTCTCGCCACGAAGTAGTTTCCAGTTATCAGTAAAATACGTTGCCGACTAGAACTGGAAGATTGTTGTTCTTACCGCGATGAAGACAGCACTGTGCATGTCTAATTTTCAACATGCACAGATGGGCAACTGCAGACTTTGACGTGTACGAGGATTAGCTGGTAAGTAAAGCCTCTAATTCAATATACTCAACTAAAAATAGAGATATTTAAATAATTCAAACGCACAAATGTCAG
The DNA here is from genome assembly GCA_032362435.1 of Melikaiella ostensackeni. Lineage (NCBI taxonomy): Eukaryota > Metazoa > Arthropoda > Insecta > Hymenoptera > Cynipidae > Melikaiella > Melikaiella ostensackeni. The sequence continues at coordinate 5,269,677 of JAUMHM010000083.1, forward strand.
ACTATGTCGGTCTGAGATCACTGGTTCGTCCGCTGTCAGTGATGCTATCCGATTATGGTCAGACTCACTAATTAACTTCAATCGACGGTCGACATTATTACCGAATATAATTGATTCAGTGACTTAGATTATTAATCTCGCTCAGTCGTCTTTTCACTGTGTTTGACTACTGTCGAGCGGGAAGTTTGACGCCGAGCATGGATGTGGGCACTCGATGCTATGAATGTTTACATCAAAAATCATCTGTCGGTAACCGGCTGCACTCGGGAGTCTTGGTTTTCTGCAGTATTCCACTCCCCTGGCCAAATATTCAGGCAAATGCAAGCACTACTAAAAAAAATCCGGCTGCAGCTGGTAAAGGATATTAGAGATAGAAAAAAACCCACAGGATTGAGTACGTCAAGCATTGCTTGAAGGCTTATTATGAGAGTCGGGGTGATTTGGGGTTTTGGGAAGAAATTTGAGCTAAAAGGTTTAATGCCTGACGATCGTCTGTAGGGTAGGGGATTGTAGATATGTAAAACCCGAAAAGGGTTCCTTGGAGTGAAAATCTAATCCAATCTAACTGAAAATTTTCTAATTATGTAGACACCTTTAAAATAAATACCTCAAAAAGACTGAAAGAGATTTCAGCCTTACCAGGAATCAAAAACCTATTTCATCTGCTTTAAAAGCTGTCACAATAAAATGTTCGTTTATATATTATCATAAATATCATTTTCAAGAAAGAATATCATAGAAAAGTTTCAAAATCTAAAAGTGTTATAAGAAACAGAACAATCATAGAAAAGGAAACAACAAAAACGAATAGTAGGAGGAAATCAAAATAAATGAAGTGAAAAAAGTATTTCCTGTAGGTAAAGGGTTACAATAGAAATTGCTTTTCTCCCAGATCGTTTCTTAACGAAGGAAAAGAGAGAGAAAAAGTTATGTGAACGTGCTGAATGTCGTTTGTTTCTCCCCATTTGGCGTCGGAAATTGAAAAGGGGTGTCGAGAACAGGAGGTACAGTCATGAATGTTTCATGAACCCGTGCCACCATGTATTTTCGTCGTTAAGTGCTTCATTCGACGACAAGTATTTTAAATTTGTTGACTAGTTTGTATATAAGTCATCAAAAAATTCCAAACGAGAAAAAAGCTGTTTACTCTCTTTGTTTATATAACCTTAATTACTCACATCCACCGTTAAAAGTTATGTGCTCTCAATGTCTTTTCAAACACGCCAGAATTTTTGAAAATGTTTGAATTTTTTAAACTTACTTAAATTTCAGGCTTCGGGCTCATTTAAAAAAATCAGAATAGTGTCAGATATAGCATGAATTGCAAAAATGTAGCAAAATAGTATCACGCAATTTTTAAAATATTAAATCGAAAGGCTAACCATTTTCAAAATCTAGTATGAACTATACATGTCCCATAAAATAGCATGACATCCTTCCAAATCACTTAAAATCCATAGAAATTCCTTGAAATTTCATAATTTCTCTCGAAGTACTAGGAATTCCTTTAATCCGGTTTTCCTTGAAACTCCTTGAAATATCTAGAAGTCCCTTAAAATTTCATTTCATTTATTCCCAAAAGTTCTTTAGAAATCCATTAAAATCTTGTAAACATCATTGATATCTTGAATAACTTTTTAAAACCCTTAGAAATTTTTAGAAATCCCGTAAACTCTTTGAAAACCCTTAAAAATGTTGAAGTCTCGTAAAATTCCACGGTATTTTTTTAAATAATCTAAACTCTTTAAAATCTTTTGAAATCCCGTGAAACAGCTTGAAATTTGTAATTTTTCAAAATTCCTATAAAAGTGATGAAACTTTTGAAATCTGAAATTCCCTGTGATATGACAAAATCCCTTGGAAGCCCTTTAAATATTCAAAATTTTTGGAAATTCTCTGAAATCTATTAGAATGCCCTCAAAGCTTCGAGATCCTTTTAAATCCTTTAAATCTGTTGAAATCTAATGAAATATATATTATAACCCATTGAATTTTGTTAGAATCCTCTGAAATCCCTGAAAAACTCTACAATTTTTTTAAATCCCTGAAATTCTATAAAAATTTCTTATAATCTTATGGAATCTTTTAATTTTTTCTAAATTCCTTTGAATCCCCAAAACATTGTGAAATTCATTCAAATCCTTTGAAATTTCGTAGATACCGTACAAAATTCTTTGTAATTTTGCAAATCTTCTGAAATCTTACAAAATCATTTGAACTTCCTCAGGAATAATTAAATCTCTTGAAATTCGTTTATAATCCTGCGAAATTCTTTGGAATGTCATAAGATACCTCAGAATCTTTTAAAATACACTTTATTCTTTAAAATCCTTCGAAATTTGTTAGATCCCTTAAATCTTGTAAAGTCCTTTAACGTCTTGAAATCTTTATAAGAATCATTAGAACATGTTCAGATCCTATAAAATTCCATGAAATCCGTAAAAGTCGCCAGAAGTTTCCTAACAAATTTGGAATTCCTTAAAAACTTTGAAATCCATTGAAGTCTACTGAAATCTATTAAAACCCCTAGAATTGAAATTGAAATTCAATTCGAATCTTCTGAAATTCCAGAAGAAATCTCAAATTTTTTCAATCCGTAAGAATTCTCTAAATCTTTTTAATCTTCTGAAATCTTACGACATGATTTGAAATTCCTTCGAAATGTTTCAATTTTTTGAATTTTTCCTATCATCCTACGAAATTCTTTGTAATCTCATAAAAGTACTTGAAATCTTTCTAAATGCCCTATATTCTTTAAGAAACTTTAGAAATTTTTAGATCCCTTGAATCTTGTAAAGTCCTAAAACATCTTGAAATCTTCAATAGCTTTTACAATTTAAAAAAAAAATGATTAGAATCTGTTCAGCACACAAAAAATCCCATAAAATCTGTAGAAACTCCCTGGGTGCCTTACAAAATTTTGAATTCCTTGAAATCTTTGAAATCTGTTAAAATCTACTGAAATTCAATAAAATTGCATAGATCAGGTAAAATCCCTACCAATCCCTTGAAATACTTTCAAATCCTGTTAATTATCTTGAAATTTGTAATATCTTTTAGAATTTCTACAAAAATTTTAAAAACTTTGCAATCAGATAAAACTTCTTAAAATCCCTTGAAATCTGTGAAATTCTCTGAAATCCCTTGGAATCTTTTAAAATACTTTAAAAGCTTTAAAACCCTATAAAATCCTTTCAAAATCCATGAAATCTCCTGAAACGTTCTGAAATCTCAAGCCTTTCAAATGTTTAAAATATTTTGGAAATTGCGGTTTTTGAGATGGTGGATATTTATTTTAGTCAGTTAGCAAGGAAGTTTGAAAATATGTTTCAAGGCAAGGGAAGAAGATAGTTGCATTAGCAAACAATTTAAGAAAATAGTAGTGTTAGTGTAATTAAAAGAAAAAGTAGCAAAATAGTTGCATTATTAAAAAAGTGCCCAAAGGAGTCAATAGTGAAGTGAGTCCGAAGCCTGATATTTCTTAATTTTATAACTAGGGGGCTACGCCCCTTACGCGTGCTTCGTGCGCGCCAAGACCCAAAATGGGTATTTTATTGCTCATATATTTTTTAACTGGTTTCTATTAGAAATACAGGAAAATAATTCTAATTGTTGAAAAAATTGGAAAGGGGCCCCCTTTAAAAGTTATTTTGTCTTTTCCTGCAAAGGGGGAACCCCCGATGTATGGTTTATTATTTTACATGTTTTTTACTATCGTTTTCATGATACATATTAACATTTTTTTCACTTCTTATCATACATTTTGCTCGTGGATTACTGTTTTCATGTAATAAAAGGAAATAATTATTTTTTTAAAGAACATACATTTGAGTTTAAATTTAGATTGCTTTTTAATCAATTTTATCAAATTTTAAAAGATAGTAAAATTTTTAATAATATTAATTTTTATTTAATTTATTTATTCAATTAACTGCAGGAAGGCTCTGGGGACCTTCATGGAAGGCTATAGGGGCTTTCGTGGGAGGATGAATGTTAATAAATTAATTTATAGTAACTTGCGTGTTGACGGAATCTTGTGCGAATAAAAAAATATATTATGCTTTAAAACACCTATGAAATGAGGTCATTATTATTGACTCTGTTTTTGAAATCAGCGACCCAAAAAACCCCAAAATAGCAATATTTAGTCGAATCGTTTTTGTTTTACAATGTTGGTCCGCCATATTGGATCCGCCATTCTGAAATTTGGAAATTTTACTTTGGATTTGAAATCAACGACCTAAACGACCCCCAAATAGCAATATTTAGTCGAATCGGTTTTGTTTTACAATGTTGGTCCGCCATATTGGATCCGCCATTCTGAATTTTGAAAATTTTACTTTGGATTTGAAATCAACGACCCGAACAACCCCCGAATAGCAATTTTCAATTAAATCGGTTTTGTTTTACAATGTGGGTCCGCCAAATTGGATCCGCAATTCTGAATTATAAAATTTTTACTTTAGATTTGTAATCTGCGACCCGGAAAACCCCCGAGTAGCAATTTTTAGTCAAATCGGGTTTGTTTTACAATGTTGGTCCGCCATATTGGATCCGCCATCCAGAATTTTGAAATTTTTACTTTAGATTTGAAATGAGCGACCCTAACAGCTCCCGAGTAGCAACAACCAGTCAAATCGGTTTCATTTTACAATTGTAGTTCTTCATATTGGCTCCGCCATTTTTGATTTTCTCCAATATTATCTTGCATGTTAGGATCGAATTGGGCATGCAAAAATCTATATGAAAACATGTGTAGCACATAAAATGTAATATCTAAGCGTCCATCGTATTCAATAAACAATTTTTTTGGCCGAGAATTTTTTATTTGTTATTTAAGTTGTGAATTGCCAAAAAACCATAAATTTTCATATTTGTGCTACCTGCTTTGCCCCATTGATGGATATTTCCTCCGAAAGGTATAAAATTAGTCAATTTACATTCGCTGAACACATTGTGATATTATGGATGAAGTCCCTCCACTTCCTTACTTATTATAAATAAATTAATGAACAAAATTGATTTTTCTTGTATTTTAAAGCTTCTAAGCATTGTTTGTCTCAAACTTGTTGTAGTGTCATGTGAAATTGATGTATCATTACAAAAAACACTGTAAGATTACATTTTTGATTGTTATAAACAATTATCATAAGCAAATTCATTAAATAAGCACTTTTAGATACAGAAAATGCGTTTTTTTAGTAGAGTAATGTATTTCACCCTCGAAAATAATATTTCGAGGGAATATATTGACACTCAAAAACATTTTTAATTGTTATAAACAATTTTGATGAACAAATTCGTTAAACAGGCGCTTTTAGGTACAGAAAATGCGTTTTCTAGCAGAATCGTTTATTTTATCTTTAGGAATAATATTTCAACAAAATATATTGAAAATCAACGACATTTTTCAATGTTGTAAATAGATCTGATAAACTAATTCATTAAGTAAGTGCTTTTACTTATAAAGAATTCGTTGTTTCAGCGGAATAATTTATTTTACGCGCTAAAATAATACTTTAACGGGATGTATTGCCACTTAACAATATGTTTCATTGTTCTTAATAATAATAAGAAAGAAATCAATGAAATGAGCTCTTTAAAAAACAAAAATTTCAGCAGAATTGTTTATTTTAACTTCAATTATCTTCAATCATAAATCTTAAGCCTCAGATTCCATTAGTAACGGAACACTCTTCCATTATGATCGGAAATGGTTTATTTTTTGAAATATTATTCGTAAGAGTTAAATAAACGATTTCGCTGAAAAAACAAATTTTTTGTATCTAAAGGCATCTATTCAATGAATTTGTTTTTCAGAATTATTTATGACAATTAAGAATTTTTTTATGTGTCAATATACGCCATTGAAATATTATTTTTGAGGGTCAAATAAACGATTCTTCTAATAAAAACGCATTATCTGTATCTAAAAGTGCCTATTTAGCGAATATTTTATCATAATTGTTTATAACAATTAAAAACGTTATTGAGTATCGATATTTGCCATTGAATATTATTCTTAAGTGTAAAGTGAGCGATTGCGCTGGAAAAACAAATTTTCCATATCCAAAAGCGCTTACTCATTGAATTTGTTTATGATGATTGTTTATGACAATAAAAAATGTAATCTTCCAGTGTTCAGTTATAACAAGACATGAATTTTACATGATTTTTCAAAAAGATCGAGATGAAAAATCCTTCCAAGCTTCAAAATACAATGAAAATATTTTTTGTTCATCAATTTGTTTGTAACAACTAAGGAAGTGAAGGAATTTTATCCACAATATCACAATCTGTTCAAGGAATGAAATTGACTAATTCCACGCTTTTTGAGAAAATATGAAAAATGATCGTGTTTGGAAACTTTTCACAATTAACCATCATTATAGTTATTAACAATTTTACCAACAAATATTCAACTTGGCTATTTTACTTAAAGACAGATTTTTCATTTTCCACTAAACCTCAGTAACATCGTTCAAAAAGTGATTTCCATTTTTAATGATTATATATTTTAATAGTTAATAAAAAATTTTATAAACAAAATACTTATTTCGGGCTTTTTCTTACTGGAAAACTCATCTCTACAATAATTATTAACATAAATCAATTTAATATTGATTGCTGAATTGATAAAATATATGTGAATATAATTACCGCTGTTTTTAACAAATTTATAAACAAATACCCATGCTAGGAATTTTTGTATAGAATTTTTTTTTCCTTTATAACATTATACATTCGATCCTTAATAAAAGAAAGCATTATATAACTATATTGAATCACGTTGCAACAAATAAATCAACAATAAACAATTATTGTTAGAATATTTATTGTTGCTTAGTTTAAATAACTTCCGAATTCAAGCCTTTTCAAGAAAGGCATTAATTTTTCTCTCTCAGTCTTATCAGAACTAAGGTACAGTGATTCTATGTAATAGTTATAAATAATTTAATCAATGAATATATCGTACGAATAGAAAAAGTTAGAATTATTTATTCATGATGATATTAATTGACTTAAAAATCAAAACTTTATTCTGCTCATACTGAGAATTGAGGGGAGAAAAATTCTCTTCAAAATACAAGGCTCGAATTCGGAAATTATTTACCTTAAACTAAAATAAAAATATCAAAAGTACTTGTTTAATGTTAATTTATTTATTAAAAATGATTCAATATAGTTATATAATGCTTTCTACCATAAAGGTTGAAATGTAAAATGTTATAGAGAAAAAATAATTTCTGCACAAGAATGCCTAACATGGCCATTTGTTTATGAATTTGTAAATAACAGTCGTAATTATTTTCGGAAATTTTTCATCACTTCAAAAATCAATACTAAATTGATTTATGGTAACATTTATATTAAATACAAATTATCCAGTAAGAAAGAGCCCAAAATAGGTATTTTGTTTATAGAATTTGTTATTAACAATTACAATATTTTATTATCAGAATCGAAAATCACTTTCTAAACGATTCTACTAAGGTTTAGTGGAAAATAAAAATTCTGTCTATGAGTAAAATGGTCAAATTGAATATTTGTTGTTAAAACTGTTAATAACAATAAATACACATTTCTCGGAACCAAAAAGAATTGTCGAGTTCGATAACCAGCTTTTTTTGACCAGCGGTTCTGATTTTAACCACCGAAGAAAGAATCTAGAAAATTCAAAATTTATATTCTGCCATCCAACTATGCAAGATACGAAAAAAAGCAACAAAAAATTATTCACCAAGAAAAGATCTGCGAATTTTTCAAGTGCCATTTTCTGACAGGACGCATAGTTTTTGTTTTAATCGTGAAAAATGACATTACAAATTAAAAAATTTTATTTTTGAAAAAAATACACGAGATACAACAAAATGTTTAATAACAAAATTGTTTGCCTAAATTATATCTACAAATTTTCTCTCGACTATTTATTGATGAAAAGGCTTGATTTTTTTTTGCGGAATCAATTCAAAATGTTTTTTCAAAGACTCCTTGCCATCATGTTTTTCATAGTGACCAAAAAATTTTAATTGTTTACACAATTTTCATAAGCATATGCACATTTTAACCATTCTTTCATGAATAGGATTGATTTTTTTTGCGGAATCAACTTGAAGTGTCTTGCCAAAGACACCTTGCTGTCATATTTTTCATAGTGACCAAAAAGTGTTAATTATTTAGACCATTTTCTATAAGCAGATGCACATTTTGACCATTTTTTCATTAATAGGCTTGATTTTTTTGCAGAATTAATTCGAAATGTCTCGCAAAAGACTCTTTGCTGTCATATTTTCAATAGTGACAGAAATTGATAATGATTTAAACAAATTTTATAAGCAAATGCACATTCTGACCATTTTTCCAGGAACAGGTTTAATTTTTTTTCGAAATCAATGCGAAATGTCTCGCAGAAGACTCTTCGCTGTCATACTTCCAATAGTGACAGAAGCTGGTAAGAATTGAGCTCACTCGTCGGAGATTGTCATACTCTCAGCCATTTTTGACTCACGTGGCCCTGAAAAGGGCTGTTTTTAGGTAGGCATTCGTACTTCAGTAAGTGAGAATCGAGCTCACTCCTTGGAGATTGTCATGCTCTCAGCTATTTTTGACAAAGGTTTCATCTTCCTAGATTCTACTTTCCTATACCTGCTTATCGAGAGGTCCGAATGGAGTAGAAGATAATAAAGAACATCTAGGTGCGTCAATTGTTTGTCAGACATTCTGCTGTTATTAGATCAAAATTTTCTAAAGATCTTATTATTTTCCTCTTGCGATTCTTCTGAATACCGAACAATTGGTAGCTCAAGAGATTGAATTATATCACTTCCGTGAATAAGCAGCTTATGTACTGATGGTAGCATTTTATACCAAGAATAAAGATTTATGCAAAGCTCAGCGGTTTCTAAACAGTAAGTTTCGAATTTCGCACAAATAACTATCCTTCCGCACGTTATAATTTGTAATATATCGTGGAATCTGGTGTATAGATCTTGATTCCAAACCGGTTATTTTAGCAACCGATTTAGCTTTTTCCAAAAAGGAACGGGCAACATTTCCGGTATTTGTTGCTTCATAACCCTGCTTCCCCACATCAACTGCTACACCCAGTTTGGATATTAATTGTATCTGAATACATTCCTTTCTTGATTTTTTCCATTTCCCTGTCTTCCTTTTTTCTTGCAGAAAACTTTTGAAAATCCATATTGTAGGATACATGTAACAAATATTCCAGAACACGAATCCAGGCATGCAATGTCGAAAAACCAAATTTATAGTGTACCTCATTGCATGGAATTTTAGCTACATATGGTGAGTTGTTAACATGTTTCGATCCAAGTCCACAAATATTGCAGCGAGAAGATGCTTTCTGTCCAGTAAGAATATTACACACCTTTCCATCAAGCATCGTACACTTCATGTCAAAACTGATATCAAAACTCAGTCCACTGACATCAATAAAATTGGTACGAACTTTTTCTAGCAGAAATTAATAGATGAAGGTGTTTTGTTCATCCAAATAATATCGCCATCTGCTTTTGATTGAAGAGGGATGAAGAAAATAAAAAAGAATGATTCATCCGTAAAAAGACTCTTGTCATATCTCATGTTTCCTTCACTCTCAGAATCCCTGTTATCAGATTCATCGTTCGCATGCATATCATCACTCGTCTTCGACCACTTTTGTCGTGTCATCTGATGCGCGAAAGCATCGTTCGTACCCTTCTTCCCAAAGCGTACTAGTTTTTTACCAAAAATTCAGCGAGATCATCCTTTTCTATTTATAACAAGATTCGCTTAACTGTATGACCCAATAAATTTTTGAGACGGACACTTGCTCCTAAATTCGATGTTTCTATATGCTCACCATTTCCTGGATAACATGCTTTCTTCACTTCGGAGATGTTCAAATACGGAAGATATGAATCATTGCGACTTATTTCTTGATTGTACGTTGTTAGCTTTTCGTATTTCCTCCTCGACAGACCTGAATCGACGTACATCGCCAAGATTCTTTGCAATTTACTCTCGTCATGATCTTCCTTACGAAGCTGCTGCGTCCCAGATTCGATATCGGACTCATTTTCGATCAATAAAAGTGCTTTGGATAGTTCTTCCTTGCTGTAATTTGAAGCAAGTTCTTGGACGCGCCTTTTCTTCGTCTTTTCCGATCCATCTTCAAATGATAATCGTCGTCTTCCTCTCTTTAGAACATTAGTCAAACATTTTGCTTGGATAGGTGGACAAGGAAAAGGTACCTTGAACTCTGCATCTAAGAATTCAGCATGATTTTGAACAAAAAATGCTCCTTCTTACAGACTTTTTTCCATTTTCTATTACACAAAGGCATAAAAGAGTCAACCAATTTTGTTCTTATGATCATTAAGTGACTTTCATCAGAAGAAGACGTGGCCTCAATATTATCGAAAATCAAATCTTCTTTGTTACATTTGGATTGTTGATCACTATTCCAAATAATGTCACATAAGTGCTGATTTTTTATTCTGTATTCCATGTTAAAAAATACTTCGAAGGTTTTCCTCAATATCTCCGTAGAAACACGCAGTCTATTCACGAACGTGTTCCTTGAAACAAAATAGAACAAATGAAGCAAACAAAATAAGGAACGACTTGAAGTTGCAACAGCAACTTCAAGTCGTTGTTGATTTGTTTTTCTGAAGCACGAATGCCTGCCTAAAAATGTCCCTTTCCAGGGCCACACTATATGCAAAGTCCGATTGAGCAACCTCTCCGTGATGCATATCAGGTCACTATAAAAAATATGACAGCAAAGATTCTTTTGCAAGATATTTCAAATTGATTCCGTAAAAAAATCAAACTTTTTTATGGAAAAATGGTTAAAAAACGCATTTGTTTAAAAAATTGTTCAAATAATTATCAGTTTCTGTCACTATTGAAAAATATGATAGCAAAGAGTTTTTTGCAGCAGGTTTACAATTATTTTCGCAAAAAAATCAAGCTTATTAATGAAAAAATAGTCAAAATGTGCATTTGTTTATAAAAATTGTTTGAATAATTGGAATTTTTTGGTAACTATAAAAAATATGATAGCAAGGAGTCTTTGGCAAATCATTTTAAGTTCATTCGGCAAAAAAATCAAGCCTAATCATCAAAAAATGGTCAAAATGTGCATTTGTTTATAAACATTATTCAAATAATTGACAATCACTAGTTATTCTTAATTTATTGTGAGCACACATCATCATCTGTGATACTTTATACAAATGGTATGGGTGAAAATTACCTAATCATTGCGAATCACAAAGAAATGACTTTCGTTAATTAATTTGTTTATAACATTATCAACCATTTTCGTTGTTACTCCAACCAACTGAAAGTTATGTTTGGTTAGTTCTATCATATATTTATGACCTTTTTCAAAAGATTTGAAAGTTTTAGAAGAAATGGTATTACGGAAAAGTATAGCAAGAAAAAGTTGCAACTTTGTTGTTAAATAAGGAATTCCTGTTGATTTGAAATCAAAAATCCGCAGTCATTCGTTATACCTGGAAGCCTTACGGTCGTTTCTAAAAAAAAAAAACATAAAAATTCGTTAGGAATTGCACTGTCGGTCGATTTTTGTCCAAAGAAGGTGCTTTTTTCCCACTGTTCGGCGGAGCTCAGGTAGATGGTCAACTTCAAACAAAGGTTACTGTCGTACTGAGGGTCGTACAACCTTGAACTTGGAGGGCGGGGGGAGGATACAGATAAATGTCAGATCCTGCTTTTTGTTGCCGAGGCCCCAATCAAGCGTCAAAAAAATTAGTCCGTTTAATTAATGGCCACCTTCGTATTTCCTAGAGAGATAAAATGTCAGAAAGTCTCCTCGATAACATGTGAGCCAATCGAAAGAGGCTAATCTAGTCTCTTCTTCCGGAAAAATCTTGATGTATAACTTTTAAAACTTCAAGAGTTCTGTAAGTGACATTGGAAAGGAAATAGGAAAGTAATTGAAAAGGAGGAGCAGCTAGAAGCCGCCCAACTTGTCGTAACATCTTAGTAATCTTTCGATTAAAGCTCCGGACGAGGGTTGCTGGTGTTCGCATAGAAAAGCAGTACAATGGCATCATATATCTCCCGGCACTTTCAGAAAACGTAACTAAGGCTAGAGTAATTGTACACTCAGCTTTCAAGCAGATCCGAATTCTTGTAGTGATTCTGATTCTCAGATCTTTTCAAATCTCAAAGACAGGAAGCGAACTGAAGTTGTTTCAGAGGCAACTTTTAATGACTCTGCAGTTAAAGTCGAGCAGTTCTAGTCACGTGGGTGAAGCGCCTAATGGAAAGGGGAGAATCATGAGCATGCAAAATGCCCTAATCATTGAGGAACTATTTTCATATAGTTACTCAACGATCAACGTAGTTTTGTTCCCTCTATTTGAATTTGTTTTTAAAGATGACGATGTTGTTTGTTGTTAATTTCGTTCATACAAAAAGCGTTTTTTTGTATGAACTTTACGTGTTTTTGAGGCTGGTGATGATGCTCCTTTTAACGCTTTGAATTTCTGGCCTATTGTAAATGCATTACAGGTACGTATCATTCGATTCACTTTCTTGTATAATTTATGGGTCATGCCGGTTACGGATGTTTATCTAAATTACATTCAATATGAATTGGAATATGTTGTAATGTTTTCCATTTTTCGAATATACGTCTCTTAAATGAAGAATCAGAATATACTTC
>JAUMHM010000083.1:5290463-5306069 GCA_032362435.1 Melikaiella ostensackeni
AAAAAAAAATTCTGTACGAAGTGCCATCCAATAGGACTCCATTCAACCAAACTTCAGGCCCGATCGGACGACTTCCGTTTATTGGGGTGAGTACACTTGAGAGATTTTGCCCCATTCGCGTGCCAGAAACATGCCAAAGCACTTGCGAGATGGATGCAGAGAGCTGTCATTTTCATGGCATACGAGGGTTGCGCCAGCCCGTCGTTGTGATTCCGTCGTATCCTGCCACTCATCTCACGGTCGTCAGGCATGGTCATGGGTGTAAATTGGAGCGGAAGAAGTACACAGTTGAAGAAGAGAAAATCGAAGAATCGCTTGGAGACTCAAGTCCAAGCTCGATTCTCGACCGTTCTACTCGAGTCCGAATAATCGAGCTTGAAACACCGAAATTTGACTTCGAGTTACCCTGACTCGATTCGGCTATCCCCACAAGTATTCTTCGAATAATTGTGTTTGAATTCAACTATTGACTTTACCGTATCCAAATTTATTTCCAGTCTTCATTCTTTAAATTTAAATATTTTTGTGAACCGCAATAATGAGTTTCGATTTCAAATATTAATGAGTCCTTTGTTCATATTGATTTCATATTCCACAACATTTATTCATCCTTGATTTCTTTCCACTAGACAACTCCTTATAGTTTACGCAATATTATAAATTAACTTGTGATCCCAGAAAAATAGGTTTCATAACAAATATTTTGTGTACCAAGGGTGACGGACGATTTATCTCGTATTATGCTGCCCTCGGTTCACTTGGGCAGCCAATTTCAAACTCGTGGAAATCGCACTTCTCTCTAACTTGTCGTACAATGTACTATTCTGCACCTACCTTCACATAGTAGTTATCGTTTATGGAAAGAAGTTCCATTAGAACACCACTTCCAAATGCTGGTAAATATGGTTTTACCAAATTAAGAGAAGAAAGAAGAGCTAAGACATTGTCATCGTGACCACTGTATAAGTTTAACTTGGGAGTCTCTGCAGTATAATTTTTGGATACTATCATATTTTCCAAAATTTGACGAAGGATTCCTCCTGAAATGAATATTAAATATCATTGTGTTTTCCTTAAATATACATAATCAAGATTGAGCAATTTTTATTTCCGTTATTGAATAATATCCTTATTCAAGTAATTATTGTGTTTTTCATCATAACGGTTACGTTGCACTACACTTATATTAAAATTTTATATAAATTCAACACATTATTAATTTTTATTAACTTTTAATAGAACCATAACACTTTACCTCCATTCAGTCTCTTCATCACCTTATTGTAATTCTGGATTTCTAAACTTATTAACATTGCATCGAGTAATTGACCTTGAGGAAAAATATCCTTTGACCAATTTGGGAGGTCCAAACCCATTGCCTTTAAAGCCACGAAATTAGCATAAAGTGAATATAGATCCTCTATATCCGTCATGTTTTTCCCCGTCAAAAGTGTCATATTCCTCATTAAATTGTTAAAGGTTGATAGTTTTTTTGCAATTTCTGGGGACCTTAATATTCTTTCTCTTTCAGAGATGTACCTACAAAATAATACAGTCAGCACATTCTTAAAATGGTCTACACCCAATTCCGTATTTTTTCATACAAAATTTTCTCTATAAATCACAAGAGAATTTTCCAAAAATTCTGAACAAAATAATTTAGATAAGTATACCTATCCAAATTATAATATGAACTAACAACAATAACCAAAATTTCTTAAAAGATGAACATCTCGCACCCTGGGCATATATGTCTTCGTTGGAATATATTGTCTTGGGGCTGCAGATTATAATTTGTAGGAATTGGTTGCCAGTTTAAATCTGCCTTCCACTTTTGCTGGAAATTTGGGGGGTATAATCCCGCAAGAACAAGTTGAAGACTCATTTTCGTACGATCGAAATTTGAACTAAGGGCTTGGACTTCTCCTGGTAAATATGTAGTTCCCAAGAACTCATTATACTTTTTTCGAAGAATAGCACCAAATTGATAAGCTCTCTTCTTACCATTCTAAAAAATATTTTAACGTATTTAAAACTCATAATTTTGCTCATCAATTCTTCGACTTCATGAACCATTCCTCTTGTAGAGGAACCTAATTTTTATCAAGAAAATTACTTACATTGGTTAACGCGCCTATACCATATGGGTAAAAATCTTGATGCGAAAACGGCAACGATGGATAAAAAAAATCTGAAGTACGATCTCCATGTCGAAAGAGCTAATTCAAACGAATAAATTTTAAATTTCAAATTGAAACTTTAGGTCTCTGAAAAACAAGACAAACTAATTATTACTGAACATACATGGGTGTCCGCATGAAGAGGGTCCTTATGACCGGCATAGAGCTACGTAAAGGGTCTTATAACAGGATAAATTTCCCGCATTTCAAGCCTAGCCGAGTAAAACTTCTTAGCATTCGTTCCGACTTCAATTGCCCCCAATCAAGACATATTGGAGACAAAGTAAAGACATCCTTCGATGTCTCATTTTCAAGACAGAGCCAGAATAGTACGTTAGAATGTTATTGGTACGCGGGTATGGCTTCGAGGTTACGAACCAGCGATTCTTTCGCACCTCCAAGAGCATCAATCACAAGGACAATCATTGTACCCAAATATCTTTAGTATAATTGAGGCAGCTTCCTTATAAGGTCTTGGTACTTCTCATTCTTTTCTTTCTTCCTGGCTGGCATGTTGCTGTCGGCAGGGGCCGAAAATTCGATCACGAACATGGTTCGTTTTCCTAAGTCAAGTAGTACGATATCAGGCCTCGTGTGTTCAATCGGGACTATTGGTTTGAACTTGTAGTTCCAGTAAATTCGGCACTTCTTGTTCTTAAGAATTGACTGTATCTCCCTGGGAGCGTTCGGCAGGGCAGGGTCGTGGTTAACACTAAAAGAGCGATAAAGATAGTAATAAAGCACTCTTGGATCCACATTGTGTTCGTGGAGATACTTCGTCGTTTCCACCCGAATAGTGTGTGCCTTATGTGCTTAGAATGTACATGTCATGCTCCGCAACTATCGCTGGGAACTTTTTGACGTGAAATGTAGCTACAGTATACCTAGGTGAAAATAACAGCGTCCTGACACGTGTAAATAAAACCCTCTGAGTCTGAATGAAGACTGAATTTACGATGATTTAAGAAACGCAAACGTTAGTTCCATCAACAAGAACTAATCTTTTACATTTCTGTGAAAGTTTCCTTGCATTTTCTTATCGTGGAGCTGTTCGAGGAAGTTGTTGACCTCTGCTTTCTTCACTCGGGCTTTTAAAAGTGAGGCATCTAGATGAAGTAATGCATTTTTCTCACTTCTGATGTTAAGATCCAGGCCAAGGGTTTCGACCGCCTGCTAAACGGCTTTGTAAAGAATCGCTCCTTTGCCAATCATCTCGTGGTTCCCGAACATCTGCAGGAAAGTATCTCTTCCATTCACGACGATGTGAGCTGTACCCAAGATAATTCGGTCAATAAGACACTGGACATTTAAAAGTCCGCACCCGCCTTTACGGCGTGGGATGTATAAGCGCGGGACGGACGTGTTGATATGCAAGATCTTTTGTGCATGCATGGGCTTACGTGTGGCGATATCGACGGCCGTGAGCTCGTTCTCTGTCCATGGGACCATCATGCTAGCAAGTCGTCCTGGCTCCAGATGAATATTGGCACACTTGTCCAATTCAAAGTCGATACCAATTTCTCGTGGGTACCCCTCGACGATCTTTAGAGCACCCATATAAAGTGTGATGCAAAAGAGGAGAGGGCTTATTATGTCGCCCTTCTGTCGATTAGCAGGTTCTCCCGACGCATGTTTTCGATCCACGTTGTTCGTGAATCTCTCTCCATACAGGTCCAATTGTACGAACAATCCTGTCGTTCAAGATAGCTGTAAGGATCTTATACAGCGTGTTCAGACAAGTTATTGGCCTGTAGTCCATTGGTATGGACAAGTCGCCTTTTCCAAGTAGAAGTACAAAGCATCCTAACACCAGCCACTGCGGAATGGGCGTGTCCGACTTTCAATATGAGGTGCACCTCAGTCCTTTCTTTACATCCTCGGCAATGACTGATGGTCATTGTTCCTCGGACGTTATGAGGTTGTTGCACAGCTCCTTGTAACACCCGCACTTTGTCAATAATGTGCTGCTTGGTGGTCAGCAGCTTTGACTTGTACAATGTGTGGTGGTAGATCCTTAGTTCGTGAGCGAATTTTCGGACGCTTACCGTGAAAGGCTTTCCGGATGTTATGTAGTCAGTCACACACTAAATACAAGAGGCGTTGGGTCTAGCCCAGCCAATTTTCTTGTTCAGTTGATGGAAGCGCTTTTTGGTCTTTCTATCCACCTTTGGCTTCACCCTTCGATTTGAATCGACCAAAGCTGTCGCCGCATCATAAACTGAAGAAGTGATGGCCCGGATGTCAGACTTTTCCGAGCGATTCTCAGGAAGAGTGGCTTCCATTTCACCCAGATCTTTGGGCTCAGAAGGAATGTGAATGTTCATGTTCCTCCTTGTCCTGAAATCGCCGTCATTTTTCAGAGGGTACCTGTATCCTGTTCGCGTGATGTGATCTGCGTGGTTTCACAACAACTGTTGTAAAAGATGCGAAAGCTCTGAGTGTTTCTGGCACCACAGAGTGTGCAGGCGCGCAATGTAAGTTTGCGATCAGGGTTAATGCTGGCATTGTAGCAATCCAACACGTCATCCCTAAGTCGATTCGTCCTCTTAACACGTCCATCTCGCTGGTCCGTCATGGCAGTACGTGACATCTAGTCGCCACCGTTTCGTCGCCGGACAATTAGTCGCTGGACAACCAGTCGCCAGGACAATTAGTTTTTGGGACATCTAGAGGCCAGGATGTTTATTCGCCAGGACAATCAATAGCCGGGACGCGTAGTCTGAGTTTTAATCGTTCTGTTTACGGCCATGTTATATAAAGCTTTCATATCAAATATACTGAATGTAGCGTCGTATCAAAACGCATAATTTTATTTTCATCACAAAATTTTGGAATTATCGCATAATAGCGCATAATTTCATACTTTTTTCAAAATATATGTAAAAAAGTTGCAACAAATGTCTGTTCCTATATTTACATATGAAAATTCGTCAGTAACGATAAAATATGGAAATTTTAACTTATTTTAGAAATTTATGTTAAAATAAACTTATATACTCAAACCCCGGTTTAGATACCCCCGGTTTGAAGACCCCTAGAACTGCTGGCCGACTGCTGGTCCACCCAGTTTCTCCGGTGCGCGGGGCGAGAGACAGTGTTCAACTAAGCGTGAAATGCCAGCAGCGTATAGATAAAGGCGCAGTGCGCGTGGACTCAAGTTCGAACTCACGTTCAGAGATTGTGTAATATTAGGAAATAGTTTACACGTCCCTGATTGTTTACGGTTTGGAGAACCCCGCTTTAGGACCGAGGCCATTGAGGGTACCCCCGTCACGGTCTCTAAACCGGGGTTTGAGTATAAAAAATTGTATTTTGAACTTCACGCAGTTTTTCCATTCCAGTTTTACCTAGGTTTTTAAGGGGTCGTTGTACCATATGTAGGAATTTCGAATACGTGTGCTATAATCTGTCGGCGTTGAACATGATATCTGCAACTAACATGCTTGCCGTCTTGCTTCTACTCTATTCATTTCAGGTGGTTCCATGGACGAAGCTCGAGCTCACAGTCCTCGATACCGTCACACGTAAGATCATGCATATGCAGAAGAGCTTGCATATCAACTCGTCTGTTCCGCGCATATACATCCCACGCCGTTAAGGCGGGTGCAGATTTCTAAATATCCAGTCTCCTCATAACCAAATTATCTTAGGAACAGCTCACATCGTGGCGGATGGAAGAAAACCTCTCCTGCAGTTGGTCGGGAACCATGAGATGATTGGCAGAAGAGCGTTCCTTTACAAAGCCGCGGAGTAGGCGGCCGGGACCCTTGGACTGGTTCTTGACATCAGAAGTGAGGAAAGTGCATTATTCCATCTGGATGCCTTACTTCTAAAAACCCAAGTAAAGAAAGCAGAGGTCAACAACTTCCTCGAACAGCTCCACGACAAGAAAACGCACGGAAACTTTTACATAAATGTAAAAAATCAGTTCTTGTCGATGGAGTTAACATTTGCTTTCCTTGAATCATCCGGGCTTAATTCAGGCACAGAGGGTTTTATTTTTGCGTGTCAGGATGGTGTCATTTCCACCTTGGTATACTGTAGCCGCATCTTACGTGGAGAAGTTTCCAGCGACAGGTGCAGAGCGTGTCATGCACATTCTGAGCACCTACGGCACATACTATTCGGGTGTTCCCAATCACGCGGGAACGACGTATTTCCACAGGCATAATGCGACACTGAGAGTGCTTTATTACCATATTTGTCGCTCTTATGATGTTAACACCGATCCTGCCCTGCCGAACGCTCCCAGGGAGATAGACTCGATTGTCGAGAACGAGTTGTGCAAATTTTACATCGTACTCCTCGACAAAGAGAAATGAACGATGTTCGTGATCGAATTCTCGGCTCCAGGCGAGCCAGCAAAATGCAAAGGCGCTCGCTCCCTGGGGGACTCTGCGGTGGTTATTTGATCAATTTTCTTAACAATATATATATATATATATATATATATTCTTACGGTTCAGGAGATCCTTATAGAAAATTACAATTTTTATTTTTGTAAAGCAAGTCTCTTATGGCTAGAGTCTTCAAGACCCAGAGTTTCTGAATTGTTAACTTAAAAACAACTCATTCAAAAATTGCACAATTTTTTTTCAATCAATTTCAATCCTTGGCATCTGTCATCTATCTTATTTCTGGGTCCAGAAATGTTCGTCTTGAGGCAACTTCACGCCGACTTAAAATCACCCTGCTGAGACCATAAAAGTGAGACTTTATCTGATGTCTCTTTCCGTCTTTGAGATGCAGCCAGACATCATCGTCTTGAAATCGAACTCAAAACTATTTCAAGTCGGAATCAAGTCGAAGCATTTTTATTTTGGAATTACGAATCTTTTAGGTTGAAAACAAGTCACCAGAGCATTCTTGAAGTTGCAACTTCGAAAAACCGCTTTTCGAAAAAACGCACCTAAAATTGACGAGGCCGTAAGCGCAGATGTTATACTTCTTCTTTGAACTTCTGGTAGCTTTTAGGACATGACTATAGTATCAATACATCCAGTATAGTTTCTAGTATTATGCTCCACTCAAATTCGCAAATAATCACTCCGATCCTGACTTAGAAAAATGCGAATATCTCCTAAAGTAGAACCGGCCATAAAGGCCCTTTTCACGCGAACGCTCACATATGTAGACAGCTGAATATGATATAAAATATAACCATTTCAAGGTAGGTATCCGTTTCTGATTCTTAATCACTATTACATTACTGAAACGTTACTGTTGCGTGGAGGAAAATATATATCTCAAGAAATAGATATAAAATAGAAGTTTGCAGAAGTAAATTAAAACTGTATTACACTTACAACGTTAACTTGTTTGACCTTAGATGAGCTTTGATTACTGTTCGCCACAATAGTAAGAATAATGACGATTATTCGAAGTGATGTTCCACTTCTGTCACAGGTATTCATTCTATCAACCAACATTAGCTGAAATTATTATAAGTGCTTTATACTTAGTATTTAAATAATAGAACATTTTTCAAAATCGAATAGCCCCGATACCCGATCTCTTGCGATTTTGGTAACAAAGTAATATGTACAGGGTGTCCCAGACTCAAGTGTCCGGAATTATAATAAAAAGGGCCTTAGCGCGATGTCTAAAAAATCTTGTTTGGATCATCGTAAGGAGCGCGGTATAAACAGTCGTGCGTGCGTAAGCGGGAGTCCAGCACTGTGTTGGTGACCATCGGTTCTTCCGTCGGCATCCCTACCACGGCCCTCGCTTACATGTAAGACATTGCATGTAAGAGGGGGAGAAAGAGCGCGTTAGTGCGCTCGAACTTCGAGTAAAAAATGCAGACCTCACCAATCACAGACCGAAAGGGGAAGTTTGATTATTCAATAAAGGGACGAAACAACCCTTGCAGGAATAGTTGGCACTTGTACTGGTACACTTAAAAAAAACATGACAAATTCAAAAATTATGATGAAGCATTGCGCGACGAATATTTCTAGGGTGACAAGCTTGAGCGAGCTCATTTTTTTACAACAACAAAAAAACAACCACAAAATCAAATGACTCTGAAATCATTTTCAGGGGCCCTATTTCATTTCCCCCATTGTACTTAGGGAAATAAAAGTATTTCGAAGGATAATAAGAAATACTAAGTTCTTCAGTAACGCAATTCTTCAAAAGATGCGTTTGGAACATGCCAAGCAACCATCCCCACAAGAATACGTACGTAGATTTCCTTTCAGGTGTGTCAGGATTTTTTTCTATTCTTACCCAGAGAGAGAAGGTTAAGACTCTTATCTGAATTTGTATGATTAAGTGAAATAGTCATTGATTATTTTAACCGTTTTTGTTTGTAATTCATTTATTGATCGATTAATTCATTCAAGAACACATCACTAACCTTAGCTAAATGAAAATTGCAAAATATCGTGTTCCTTCAGAAAATATTTTGTAGGAGGATCATTATAAGCCTATAAAGATTTTCTTATAACGATTTTCTTATAGAATAAATCAAATCATGAAAGAGCAGTTCTCTCTTTACCATTGGAAATGAGGCCACACGTCTTCGCGTATTTGGACGACATAATAGTCGTAACCAAAACGTTCGAAGAACATCTCCATTGGTTAGTGAAACTATAAAACGGGTTCAGAAGGCTGGCTTGACTCTCAACCCGGATAAATGTGACTTTTGCAAACTACAGGTCCAATATCCTGGATTTGTAGTGAATTAGAATGGTCTCATCGTCGATGAGGATAATTTAAAACCAATATTGGAATACCCACGACTGACTGAATTGATGCAGGTTCGCCTATTCATAGGAGCAACATCTTGATATTGGCGCTTTCTAAAGACTGCCGGAATTCGCGAACCATTAACACGCTTAACTAAGAAATATCAAACGTTTATATGAGGCGTAGAACAAGAGGAGGCGTTCCAGACGCTTAAGAAAGCTTTAATATCGTCACCGATTCTGGCGTATTCCGATTTTAGCATCCTTTTCACTATTCAGATAGATGCCAGAAATACTGAATTAGGCGTGGTGGTCACTCAGGAGCAGAGTGGTCAAGAAAAAGTAATAGCCTATGCCAGCAGGATACTCTGGAAGGCAAAGCTTAATTACTCCTCTTCTGAACGGAAGTACTTAGCCGTAGTCTGGGCGATAGGAAAATCCAGATTACCTAGAGGGGTACCATTTTACGATCATCGCTGATCATAGCAGCTTAAGATGGCTCTGCAGCCTTCGAAATCCAACAGGCAGATTGGCGAGATGGTCACTTGACCTTCTGGAATACGGCTTCAAAGTCGTACATAGGAAACGGACAATGCACCATGTTCCGGACGCACTTTCGAGGTTTTATGAAGAAGAGGGCTTTCATTTAATCATGATGGAACCAGTAGAGGATGAATGGTACGAGAGACCCCGTCAGGCGGTTGTGAACACTCCGAATAAGTACCGGAGCTGGAAGGCGGTGGACGGACGATTATATCGGTTTCAGAATAACCCCTTATTTAGAGGACATTCTGGAGGATCTAGATGCCTGGAAATTGGTCGTATCGCGAGACCAGATTAAAGACGTAATGAGGGAGGTGCACGAGAATCCGAAATCCGGTCACATTGGAATCGAGAAGACCTTTTATAGGGCGAATCTGCGCTATTACTGGTCGGAAATGTTTAATAACATCAGCGCGTTGTCGAATGCGACAACAGGTGTGAAACCTGTCAATTGATAAAATCGGATCAGACTGGACCGAAAGGTTTAATGGTCCACAGACTGATTCAGGAGCCGTGGGCTGTAGTTACCACAGACGAGATGGGCCCATTTCCACGGAGTAAAAAGGATAACGAGTACTTAGTAGTCTACCAAAACCTTTTTACGAAATGGATGGTGGTGGCTCCACTGAGAAAGGCGAATGCAGCCAACATTAAGGACACCTTCGGAGAATTAATTTTTAGCAGGTGGGAAACACCGGAAGTACTTCATTCAGATCGAGGTGCAGAGTACGAAAATAACGTATTGTACGAGATGGCTAGGGAATATAACATCTACCGCTCGTTTAGTCTGGTATACCATAACCAGGCGGATCCGGTTGAGAGGACCCATCGAGTACTCAAGACCATGATATTCTCATTCGTAGAGCAGGACCACCGGGAATAGGACGTGCATTTAAAGGACTCCATGTTCGCGTACAACACGTCCGTTCATTGCAGAACTTGGTGTACCCCGGCTTTTCTAAATATGGGGCAAGAACCTAGACCTAAGAACCTGCTTCGACGCAATGGTGAGGGCGAGGCAGAGTTGCCTCACCCGATGCTGAAGGTTGGGTAACTAGGATGTCGAGGCTCATCCATCTGAGAGATCTGATCACGAAGCATCAAGACCAGGCGTTTCTAAGGCAATCCAGATATTACAATCGTGGTCACAGAGATGTCACCTTCAAGGTTGGAGACCTGGTCAAGAAACCGTCACACTTCTACTCTAGAAAGGATCAACTCGTCTCCACTAAATTGGTGAAACCATTCGAAGGTCCATACGTGGTTATGCAGGTTTGCTCACCCGGCTTGTATATGAGTTAGCATTACAGGAGGGCAGTTTAATGAAGCGTTATCATGTCTCAAAATTATTTAAACACGTCAACCTTGTCCGACTGGAGGAGGAGGAACTCACGCCGGAAGAAGCGGCCGCTCTGGATAGGGAACTCCTCGAGATTCAGGACTCGAACGGGGAAAGGGGACAGACCGTTCAAGAAGAATCCGAAGGCGAGATGAAATGGGTCGGAAAACCTAGTCGTAAACGTTCGGCCGATAAAGGTGTCGACGAAGGCCCGAGTCGTAAACGGTTGAGAAACCGTTCTCACTCAACGTAAATAAGGCTCCAATTATGAGGGTAACTGGTTAAATAAAATTAGTGTCGTTAGATAAAAATTTTCAATCTATGAGAATAGTAGTTTTAGAATTAATTAGATTTAAAAACTAGTACTTTATTCAATTAGGATAGATCTAGTAATCCCGGAATTCGGAATGAAGGGTCATTAAAGAAGTGAACCTATACTGTAGGTATGAAGCATTTATTAGCCCCTGCGGAGGGAGAAATACTCCATAATTCATTTTGCTCTATATCTAATCTTGAAGGTCAGTTGAGACATGAAAGTGTCCAACCAAAAGGGGACGATGCTTCCCGTTATACATAAAATTGATCTAATCATAAATCACAGTAGAATAAGTGAGAATCTCGGGGATCGTCTGGGAGCCGATAGATTCTTTGGATCAAAGTCCGGTTGAGATTGGCTTAATCCAACCCATTTGAATCCTTCGTAGGGGGCGAACGCTCTCTTAGAATCATAATTCAGAAGTTCAGAATAATAGAATTAATTCCTGTATTAAACTCGTTGTAACTATGAAAAGAAAGTTAAAATGATGACATTAGGGCGTATTGCCAACCTTTGTAAGCATAGTATTTCATGATCCACCAACTCGGACTTCGGAGGGAGCGCTTGAAGGCGGAATGATGGGTATGCTGGACCCGATAACGCCTCGTCTAAGAAGTAAGCAGATGTGACGTGGTATTTAACACCAGACCCAAAATCATGAAATTCGACCCCTTTCAACATCCAAAATTTTTAAATATCAAATTTACACGAACACCTGGTCGAGCACAGAATCCACTTCCGAACTGTCATCTGACAGGAGCCTCGAGAGGGGTGGCCTGTTGCCAGAAATAAACCCCTCGAGGCCTAGGATTTTGTATTCCACATCTCCGAAATTTTTCCAGAATGGGGTGATTTATTTTATTTATTAATTGTTACCACTAGCTTCATCGAAATTCTTGATTTGTTTTTTACTAGGCACTCTCAGGACCGGCTTGCCCTGCTGTTAATTACAAGTCACACACAACACAACACAAAACATCACGACTAGGCAATCGTGAACAAATTCCTCTCACTCCACGACACGGGACACTCCGGGGGGGGGGGGGAGGACACTTACTCCACGCACGTGGCATCATGTCATCGTTGCCAGACGCAAATTTTCACGCCAAAATACCCAGTACTAAACCAGCTGATTTCGGCAAGCGCACACTAATACGTCGGTGTGCCTCGTGGACCTGATTTTGATGTCAGTGGCGCACTCTCTTGACGCGCAGCGAGTTAGGCTCGCCACTGATCATGA
This sequence comes from Melikaiella ostensackeni, assembly GCA_032362435.1. Classification (NCBI taxonomy): domain Eukaryota; kingdom Metazoa; phylum Arthropoda; class Insecta; order Hymenoptera; family Cynipidae; genus Melikaiella; species Melikaiella ostensackeni. The sequence goes on from JAUMHM010000083.1 coordinate 5,302,774, forward strand.
ACAACCTAGAGACTAAGCTAGGGATAAGAACCCGGTAAGAAGGCTTGCATTAAAAGGTATTGAAAATTTTCAATCTCGAAGAATGCCTTTTCTGTGCTCCGTTTTTTAATCCTTATTAGGCAGTGAAATTATTAAGATTCCAATCCCTTTAAAAGCCGATCGGACCGACCAAACGTAACCTCAAATAAATGAAAAACACAATTTTCGATTCACGCATTAGAATGAGCTCCAAAATCATGAAATTTGCAAAATCTAAAAGGATTATATACAACAATATATCTCTTAATCGTAAAGTATTCAATTTATTCAAATTCTATCAATTACAAAAATATAAAATCATGATAAAAAATTCAATCATTTTTTTTTCACCGCAGCCATTTGTGTGGAAATTAATCCTGACAATGTAAGACGACCAATACTGTGTTTTAAAAAGCCTTTCACCTAATTATTATTCAAAAAAACAGTAAATGATAGTAGCGAAATGTGCTAAATTGAAAGGGATTAAAATTTTTCTATTTCACCGTTGCTGAGTGGTATCCAAAAGTATTCAGAAAAATATTGTTGCCGCTGGGTACAGAAAATAACTCAATTTAAAAGATAACCTTAAATGTTATAGAGATTCGAACACGAGGACAAAAAAGGGATCCAAAAGATTTTATTACTTTTCACGTTACCATTGGATGCAGGAAATTTTCCAATACCATTTTATGCAAGCCTTCTTGCCAGGGTGGCGAGTTACTGAAGGACGTTACCATAGGAACTTGCAGTGATAGGAGGCGTGTGAATTCGCGCCTAAACACAGAACGAAGCATCTTTCATCATTCTGTGTTCGACCCACGGAGTAGTAATAAGGATGCCGATCATGCTTTAGAAACCACCTCAACTTCTGACTGCGGTATCTGCACCCTTATTGCCAGCTTCAGGCGTTGAGAGCAAGCACTGAAAGTAGTGGCGCATGCGCACTGCGATCTGCTGTCTTCTCCTGCGAGAAGTGTGCGAGTGAGTGCCAGTCATAGAAGTACTGGCACTCACTCGCACGCTTCTTGCGGAAAAAAATACAGCAAATCGCAGTGCGCATGCACCACTACTTTGAGTGCTGGCTCTAAATGCTTAAGTCTGTCAATAAAGGTGCAGTTACTGCAGTCAAAACGCATGTGGGAAATCGGTCTCCTTATTACGACTCCGTGGTTTGACCATTTCTCTGGGCGGTGGCTCATTACGAGAAAAAGTATTAATTTGGAAAAAACGTGTTCAATTGCGCAGGATTTTGCGTGAAAATGAACTTGGAACAAGATTTGGAACCGTAAGGCGTGAAGTATATTTTGAAAACTGGAAGCCGTGATGCGTAATTCGTTTTCACCCAAGACAATTTCGACGAGTCTGACGCCACGTTCAAGGTATGTCAATTATTTCGCCTTAATTCAAAATGATAATGAGCGTTTTTCGAGTGTCCAAATTTGTGGTTATAACTTCATGAATTTACTCACGATAAACTATTGGTTGGTCACGAGTGTAATTGAAATGGTTCTGGCGATGGGTCGTGGGAAAGATACAGAGTTGCAACTTTCCACCATGGCATCGACCTTGAGTAACCTTTAACATCAAAAAGGAATCCATGTTGGAACGTTCACTCTACCCAAGCAATTAATTAAGTACGTGATCCATACTGTCATGAAGATTTGTAAGTTGGTCGGAATAATAAGTGCGTTAATTAATAAATTTTGAAAATAATTTGTGAGTTGATCAGAATAATAATTGCGTTATTTCGTAAATTTTGAAAGTGATCTTCAAGGTGATCGGAATACTAATTGCGTTAATTCGTAAGGTTTGAAAATGATTTGTAAGTTGATCGGAACAATAATTACATTGATTAAATGAATTGTAATTTTCTGCTTGATGTATAATCGGGTTAAAAAGTTTCGGCGGACCTTATGTTAACTCAGTGTTATCTTATATTGAATTTCTCATTCAACCACTATGGCTACTTCATTGGTTCAAGCTTTTTATTATGGGCGTTTATAAAATTATATTTATTTATTTACTAGATCTTAATATAATGTGAGGCGTTGAGCCAGAAAACCCCTTTGCTTGTTTGAGGGTTAGCTTTCAGGAAACAACCTGACGCCCCTCAGGATAATCGAACTTGGAATTTTTTTTTGATAGATATGGCACTGGTCCCATATATAATTCGCGTCGAGTCCATAAGAATAATATAAAGAAGACTCATCTAATATTCGGGAATGTATATAGTCCTGGAGTTGACCTATCTTGCAATAAGACGTTCTTATGCCGGTGAAATTAATATTTTGGGCGAAAATATGCATTTTTGAAACGGGGCGATCATCTAAGAGCAGACGGATGTCGAGAAGGAGAGGCTAGAAAGCCGAAGCGTTATAGAGTCACATCTGCTAACTTATTTTTTTATCCAGAACCAGGGACGGCGGAACTGTATCACGCCATGTATGGAGTTTAGTTGACGAGGCTAGAAGGGGGAGGGGGAGAGAGGGGAGCTCAAAAGCTTGCATCCGAAAAGTTAACAGGATTACTGGAATGAAGATTAGTAAATAAGTTAATCATTTATTGACATTTACTGCCCAGACCTCAAACACTGTCTAAGTATTTGTGGGTGTAACTTTTCATTCTAAAACTCCGGACCTTATGAATAAAACCACGATTTCGTGATTTATTAGAGTAAGTAGCGTAATCAGCTGTTCAAAATTCAGAACTGCCGACGCGAACAAAGAGAGAGAACATACATGACGTGTGAACATGGTGTTTTTATAGTCGCCAGCGACTCTCACATGCAGTTCAATTTTGTGTACTACTAATAGCTCCGCGTTACCTGTCGGCAAGGTAGTTTTCACATTGAAAATAATTTTATTATTATACCATTAAGCCAAATCCCTTTTGGGGTAAGCGTAACTCGTTCGGTTCTGGTCTCGTTTTAGTACTGGGGACTAAAGAATTTGTATGGTTTTGGGTACGGGATGTTTGGGAGGAGAAGGAATAGGTTCTAGATCGATCTTACAACGTCGCTCCGACACTAGTCACTTGATCAACCTCTCTAACAATCAACCCAAGTGAAGAGCTTCGCAAAGACATTATAATAACGGGTATTAATTATAACAATCCAATCAGAAAATTTTTTCACGCGAGCCCATTAGTATCCAAAATCTTTCGTTTCATTCATCACTCTTCTTCTTATAAACAATTGCTCTGCATACATCCCTATCCTTACATACCTCTTTTGCTTCCGTTACATCCATGCATCGTTTCATGCACGTTCTTGTATTTCT
>JAUMHM010000083.1:5365526-5376282 GCA_032362435.1 Melikaiella ostensackeni
ATATTTCGAAGTTCATTGAAATTCGTTACAATCCGTGGAAATATTTTAAAATCTCTTGAAAACCTGTGAAATACTTCAAAATTAGTTGAAATGATTAGAAATCCCATAAAATCCTTTTAAAAGCCTTAAAATCCGTAGAAGTCTTTCGAAATACACTCAAATCCTTTGGAATCCCTTAAAATTTCCTGAAATGTTTGGAAATCTTTGAAATAATTTCAAATCTAATGAATTTTTTATGGAATCTGCCGAAATCGCTTAAAATCCGTGGAAATCCTCTGGGATTCCTTGAAATTTGTTAAAATCCATTGATGTGGTTGAAATCTTTAAGCTCTTTGGTCGCTATAAGAGGTTTTTGGGGTCACTTATTCCGAATTTTGCACTAAAAACGCACTCTAAATCCCTTGGACCGGAATTCCGGACCAAGCAATGGTCAAACCTGCGATTCCGGTCCAATGGACTGACTTTCCGGTTAAATGGAGCGGGAAAGCGGTGGTCTGTCCAAGCTTGGACTGGCTTGGACGAAAAATTCCGGTCCAATGGACCAGAATTTTTTTGACCGTTGTTTGGACCGGAATCCCGGTCCAAGGAATTTAGAGTGTGTTATCGAAGGTTTTCAGGGTCTGTTATCATGAAATACAAACTTCAAAATGGCAGATCTAAAATGTAGAATACTTTTACCAAAAAAATATGGGAGTTGTTACAAATTTGTTATTAGTGGTTTTTGAGGTTGCTGAATTCGAATTTCGCAATAAAAATCTAAAATTCAAAAAGGTGGATGCAAAATGGCGAAACTTTTGTTAGACAATCACGCAATTCGTAAAAACTTGTTATAATATTTCTTGGGGTGGTTGGTTATTATTCTTATTATTATTCTTATTATTCTCCCGGAAGCAACCTTCTCACGTAGTACCTCAAAAAGCTTTTTTTCTGTACTTTTGAATCCCATTTTTAAAGTAAAAAAGGACCAGGAAGATTTTGCTAGCTATATTTCATACTTCTACTTTATGGATTATTAGTTTTTAAGGTCTCTTAAGATTATAGTATTATAAAGCATGAACTTACCTTATATTATGCAGTAAGACTTATAGTAACATCGCAACGAGAATCCTATTTCATTCTTGTTTGCAGTGAATAAACACCAAAAACGAAGAATCTAATTATTATATAACTTTTTTCTCATATAAAATAGAGGCTATTCAAGCTAGGTGCTCTCTGATAGTAATTCATTTACTTCTGTGTTCACAAACATTGAAAAAGGAGAATAGTTATATTTTTTTATAACTCCCTTTAATTTATATGAAAAGAAGGTTATAGTTAGTTCGGCATAAATTTACTCATAACTTCGAAAATCGCAAGAAGTCGCATAAGATTTTAACAGAGATGAAAAAATATACTCCATGGAACTCATTCGTCAAAGAATTGGCTTATACTTTTTTAAACATTTTCTGATATCTCAATTTTAACCAGTTTACAACACTCTATATAATGATATTTTCAAACAGCAGGTATTCCCTTAACTCTTGACGAAATTCAAAATTTCTTTTTTCATTCAAAAGAGGTTTCCAAAACGCGCAAGGAAAGTATAGCAGATTAATACTTTTGGACCTAGTTTTTCGTACAAGCTCTGAGAATATACATACTGAAACTATCTACTTTTTGGTTGACAGAAAGGCTGGCTTCACCTAGCCCATAAATATTTAAGAGTTTGGTAAAAATTGAATGTATTCCACAATATAATGGTTCAATAACTAATTAAGATTATAACATATATTTTAGGTGCATACGATAAAATTTAATTTTAAGGTTTTGGCCACGTTTTCAGGATTCTGCCCTACTGTGCTGTGGTATCCTGTTAAATCCCTTGAAATAATTTGAGATCCTACGTTAGGTAAATAAATGAATGATTCATTTAAAGTTTCTCTATTTTTTGCATCAATTCTTTCAATACCTTAACATTATTTATTTCTATACTGATTTTCTTATAATGATTTTATACAATGATTTTTCTAGATTCGCGAAAAAATTATAAGAAATTCATTACAGAAGAATCATTATAGATCTATGCTGAATGTCTCTACAATATTTTTTCATAAGAAGGGATTACAAAGAATTTAAAGGATTGCATGGGATTGCATTGATGCAGGAGTAATTAACCTATCGGTTGACTCTACTTTTTTTCACCCTCTTTTTTCCTTGTTATATAGTTGCCTCTAATAAGCCGATCATATTGATATTTGGAAACATGCTTTTCTCCTTTTAAGGCTTCTTTTGAAATTCTGTTACGCACAACATGACTTTGTTAGAGATTAGGATTTTAAAGATTTTTTTCAAAATTTATTTAACAGAGACACTAAGCCATGGACTTTGATTCCGTTCTTTAAAGTTCGGTTCATGGTCAACTCTACAAACTTTATTGAAATTCTATTGACACAAGATTGTTATTGGATGGACCTAATTCCTTGTCTTTTTGAGTTGAGATTTTCGCACTGTATAAATTCTGAGACTTGATATCTGATCTGAGAAAGCTATTAAGTTTTTTCATGCATGTATGTGTTTGCGACGTGGGGTTACACCCACGAATGAAGCCCCTGTCACCGAGCTTGTTTGGCGACCTCGGGTGCGATATTTTCCACCACTAATCGACGTGACGAGAAGCCATCCTATCAATCCACATCACTTTTTGTACCTTCTAAGACTTTCATCCTGAAGCCCACCCCTGTCTTTTGAGGAAAGGCATCAGTCAAACCCAGCACTGCCGTACAACGGAGAAACATACGTAAGTGGCTTTACTTTCGGGTTATTTTCTTACACCCGGCAATGAAAAATTCGACCTAAGCGATTTCCAGATTGAAGTTGAGAGCTCGTGATTGGTTATTTGACTCGCGAAAACACCCTTCTTCCTGGAATAGGTTTTTTGAAAAACACACAAACAATATTGTACTCATTCTGAGAATTTCAAATTCTTCTGAATTCTTCTTCAACATCCAACATGTTTCCGAGTGTTATTATTTTTTTATTATACCATTAAGCCAAATTCTTTTTGAGGTGAGCGTCACTCGTTTGGTTCTAGACTCGTTATACTACTGGCAATCAAGGAATTGATATAGAAAGGGTAAGTAAGAGGTGTGTAGGGGTAGGGGTAGGTCTTAGATCAATCTAGAAATCGCGTGTTGCTCATTCAAACGACTCACTCGACCCACAAGACCGCTCCGACACGGATCGCTGATCAATCTCTCTAGCAGTCACCCCAAGTGAGGAACTTAACAGAGCCATTATTTATCTCAAATCATACCTACACTCTCAAACTGACAGATAAACCACTAAGCAGAGCTCTGCACGATGGTCCATTGGTATCCAGAATCTTTCGTTTCAGGCGTCACTCTTCTTCTTATAAACAATTTTTCTCCATACATCCCAATTCTTGCATACCTTCTCCGCTTACACTATATCCATATATCTCTTCATGCAAACCTTTGTCAATGTCAATCAAAGTTCCTTCTAACCCACATTCTTCGAGAACACACTTATTACTGACTTTGCTCATTAGCGTTTCAACGCACATATTTCGCAGAAATTGCGTGCCAACCGCGTTCACTCTAGTCCTATCTTTTACTTGATACACGTCTAGGTTTCGTTCACATACAGCACAGTGAGTGCAAGCACATAATTATGTATTGCAATTTTAGCTTTATTCGTTACATTTTTACTTCTAGTAATAGCTCGTACACCGCTGATAATCTTTCTATCCTCGTTTACACGTCTGGATATCTATGCATCATTCCTTCCGTCAGCAGTAAATAACCTTCCAAGATACACGAACTCATCAACTTATTCTATCCTCTCTTCGTTTAAGGCAATTTTGCATACTTTTTTCTCACCCCTTCTTTCAAAAACGATAATTTTTGTTTTATTTGCCTTAATCTTAAGATCCATACTCTTTATGCTGGTATCCAGTCTGCTCATCATTCTCTTCAAATCATCGGCTGATGCCGCTGAAACAATTTTATCATCTTCACAAGCGAGTACACGCAAATACACTGTTCCGAGATCAACAACTTCCTTGTCTAAGAGAGCCATTCTTAGACATTTGTCAATGTACCTGTATATATTAAACATTCTGGAGGACATAACGCGGCCTTGCCCGATGAAAGTTTTTTTGTTTGCTCTCAAACTTTTTTCTATGAACTGTCTCAAGCTAAATATCTGATCCGCACATGATCTCCCTGGAATACAGGTAAGTCTACATTGGACTTCTCAGGTCTTTTCTCAAATTATTTCCATGAGCGTACCAATAAGTATTTTGACAATATAATTGACAACACGATTTCTTTGAAGAATCACTCATACAGTCTTTCACTTTGTCCGTCATCCCATACAATTTCACCATCAGCGTCCTTAATTCCGACCAACTCAGTGCTAGTACTTCCTTTCCTAATCTTCTCAACCCATTTCCGAAATAATTGCTTATTTCCTTCGAAAGCATTTTGCATTTTTCATTTTCTTCTGCTTTGATTTTATCCTTGCTTTCATTGACTTATATCTCTGCTTTTCTGTTTTCATCCCTGTGATCATTCTCTAATCTAGTCCTCTTCTTATTGATAAGACCTCTTATATTGTGCTTTCTTGAGTATGCTTGCTTTTTATCGTTTACAGCCACGCATTGCGGTTCTAAAAATTCATGCAGCTCTTCACGTTATACCATTTGTACTTCTGGTTTTTGCAAATTCTCTATTTTAACTTGCGTCTGTTTCGACTTATTATTTCTTCTTCTCCTCCATCCTTTACCTATGTTCATTTTTGCAACTATGAGAGCCTCTCATAAGCCTTGTATCTCTTACCAGCCCCCTCAGTCTCTCATGCGCTACAACAAAGTCAATCATACTGTAGCTTTTGCCTCTGCACCAAGTATACATGTGTCGAGTAGAATGATTCTTTCCTCAGGATCCGAAGTACCTACAATATCATTGAACGAGTCCGCTTTCACATCGCTACTTTCACCATCATCTGGAGCGTAGCATGCTATAATGAATAGCCATCTGATTCCCACTTTCATTTTAGCCCCTAATAATCTAGGAGATACACATTCACACTTTTTGACATGCTGCTTTGCTCTCTCATTAATAATCAGACCGACTCCTTCGTTACCATGTGATTCATTATCTATACCTGATTAAAGTTCGATTCCATTTTCAATCTTTCTTACCTCTCATCCTTTCTTCTTTGTTTCCTGTACACAAAAAATATTTAAGTTCCATACGCGTAATGCATCCCACAATTCCCTATCCTTAAGATCATTTACACCTTTAGCAATCCAAACACCTAGTCTCCATTCATCGCCTGAAACATTTCTAAGGGCATGCCTTTCGTCAACAGAAGTGGCAATCCTATCAGAGGCTACATTATTGTTTGTATTGTTCATTATTTGAAGTACATACTCAACTACCAACTTGATGCGACTAATGTTTTCTATAGGTATAAAATCATGTCCCCACTAAGCAGCTAAATCTTCATAAGACTGTATCTCCGTTTGTGACGTCAGTCTCACCAAACTTTGGTCACTCAAGGAAAAGTATGAAAACCATACCAGAACCAAAGGAGTTATGATTGGTTTGTGTTGTATACTGAGGAGGGCACCAGCCTCCTGCTGTTTGGTCTTTAAGTTAGAAAAAGACCATTCATTTCTTCATAAATATGATAAGAATTCTGAACCCTGAGTTCCTGAGTAAAACTTGACAACCTAAGAAACGTCCATGAATATTCATTGAAATTTTCAAAAATTCCCATGAGTTTCCAAAAGTTTTGAACATTTCCAAACATTTCTATCATTTTTTTAAAAATGGCCACAAGTTTTACAGTTTTATAAAATTCCCACAGGTTTCCGAATGTTTTAAATATTTGCATCCATTTTTCAAAATTTTAATAAATTTCCCACACTTTGCATCAATATCGCTTACTTTCCATAAATTTCCGGCAGTTCCAAAAAAAATTAGTTTCTCTAACATTCCATAGATTTCCGAAATGTCCCATAAATTTCCGGCTATCTTCAAGAAATAATAAATTTCCATTACCATTTCCATTACATGTAATGGAAAAATTTATAAGCAAGAATTTGGAGCTCCCATGTATAGGTTCTGTTATTTCTCCGATTTTAACTGAAATTGTCATGAAGGATTTGGAACGTTTTGCTTTTTGAAAATTATATTTTAATTTAACTTTTTACTTTCGGTATGTAAACGATACTTTTTTATCTATCCCTTCAAAACAAAGACACAAACAGTTATTGATGCCTTTAACATTTTCCATTAAAAACCTCAATTTATGTACGAATTGGAAAAAATGAGTAGAATCAGTTTTTTAGACATAGAATTAAATGAACTTTAGGACTTCTCTGAATTTTCATTTTTTAATATTGAAAGCGTAAACTGTTTGAAAATTCATAATAGCAAATTTTTAAATATTAAGAGTTCTAAAAGTTTCTGAAACAAGTCAAGTAATTTAATAAATCATTAATTCTAGTTAGTAAAACATTTTTGAAAAAATTCTTATTTTCGTAGTTTGAATATTTCATATGAATACAATATTTTGTACGTATCTGGAGATCTTAACTGCCCCCATAAATTTTTACAGCTTTTATTTTGCCGATCCGTGGAAGATAACTTATGTCAAATAAACCCTCATTATTCAAATATCATTCGTAAAATATTCTGAAATTTTATGTAGTAATATTCCCTTAATGTTCAATTAAAAATTTTCCATATTTGAAAAACTTACGCATAAAATTGATAATTTAGAAATTGTTAAATTTTAAACGTATAGAAATAGTCCAATATTACGAAATCAAAATTGCTTCATTTTAAACGCTATTAATTTGAAATTGTCTAAGCACTAAAAACAGTATCTATTTTTTAATTTTTTAATGTACGTAGTAAAACTAATCGACTTAACTATGAACATTTTCAAATTACACCTTGAGGAATGAAATAATTTTTGAAAATGTTAAATTTCAAAACAAAAGACTATTTTTTACTTTTATTTTGGTCTCAAAGAAAAGCTTAGGTTTATTTTTTTAAGAAACTTAAAATTGAAAAATGGGATTATTATTTTTAATTCATGAAAATAAGCGTTGATTATTCTGGTGGGATTTTGCTATCTTTATGAAATGTTGAAAGTTCTATAACTTTTTTAATTTTCATCAAATTTGAAAATGTCATCAAAACAATTTTTAAGTCTTCTTTCATGTCTCAGAAAATTTCATAACAATTTTTGAAACTCTCAAAATTTTCTTTTGCAATTTTGAAAATGCTTCAAATTTTTTTATTTTGATTGAAATAACCTGGGCAACGAAAATGATCTTCACAGTGAATTCCTAAAGAAGTGTGTCAAAGGCTGATTTGATTTGTCAAATCCTTCAGAAGTTATCGTGACTAGAACATTCAAGCAGCCCTGCAGACAGGCATAAAGGAAAAATGAAATAATGTCTTTATTTATAAAAGGAACCATTTAAAACAAAAGAATTAGAACTATAAAGCGCTCAAAATTCAACAATTCTGAACTTCATTTAAATTTGAATAATTTTTAAATGGACAGTGTCTAAATCTAGTGTCAAATTCAGCTATTTGTATCGAAATTTCTATACAAATAGCTGAACTTTTTTAGTGCACATAGACATTGCCTTTAATAATTAGGAATTCAAGTTTGCCTTTCATTATTCCTAACAAAAAAAAACTTTTAATTTTAATTTTAGTACTGTTTACATGATTTTAACGAACTTTAAATGATCATAAAGTTTAGTAATAATTGTTATAATGTGCCTCACATAATGTAAATCGTTATTCAAATTCAAATTAAGAATTTCCATGCAATGGGTAGATAATTTTATAAAATGTCAAATTAACCTATAATAAACTATCAAACATGGAGACAGAAAAAATCGCAAAACAAAAACACGCGATAAGCGAGCTGAAACGTAGGAAAAAGTACATATTCAGGTAAAATGTTTTTTTTTCGGCTCATCCTATTCAAAATAAAATTGCAGTAATTAAAAACTTAATCGACAGAGCTGTAGGTTTGTTCCACGAGTCGTTCCATAAAGAAAATTTGAATATTATTAGGAATATTCTTTTTTTAAATAATTACTCAAAAATTGATTGAGAAGCATATTAAAATTAGAATTGAACAAATTGAAGCAAGCAAAATGAGAGTTTAGCTTCAGCTACTCAAAATGAAGTAAAAGAGTTCAGTTAATTTGATACTTTTGTTCCCATCGCGTTATTTCTACCTCTTTTCTCTTTCTTCCACCTTTTTGTAACACTTTCTCACTAACTCCCCTCCCTTTTCCTTTTATAGATGGATAAGAGAAGAAGGATATATTGAATACGAGGAATTGGAAAAAATAAATAGAGAAAGGCAGGTGATAGAGTATGTGAATGGGAAGAGTAGACATGGGAGCATGTACGGGATGGTCGAATGAGAGGAAAGGAGGTGAGAGGAGGATAACAAGAGAATGTTATGAAAATTTTAGGAAAGCAGAGACTGAAAGAAGAATGAAGGAAGGAAGTAGAAAAAGCTGGAGAAGTGAAAGAAGAAGAAGAATAAGATAGCGTGGAGGAGATGAGTATGAGTAGAAAAGAGGAGAAAAAGGAAACGGAAGTCACATAGAAGCATATACTCTAGGAGCTAGGTGTAGTCCTGTATGCAATTCTAAGTCCTATCGAATTCGATGTTGAATCTCACCTAGACTTTGCCTCTGATTCCGAAAATCGAGGGTGTTTCTTCAAGATATGAGTAAATTTTGAGATAATCGCATTTTGGTTTTTCTTAATTAAAAAAGTATTCCTCTCACAATTTTAACATTTTCAACATTTGTATTCGAGGGTCGCTTAGGACATGTATTTTCAAACGAAAGTTTCCTAGTCACTTCTCGATTACTTCAAATGTTAATGCAGAAAATTAACAATTATATCGAAAATGTCAAAAAAAAATTAAATGTACCACTATCTACGTGAATATTCAACCAACGACAAAAATTTTAATACAAAAGTTTTCCTACTCGGTGCGACGGAACTTTATGTAATGCATAAGTTTTTAATAAAAGTGACAGATTTCGGAAATTCAACGATTATAAAGATGATTAAAATTTGTTTAAGGAATGTAGTGTTGTTTTTCTCGAAAAGTGTTCATTTTACTGACAAATATCAAGATACAAAAAATATTCTTTTCACTGAGAGCTATAACATTTATCTAAAAATCTTCATTCAGATGTATTTATTTACCAAATTAATGCAAATACTTAAATATATAAACTTTAATCCACGATAGTTTCGGAAATTTTACGCAAAATCTTGTGACAAAAATTATCTCAATAGTCTGAAAGGCACTAAAATTTTTGCATTCATAAATTAAGGAAGAATAATACTTTATTTGTAAGGACATTTTTTTAGGGTACCAAAATTCATGAAAATAATTTAACTTTATTACAATTATTATTTTTTTCTTTATTTATGAATGCCAAAGTTTCAGTTCCTTCTCAAGCTATGTATACGATTTTCGTCACAATATTTGACTTAAAATCTACAAGGCTATCGTGGATTAAAGTTTACGTATTCAAGTATTTGCATCAACCTGGTAAACAAATACATTTGAATGAAGATCTTCAGATAAAAGTGATAGGTCTCAGTAAGAAGGGTAATTTTGACATCTTGATACTTTTAAATAAAATGAACTCTTTCCGAGAAAAACGACACTTCATTACTTGAATTTGTCATCTATATAATCGTCGAATTCTCAAAATCTGTCACTTCTATTAAAAACTTATACATTACAAAAAGTTTCATCGCACCGACTGGTAAAACTTTTGTTTAAATATTTTGTCGTCGGATGGATATTAATGTAGAAAGTGGTGTATTTACATTTTTTTGACAGTTTCAATATAATTATTAATTATCCGCATTAACAACTGAAGGAATCGAAAAAGGACTCAGAAACTTTCTGTTCAAAAACATATTCCCTCAACCACTGTAAAATAAAAAATTTAAAGATGTGAAAATTGTACGAGGACTACTTGATTAATAAAAAAAATTAAAATCGGATTATAGTAGTAGTATAGCTAGGCGACCATGACTTCACTTTTACCCATCGAACGAAGTTAGAATCCAAGCTAAGTTACCGACATAAGAATGGTCGGTATTGCAGATTTCTACATCGGCCGGCATGGCTAGAATCTACCTCGCCAACAGAAAACGTGGGGGATTTTCCTGTTTCCACAAACGGAGTTTCCCTGTTTCTGCAAGTATTGCGCATCTACCTTATGAACAAAGAGACGTGGGATTCCCCTGCATATGCAAGTGGGGTTCCCCTGTTTCTGCAAGTCCCTCGCTGGGATTCCCACAGTCGGTTATGGTAGATGTGGATCTTAGGATATAAGTCCAGACACGGCCGACTGGCATCTTTTGTTTCAGGTTGCAGCGATTCAAGCAACTGAAGAAGACATCAACTTCACCGACCGTTACTTGGAACTCTACGCATGCGCATCCAATGATACTAACATATTGCGCTACCATAAAATTAATTGATATCCTTGTCAGGTCGACATTATCTTTCATCTTTTATGCATGTTTACCAACAGTCGGTAATACAGATATATCTGCAGTGAATTAATGATCAATCAACCTTACCGGCAAAAAGTTGGTTTTCTCCCTTATTTCTGAAAGTGGCGCACGTTGAATAAATGCATTTTTGTGTGTGATGTCATGCCTCG
>JAUMHM010000083.1:5403380-5445989 GCA_032362435.1 Melikaiella ostensackeni
ACTGTCCCGAGATCAACACCTTCTTCCTCTACGAGGGCCATTCTTAGACATTTGTCCATGTATATATTGAACATCCAAGAGGATATAACGCAACCTTGCCTAACGCCCTGCTTAATATCAAACCAATCGCTCAGTTTTTCATTTACTCTTACACTCGCTTTACTACCATTATATATTGCTTTTATTGCTTTTAGCAGCCAACCATTAACTCCATACTCTTTCAGAATTTCTCAAAATTTAGTTCTATCCACCTTATCGAAAGCTTATTCTAGATAAACAAATGCAGAGAAAATTTTTTTTTTACTTTCGAACTTTTTTCTATGATCTGTTTCAAGCTAAATATCTGATCCGTACATGATCTCCTTGACATAAATCCACATTGGACTTCCCAGATACTTCCTTTAGTTATTCCCATGACTTTAACGAAAAGTATTTTGGTCAATATTTCTCCTGCGGTACTTGCTTGGCTAATCGCTCTGTAACTAGTATAGTCACCTTTATCACCCTTTTCCTTAAAGTTATACTCTATAGCTTGACTTCCATAACAATTTCTTTAAAAAAGTCACTCGTGCAATCTTTCACTTCGTACATATCCCATACCATTTCACCATCAGCATTCTTAATTCCAATTAGCTCAGTGCTAATACTTTCTTTCCTAGCCTTCTTAACCCATTTCCAAAATGATTTATTTCCTTCAAAATTATTTGAAATTGTCGAATTCGGAGATTCTATCATTAAAAATTATGTTTCAAGATCTCTTCAAGGATATCTTGGTATAATTTTTAAAAAAGAGGATTAGATTGTGGCAATGATTTACCATGTTCTGGCAATTGAATCCTACTAAAAACGTCCATTAGTAAATCGACAGCTACAAATGGTCCTCTGAAACATCCTGGTGGTGGCAATATAGTACACAGCTGTGCAGCTGCCGGAGGCAATGGGAAAACTCCACCTATGGACAGAATTTAAACATTAAAAATCTCAATAAACGATCAATACATAACTGGTTTATATCAGAATAGCAGGCCTCGGACTCAGTTCAGAGATAGAAAATAATGTCTATAATTGAAGTATAAAATTCCTTAAAAATCGGAATTTTATTTTCATTTTTCTCACGTGATAATTTAATACACACTAAACTAATTTTAGGTCACCCGGTTAGTGGTGCGATACTATCCGTCGGCAGTGTACGTAACTTTACAATTTTCTTCCAACTTACTCGTAAAGTAGTAGCTTGTAGTAAATTACAATTTCCAAGTTCTATATAAATAGGCATATTTAATTATGTCCCACCTAAAATGTATCCAATACAGTGTCTATGGACACATCGTGACCTTAGAACCATACGGTGCTATCTCACTTTTTTGGCAAAAATGAGTTAATGGTACCAAGAGGTCGTTTAATGCAATCTCTTCGCGTAATTTTAATTTTATTCTAAAAAACAGTCTCTAAATAAGTAAAATTTATCAAATAAAATATTTACATAAATAATTTGTAGAACCACAAGGTTAGTGATCCATGAAAAGACGATAACTTCTCGTTCCTCGACTGTCTTCGTTCGTTTTCGACAACTTCTCGCTGTAAAATGATCGCCTAATCAACTGTGACAACTGTTTTTCTAAGTATCAATTGTCTCAGAAAAGCGAGCGATTTCGATTGAGCACCGAGAAATCTCGCTTTTGACGTTTAAAATATTTAAATGGCATGTGCGCATAATAAAAGAAAAATGCTAAATTTCTTAACCCATTAAATTCGTAGAATTAATAACAAATATATTGAAGGACTTCACCTCTGACAAAGTGATTGTTTTGATTCAAAAATGTAGATTTAAAATTAAGAGTTTGCATTCCAAAAATGAGAAGGTCATGCCATCCGAGTTCTTCAATACACGTACATACATATAATATATAATAAACTGCAACTTTAATTATGATTATTAAAATGAATAGTTTTGCTGTGCAAATTCTATTTTTGTAACGTAGACGTAATAAATGGTGAAGGAAAATAAGGATTTGAAAATTGATCTAAACTCTCAGTATAACTTAGTATTCAAGGAAAAAATCTATTTATAAGTGTTTTGCAATTTTTTTTAGTAATTACAGATATACTTTAAATTCATTTAAGAAACCACAACTAAAATTTGGATACAACCAGCTTCCTCTTTTTTTAATCGCAATGTTCATCTTTTTTTATTTAAATTCCACTAATTTGGAAGAATTCCAAAATTCGAAAGTGATAAAAGTTTTAATAAAGTTTCGAATTTTAATTCTTGCAAAGTCGAAAAATTTTTATTTTATGTTTCGTTTAATTTTAATATTATTCTTTTCCAAGCTCAAATCTTTTCTATTTGAATTCTGATTGATGTGGAAAGATTTATAATTTGATCTATTTTGAAAATATGAAACTTTGACATTTTTGATGTTAATAAAAAATGCATGCTTTTATTTAGCATCGTTTATTTGTGAAGCCATTCACATTCAAATATTTTAAATTTTGGAATTTACTTTAAAGTTGTTCAATTCTGCGCTTTTTTAATTTTGAACACTTCCAATTTGATATTTTATACTCTTTAATGTGATTAAAATCAAATTGCTAATTTCAAAAAAATTTCGATTTGATATATAATTGATTTATAAACAATATTCAATTTCAAATACATCAACAATTAAAACTTTAATTTAGAAATTGTACAAGACAGTACGATAAAAATACATATGAATTTTTTATTTTTAAGAAATCGAATTTTAAATTATTCGATTCTGACTTTTTCGACATTAAAATGTTCGACAGTTAAAATTAAAATGGAACAACTTTGAAAGACTTTTCTTCAAGTAGTCAAAAAATTTGCAAAAACGTTCTACAATCCGAAGCTCAGGAAATAAACAAAAGAAAAAAAAATAAAGAAAATTTTTCTATTTATTAGCTTTTGGGACTATTTTCCGGTATATACTTTTCAAATTAGTGGCATCGTTTAAAAAAGGTGTCAGATAGTGTCAATAGTAGCGTGAGTTCAAGCCCTGGAATGATACATTTCCTAAATTATCATTTGTGATACTTTCACGGTGTCCACTAATTTTCATCCGCGAAATTCCCGGTTATTTCCTGGTTGTAAAAATCAAATCTTCCCTTACTAGAAACACGAATAAAACGCATCTAACGTAAAGTTTTCTCATGAGTAATTATATGCATTGCGATATCTTATTATATTTAAACAAAATAACATTATTTATAATGTATGTTATCTGAAACTTACACACAAATATATGTAATACAATTTCGATGTCTTAATTATTTGCGCAGATTTGGTTAACATGACAGCCATTATATTTTATAAACATATCTTGGGTTAATTATTTTTGGTATTCTAATTGGTAAATAATTCTTAGATGTAATTCTAAATTTCTTTGGTACTAGCGATTAATTGTTGATTAATTGCTAAAAGTGATAAAAGAAAATTATTTGTAATCTTTTATTATTACAGGCTCCTGTCAGATGATGTTAACTAAATCTATGCAGATAATTAAGCATCGAAATTGTATTATGTATATCTTCCATGTGTCCAAAAATTTTCCAGAATAAATAACTAAAGAGGGCCACCATCGTGTATCAAAAAGTCTAAAGCAATTATAATCTAATTGTATTCATTTTTGCTGGCACAAAAGTACAATTTTCATCAATAATTTATATGTCCTAACTTGGAAAATACAACTTAAAAATCATTCTTTGAAAATTTTATTTTTAAAAACATTCAAAAAATTATGAAAGGGTTCAAATTAAAAAGGTCTGCGCAACAAAAAAGAATTTCATAATAATTAATTATTATATCTTTTAGAGAATACCATTTGTTCAGAGCTTTAACATTGTTCTCAATGGTTATAAATTTTTTTAAATGTTTTATAATTTCTAAATACTTTTTTTTATTATATCTAATACTATCATGTGAACAGCACGATGTCCGAAAATTTAATTTATAAATAAATTCACCCTCAAATTCGCCAAATCTCATCCCTTAAGACACTATAACGTCATTTTTAAGGGTCTTTTCTGAATTACATGAAATCGAAATGAAAATTTCAAGCGTAAATGGAAAATATTATAAGTGTATGGAAAATAAAGCTCTCTTTTTATTTCAATCTATATAGTTCATTAGATAAAGTTGACTATTCACGTTAAACTTTAATTGCTAACTTTATAAATTTATCGAAGAACATTTTTGTTACAGTTGGCATACTGTTCCCTATGGTCTTTAACAACTTACAAGAAATACTGCAACTGATCTTCATCTTTTGTGATGTTGCAATTGTACTCTTGAATAAGGGCAACTGCCAGTTCAACATTATCATTCACTATTTTCAATTTTTTAACAATGAATCAAGCATTTTTGTAGCCCTCTCGATCTTTCCATAGTGCGGGATCTACTTCAAGAAATCTTGTTTTTATTTTCAAGATGTTAAAGAAGTTTAACGTAGTTGTGGTGACAAAATCTTTAATTTCGTATTTTGTTAGGGTTTCACAATTCTCTTTAGAATACCGCTTCAAAGGTTCTTCTGAGCCGCAATTATTACGCGTTGCCTCTTCCATAGCTAGCACTTTTCTAACTATCTGGGATCCTCTCATCGAAGAATGCCATCGCAACCAGTTCCTCCGACTAATACCACAAATAGACTTTCAGTTTTTGATAGGTAACTTTAGAGATTGCAATGTTGTCACTGCCGTACTCTACTAATTTTTTAATAAATCCAAATCGTTTTTTGGATCAAAAATAGGTAGAGATGCCTCAAACTATACTTTGACGTAAACTTTGACAATGAAAATGCATAATTCTCGTAGACCATTAGTTTCTCAAAAATTTAGGTGAAACTGCCTGCGAATATCCATATTTTTATCGAATATATCGCTTTTGCCATCCACCGCGTATAGTGCATTGCTCCAGGAACTCTAAACCTCACACCACGTAGAAGAATTTCTCCAAGAAAAATGATCGTCAGCTCTAAAAACTCTCGACAGTCTTCATGAGGTAAATTTGGTCATTCAAGTTGAGTATTGACAATCTATGTTATTCCAAGAAGTTGCAAACCTTTTGAAAAGTAGTACATCTGGACCTGAAGTACATCCCAAGCATTCCTCGAAAACACTTCGCAGAATAATTTCTGGAACGTGATGCCTGCATGCGAGATGCAATGAGTTTTTCTCAAACTTTTGTTCTAAACGAACACATGCTCCGTTAAATCTGTCTGTATTAGAGCCTGTAATGTCAAAACTAAGTCCAACCACACGATCAACCAAATTCCAGCTTTCAACTACTGAAGCTACAGCTGAAGCTTGAGCTTCTCTAGTGCTTCTCACATTCCTTCTGTCGGACTCTCCGTTGTATTTTCCATATTTGTACGTATAAAAATTCTGATATAATTACATTTAAAATTTTCATTTCACATTCATAAAATTCAGGAAAGAAACTTAAAAATTACGTTATAGTGTCTTAAAGGGTGAGTTTCGGCGAAGTTGAGGGTGAATTTATTTACAAAATAAAAATTTTAGCCTTCGGATTGTTCACACGATAGTTTCACATCACTGCTGTGAAGCTTTTACGATTTTTTTTTCAAATTCAAGGATTTATTGAATTTTTAACGCTTTGGGGTACTTCATAAGTCGTGCCCTACCTGTAAACATTTTTTTTAAAATCTCCAAAAATTAAGATTTCTTACCAGGTACAGGATGTTCACCAGACAGTGCATTGAGTTTAGGTTTAAACGGAATCATTTGTGACAAATCTGGCCTAGGCAGTGCAGCTATAGCTTCTTCTTGGTCAGGAGACCGCAAAACTGTATTAGCGGAATTCCTAGCTACATTCGACACTTCCATGTATCCGATAGACCGCAATTCTATAGCCGTGCATGGATATAAATCCAAAAACTTGTACCGATCTACCAACTGCGCTGTTTCCTTACCCTCGAATTCTTTAATCTATTACAGAAAATGAAGCAATTAATATATTTAAAAAAATATTGTGGTAAAAGTTCACCTCATTAGATATCGTAGACTCACCTTTTCTAATACAGCACTACGTCTTTTCTCGACTTTTACAATACTGGCTAAATCTCCGATATTAGATTCAAATTCTAGGAAGCGATTCCAAATGTCACTGAAATGAAGTCATTCATTTTTTTGCAGGACATATTAAAAATAAGCAAACATAGTTACGTCATTAATAATATTGTTATGCTTACACTGATTTTTCTGGTTCTAAGATACCTGATGACAATACTCTCTCAAATAATACTCTTGTATTATTGTCCTCTGAAAAAATATCAAGATAAATAAAACTACCATAAAAAGATCATGAGGTATATATTAAAAACTAAATTTCGATAAAGATTTGAACATATCCTACCATTTAAATGGGACAAGTAGTCTATGTAGCAGAGGATGTAATCTGGATTGTCTCCAAACTTCTTCAAACCTAATTCGAAAATTCGGAATGCTATATTCTTATCTTTGGTACTGTAATATTCCATCAGAGCAGCAGCAACATAAACATGGTGCTTGCATCTCTGATCTTCTCTTGCTCTTTTAAAAACAGTTCTTGCAGATTTGATTCCTTCTGCACGTCTAGCAAACTTCATGTACTGAACATAAGCCTGAAACATTTGGAATTACATTAAGTAATTTAGAAAACACCTAAAAACATTTTTCGTTATATAAAATAAATTTAACTCACCAGCGTCGGATCGATATCAGCAATATCAAGAAATTTTTGGTATATCTGATGAACTTTATCATACTTCACTCGACCTTCTTCGAAATCAGCATGTGCAAAATACAGCAACATATTCTTGGAGAGCAATGTGCTGGTTGCTCTTTCAAACATAGTCGCTGCTTCATCACTTAATTGTTTTGAAGCATTGACATCACCTTTTTCGGTGAGAATTTTAGAACTTAGTTCAAGAAAGTGCGCTGCTTGATGCCAAACCGCTGGATGATGTCCAAGGCACAATAAACATTGTTCAATAGCAAACATCACCCTGCGAGCAACCAACGATGTATCTTCAGTCCTTAGAGGATTGCTTCTTTCCCAACCAATATATTTCTTCCATAGCTCAACCTGAATTGTATATACAATGTTATAAATTTGAATTTACTTAGAAACTACAAAAGAACAATTGAAGACATGAGAATGAAAACTGGATAAGGACTAATTTTACAAAATCTGTTTTAACGATTTCAAGTAATTTAGAACACTATTTATCGGTGCATATTAGGAAGATGTAAAAATCCTTTCTCCATTTAACCGAAAAAAATAAATTTTAAAAATATGAGAATGACAACTGGATGAGGACCAATTTTTCTAAATTATGTTTTTAACGATTTCAAGTGAATTAGGACACTATTAATCGATAAATATTAGAAATATTAAAGAATCATTTCTCCATTCAATCGCAAACTGAATTTTTGAAAATATGAGAATGACAAGTGCTAGGCTCGGATCGACTAGAAGGCATACAAAAAGTCGCTTTAGTCGTATAAAATTACAAAAAAAGTCGCCTGGAATTTCGAAAAAAATTCACAAAAAGTTGCATGAAATTTTTAAATATAATGATATTAGACTCAATGACTGAAATAATAAATTTGTTTGTTTAGGAATACAGAGTACATAATTCTTATTGATTTTCAAATATTTTTTACATAATCGAAATGAACTTTAAAGTTAAAACAATCTTTTAACAATAGTCCTTAAGCTTGAAGGATTCCAAACCTGGATTTAAAATATTTCTTTCTGAACTGTTAAACTTGTCTACTTGAATTATTTTCAAATAAGAGAAGTTTATAAATTGCATTAATTTTGAACTTCATGAACATTCATTTTCAACACGTTAAACTTGAAATTACTCAACAACATATGTAAAAATTATATCTTCTTTCACACGAAAACCATTTTTTTAAATATGTAAATGACAACTGATGGATAGAGACCAATTTTTGGAAATTGCTTTTAACGATTTCAAGTAATATACACTACCGTCGGAAATTTGTCGGTACGACTAGCGCGAGGTCTATTAAAAATCACTGCTGACTTTGAAACACGATAACTCGGTCAAAAAAAGGGACAGAAATTTAAAAAAAAAAGATGGAAGGCTTATGAAATTTAGCGCCTGATAAGCCCTAACAAAGATATTTTTGACTTTTTAAAGAGGATACATCAAGTGAGAAGTTTTAAAAACGTTTTCGTCTTCCTGAAGCATAGTAGATAATGATAGATTTAATGCTTTCACGATAATGGTCACATATTTCTATAACTTTGAGTAAATTTTCTATCATTTAGAACAGAAATAATTTCATTTTTGGTTCTTATCCAGTTATCAATCTCATATTTTCATAAATTATTAAATTTAATTCGAAAATTTTTCGAAATTTTGGCACATCAATAAATACATATATTGAACATTAGGGCGTATCGAAAAAAATAAAGTACTTTATTCGTAGTTCTAATAGGGATAAAAATTTTCTCTTGGAAGTCAAAAACACTCCCCTAAAGCTTCATTAAAAAAATAATTTCTTCTTATCTAAAGATCAAAATTTTTGTTTCTGAGATATAAGTTGAAAGAAAAAATAGTTCGGAGCAATTGAATTTATACCTGTATAGCAATAATGCCATTAAAATATTTTCTATGCTGCCTAAACGACCTTGAAAATAAAAATCTTAAAAAATCGACTTTTTCGCTACTTTCTTAGAGTTGTATCAATTTTCTCGATTATTTGACCATGAAATATGTGATATATATTATCGGGAATGTATTTTCAATATACTGCAATAATCATACCTGTATATGAAGAAAGTTTACATTAAAATAATTTTTATTGACTTTAAATCACAAGAAAATAACTAAAAGTGATATATTGTTTTTTTATTTTACAATAATATGAATTATGAGTGTCTGAATGAACTAAAAATGTTTTTCAGTATTCCAAAATTTGTGTCTGTAATGTGAATAATTAATTTAAAAAAAAATTATTTTGCCCAAGCTTCCTTGAAATTTAATAAGAAATTCATTAAAAAACAATTTTAATAGGTTTCTCACTAAACGAACACAAATTTACGTACAATAGAAAACATTTTCATTCAATTCAGACGCCAAAAAGTCCTTTTATCGTCAACCTTCTTCATATATCATTGTTGCAATATAAATATTGAAAATACTTCCCGATAACATATGTCACACATTTCATGTTCATATAGTCGAGGAAATTGATATAACTTTAAGAAAATAGCAAAAAGTCGATTTTTAAAGATTTTTATCAATTTTGAGGTCGTTTAGGAAGCGTAAGAAAGATTTCAATGGCATTATTGCTATACAGGTATAAATTCAATTGCGCTAAACTATTTTTTCTGGTAACTTAGACACCATGAAAAAAATTGTATGGTCTTCAAATAAGAAGAAAAATGTCTCTTGTAGTGCTTTTTGGCAATATCTACGATGCGGAGACAGAAGAAACTGCTTTTTTTAAGTAAGACTTTAGGAGAGTGTTTTTGGCTCTCAAAAGAAATTTTTCATCCCATGTAGAACTACGAATAAAGAACTTTTTTTTCGATACGCCTCATTGCACATACTTAACGGGCCCGAATAAGTCCTTGCTACATTTTCGTGATTTTGTAAAAAAATACGTAGTTTTAAAACTTATGGGATGGGAAATTGGACAAGGATCATTTTGCTTTTCCCTCTTCCCACACAGAAAACATTTTTTCCTAATGTTTTCACATTTTCAAAGTAGGACACATGCTTCTATAATTTCATCAATATTTTATACTTGAAAACATATCGCAGGAAACTACTTTTGGTCATCCTGTGAAATTTCATTTTCGGTCCTTATCCAGTCGTCATTTTTATATCTTCAATTTTATTTTACTCATAAATTCTACCTGTTTCACTTCTTCTGGATGGCCAGTTGGAGGAATGCTCGGAGCACTTCTGTTTAATCCTCTGGTTACAGCCTCTAATTCTTTTGCTACCCGTCGTGCATTCATATAATCCCTCGATCTCTCAATCGCCATTTTCTCTGCAATAATAGGATTTATATTTTGTTCGAATGCCATATAATCTTTCCATAGCTGTTCCATATTAATCATTGGATTTACGACACCCCTTTGATATACCTAAATATGAGAAAGGAAAATTGAAATAAAAAATATTTCCTTCAAAAAGATTTGACTAACATATTAACAGGGATTACAGCGGTTCAGTAGTTCAATTTTAAGTAAGAAAGGGGATTTATTTCCGAAAAAAGGGGATTTCATGAAGTATTAAAAACTTTTCATTTACCTTTTCTCTAGTATGTTTTGTAGTCATTTTTGTGTATTAAAATTGTTTTAACTGACTTTAAAAAAATCTGTTGAACACTTCAGCAGTTTCTACTGCTAAAAATACATCAGAAAAAAAATCGAAAAGATCAAAGATTGAAAAATAGATAAACAGAATTGAAAAATGCTCATGTTTGAATTTGTTTATTTGTACTTTTTTAAGTATGTAAGCTAGAACTAAATAATTTGAAAAACACAAAAATGACTTATGATTTATAGACTAGCTCTCAGATATTGAAAACATTTATAAATTTTAGCTGAAAAAAGAGATTAGTGTGAAAAATATATATATAAAAAATGATTATTCACGAAAGTAACAATATTATGAAAATCAAATTGATTCTAGTTGAAAAGTCCACTATTATATTTTTGGTTGAGAATTCATCTTTTTTTCTAATACAATTTTATTATTTGGTTAAAAATCAACTTTTTCGTTGAAAATTCATATTTTTAGGTTAAAAGTTCAACTGCTTTGTAGAAAATTCGTCTTTTGGCTTGAAAATTCAACAATTTGGTTGACATTCTTTTCCTTTCTTGACTAAAAAAATCTTTCTAGGCTAAAAAATCGTATTTTTAGTTTGCAAATTCATAATTTTTTCTTCTTCTTGACTGAAAAATCTTTCTTGGTTAAAAATTCATCTCTTTTGTTGAAAATTCAACTATTATGGTAGAAAATTCAACTGTATTGGTACATAATTTAACTATTTGGTTGTAAATGATCTTTTTCTGTTGCAAATTCATATTTTTGGGTTGAAAATTCATCTGTTTTGCAGAGAATTCGTCTTTTTGGGTTGAAAATTTTACAACATGGTTGACATTTTTTTCTTTCATCTTGAAAAGAAGAAAATTCGTCTTTCTGGTTTGAAGATTCATCTTTGGTTAAAAATTTTAATATTTTGATGAAAATTCCATTTTTGTGGTTGGAAATTAATTTTATAAACTGAATATTAACTTATTCAGATTTTGGCTGAGAACTGATCTTTTTTACTTGAAAATTCAACTAATTGGAAGGAAATTCAAGTATTTCGTTAAAAATTATGTTTTTTGGGTTGAAGATTCATCTCTTTGGTTAATATTTCTGATATTTTGTAGAAAATTCGTTTTTTTTTGGCATGAAAATTCAATTTCATGGAAATTTTCTTCTTTCTTGTCTGAGAAAGCTTTTTTGGTTGAAAGTTCAATTATTTGGTCGAAAGTTGAACTATTTTGTGGAAAATTCGTCTTTTTCGTTTGAAAATTCATCTTTATTAGTTAAAAATGCAACTGTTCGGCCAAGAATTAACCTTTTTTGGTTACAAATATAATTATTTGATGAAAATTGAACAATTTTGTTCAAAAATCCTTTTTGGTTGAAAAATTGTCTTTTTAGGTTGAAAATTCAATTATGTTGTTTGTTAAAAAATATCTTTTTTTGTTGAAGATTGAGCTTTTTTGTAGAAAAATTCGTTTTTTTTTTGTTTGTTTAAAAAGTAATTTTTATAACTGAAAATTTTGACTACTCCATTTTTGTTTGAAAATTGATCGTTTTTAGTTGAAAGTTGATATATTTTGTTAAGAGTTATTCTTTCTCGGTAGAATATTAATGTTTTTGGTTTAAAACTCATCTTTTTGGTTGAAAATTAATGTATTTTGTTAAAAATGATATTTTTTGGTTGAATTGAATTATTTGGTAGGAAATGAACTTTTTTGTTGGAAATTCATATTGTCGGGTTAAAACTTCATGTGCTTTGTAGAAAATTCACCTCTTTGTTTGAAAGTTTATCCTTTACGGTTGAAAATTCGAACACTTGATTAAAAATTCATCTATTTTGTTAAAAATGCAATAGTTTTACTTGAAATATTAGAAATTCGAAGGGTTTCAAATTGAATTTATTTCCCTATTTTCGTGAAACATCTCCTTATATTCCCTGTTTTGAGAGCATTTTGGCCTGTGAAGCCATATGAATAAAAGTTGAATAATTTTTTTTGGCTTCTTCTTGTAAGTGGTTGGGGGGGGGGGGCGGTATACAAAAAGTGTGTAGTCCTTAATTTGAAACACTTTAGGCCCTGTTTTAAGCAAAATTAGCAAATAAACCGTTTCGGAAATATTTAAAATTGGTATCATCAAAGTGAATCTCTTTCAAAGTGTATTGTTTTCTAATGCTTTGAATTTCTGTTCAAGATTCTCAAAAAATGAACCGAATCTTTGTAAAAAAAAGGGGGAAATTCGGGTCAAAATTCTTGATTTTACGTGTTTTAGAGGATTTTTCACATTTACGGGGAAGAATAGGAGAAAAGAAGGGGATTGGGTCAAAAAAGGGACGAACTGTGATCCCTGTATTAATGAATTATTTTTATACCTTTCTCACAGCGCTGATTTTCTGGTTCTCAGCATAAGAACCCACAGCTTCAACGCTTTTCAAAAACATGACGTAATCGTTCCAGATACTAAAGGAATGAATGTCCATGCCAATTTTGTCCAATGCAAAGTCGTATGCCTGGGCCATTTTCTCTCTATGAAGAATCATTACTCATGATAAATTTGTAAAAAAATTATGTGAAAAGCAATATTAATCTAGCAAAAAAGTACTCACTTGTATGTAGCAAGACTCGCCTTTGTTTCTTTGACATATGAAAGGTATAGTTTCCATAATTCAATATTTAAAATTTTCATAAGGCACCTTTGGAAAAGCTGTTAGAGAAACAATAAAAATAAATGGTATTGAAAAGTGATTAGGCGAATAACAATTAAATTGTAAAATTCATCTGATTGAACTTTTTCACTAAACAAAGTACTTATCGTCCACCTTACTTACCATTTAGGCAAGTTTTCTAAAAGATTAGCAATTTTAATGAAAAGCCACAGAACAATATAAATTCCCTTTATTGGTTTCGTTACAGAAATTCAGCAATAAGGTTTAAATATAGGTAAATAAGAATCGACCAATGTGTTAATTATATTAATGGTTTATTGAACAAAACAGAGAATTAATATTATGCTTTAATATATGAACGAATGTAAGAGCATAGAGTAAGCCCCACAAATTAAAATTTTATTTATTTTTCCATAAGTGGGCACGTGAATTTGATAATAAGATAACACGGGATCTAGAAATAAATGATCCCAAGGCATCAGAGAAAAATCAAGACAATGTGAAGCAACATAGTGTGACGATTGCAAGTATTTTTTTCGAAGCAATTACATATTTATTAATTGATGATATATTATCGATTTTTATTATTTACAACTTTCATAGAATAGGGTTACTTTCAAAAAATACTGAAAAGTGTACAGCATGTCACATTATGCTACTTCTATGTTATTCTCGAATCTTTGAGGCATGAACTTCCTCAAATATTCGTAACCGGGAAAGGGTTTTTTTAGAATTGCACACATTCATGCTCGCAATCACAACCTACAGACGCATCTTAAATTCTGACGAATTAAATCATATTCTAAAACTGAAACCAACTCTTAGAAGAAACTTCACCATTCTGAAAGAAATCCAAAGCTTCCAGGACGCTCACAAATTAATATTTTCAACATATGACCACGAACTCACGACATATTCTTCGATCTCGAAAATTGTTGTCTCTATCTCTAGTGAATAACGCAATTGAAACGCAAATAAAGAGGAAGGAATATAAGGCTCTGACATTCAGAAAGTTGTCTTCTTCCAAATCCCCATTAAATTCAATTTCTAAAAATATCTACCTTAGTCAACAGAATCAATAAATCGTGTGCGAAGAAAACAACCTCCCAAATATACCAACAGAATTGCAACTAATCAATAAAATAAGTAGTTTATGGCGAAGTAGTCTTTTATTCACCTCACATAATTTGCAAAGTGTCAGAATCACATTTCACTTTAATACCTTTGTTTGTACAAGTTATTAATACCCTAATATTCAATCTTCTGATTAAGGAACGTTGTTCAATTAAAAAGAGTTTACAGCAAATTCAATTAACAGCTAATTAATAAATACATTATATCCTGACTTATGAAAGTTCAAAAATTTATGTTCTTAATTATTTATTGTAAAGTTTACAAGACAGAAAGTATAACATGACTAGTAAATGTTAGTTAAGCTAGTTTATTTTTAACGTTATTTCATTATTATTGGTTTTATTAGTTTAGTTTAATTATGTTTTATATATGATCGAGATTAAAAATTCAGCCAGAATAGTCTGAAATGCTCATTTTAAGTGAACAACTTTAGGAAGTAAATATATATTGTTTTTGGATGCAAAGATTTTACTGTAAGAATCAACTTTAACATACCTTTTCCACCTTTTCAAAGTTCCTCATTTTCATCTGTAAAGGAAAAGGAATTCATTGAGATTAGGACTTGATGAATTTGAAAGTCAATTTACTATTTTTACTAGTTTGAATTTAATACTAAAATTATCAAGCAGAAACGGACTGGGATTTACCAATCATCATGGTAAAAGTCTTGCAGACCGGCCCTAAGAGCGGTTATACGCATTTTTTCACAGAGTTCAAAAGATTTCAACAGTTTTCAAGGGAATTCATAGGTTTCCCAAGGATTTTAATAATTTTGAGGAATGTTCAAAGCTGTCAAACGTTTTAACGGATCTGAAAATATTCTAAGGCAGTTCAAGGAATTTCACAAGAATCAATTAAGGGATTTGATATTGTTTCAAAGATTTCAAGAGGGTTTCAAATATTTCAGATTCAGAATTAGAAGATTCTAAATGATTTTACAAAATTTCAATAATTTTAAAGGATTTTAAAGGCACTCAATAAGGTATTTTATTCCCAACAAGCGCGTTTAGAGTGAGTAACGCCTCCTTGAAGGAACGAATAATGTACACATTTATCGAACGGCGGCTGTTGGGGGTAGAGAGCGCCTGTTGATGGTCCGCAGGGGAATAAAGAGCTGTTTAATGCCCTCAAAATAGGACTTTCATGAGATCAGCTGACAAATACTGCGCTTCTCGGGCGAAATCGAGCCCAATGTTTTTAAGCACATTCGTACACAGACTGATTGTATTTCAACATGGACGCTGAAGTTATATTAAATCTTCAGGAGATACATTTGCGCCGATTCGCTAAATAACCACATTATGCGTTTTTCCCAGACGGCATTACTCACTCTAAACATACTTATTGGGAATAAAGTAACGTATGCACCTTAGAATTTACCCGAACATTTGCTCCTGTAAACATCATACTCAGAGTAAAGGTTCGGGTAAAATTCTTGGTGCATAATATACTATAATACCCCTACACCGGACTTTCAGTAACATCTATCATAAAATCACATTCCACCAAATTTTTATCAATTACACTGAGAACCATATTTAAAAAAAAACAGGAAAATAAGGATACATAAAATAATTTTTTGTATAACTTACTGCGTATAAAATCCAAAAAATTGTAATCCAATGTTTTGCAAACACTTTACCACAACACTGATTAAACGAACATTTTAATTATTTTTCAAATTTTTCAAAATTTTGTTGATTTTCTTTTTTTTCAAAGATAAAGACATTAATTCACTTCTTTAATATGAATTTTTTAATTATGAAAAAAATTCTTTACCGGAGAGAAAATTCAGAAAAACGAAGTGTAGCGATCGAGAGACGGCCGAAGACTGACTGCCTACATAGATCCTTAGAAAAACTATCCTTTTAACATTTTTGTGAGAGACAAACCAGTCCAAATCCTCGTAAAGGCCATATGTTGGAAGAATGCTAATAGATTTCAGGAAACTATACAGAAAGTCTTAGCTCGAAATATCAAGATTCAGAATTTAGTCCAAAGAGACAATAATAAGGTAGTAAAATATGTTTACACTCAATTAGGAAATTCAATTTTAATTGTATTCAATTATTATACCTCAAATTATGTACATCCTTCTGGCAACCTTATTATATTTATAATACTAACCAGGAACATGTTGGTCCCCAGTAGTATAAAAAGACGGAAAGAAGAAAGAGTGTGAGGTTGGTTTTGGTAGACTCTTTCTTCTTCTCCCTCTTTTTTCTTTTTGTTTGTACATTTATTGTACATTTGTCTTTAATGAGCCGGAAAAGCGGGTAGTCTCGAAGTCCAACTTTGATTTGTGAACTTTTTGGGTGTTCCTTTTTAAGTACACCAAAAATTTTGAGAAGAAGGTGGATTTCATTTCGATCTCTAAGGAACAAATTAATTTTCTACCAAACAGTTGCTTTTTTAACCAAAAAGAATCAAAATTTCTACGAAAAGAGATGAATTTCCAAACTAAAAAGAGAATTTTGAACAAAATCTTGAATTTTACACACACAAAAATTTCAGTTGAGGAAGAAAAAAAATTTCAATCATATCGCCGAATTTTCAAGCCAAAAAGACGAATTTTCAAAGAAAACAGTTAAATTTTCATTCAAAAAGGATTAAGTTGTAAACAAGAAAAAGGGGGAAAGAGGGGAATAGGGAAAAGACTGTGAAGCCTGCGATAAATAAATAGGCATTTTGATAATTTATAGATTAAAAAATAATAGTTTAAATAAACATTGAAGTTCATTTTTAATACTTTAAAAATATTATGTTAGAAAACTGGAAATTATCTTTTCTAAAAACTAATTTCATTAAAGTTCTACGTTTATTGAAATACAATCATCTCAAGTAACTGTTCCGCCCGGTCTTGTACCAACTTCATGGTTGTTTACGCTTGACTGCTTCTGTTCGCGTCCCCCCTTCCTGAGCGTCCCTTGACGCCCACTTCTCAAGGTCTTCGCTAGGACAGTCAGTGCCGTATCGGAAGTTGTTTACATCGCGACTCTCTCGGCATATACTTTTGTACGTGTGTCGGGTTCAGAGACCATATGTGCGGTCTTGAGTGTTTACTCACTTGTCGCTTTAAATCCGGTTGAAACTAGATTTTAATAGCGCCCGATAATGTGCCGATCAGATCCAAGGCCGGCACAGTTACGCGAGACGAGTGTAACATAATTTATATGTATGTTCGTTCCCCAAGTCTTTAAAATCTTATTAAGACTAGAAGGGGGGGGGGGGAATATCAGAAAAAAACCTTACGTAATTTGTGGATGACCCCTAAAGAGAATGGATCTTCCTATGGACTTATAAGTCCGTTTGTGTGTCTATGTGTGAACCGTGACGTACGATGGCTTTGTGAAGCTCTCCACATGGGGTGATTGCTAGAGAGATTGATCAGCGACCCGTGTCGGTATATAACGAGACTAGAACCGAACGAGTTACGCTTACCCCAAAAGGGATTTGGCTAGCCCGTGAATGGTGGGGTGAAAATTATACCAGACTGCCCAATATGTCAAATTATGCATATCATTCTCATTATATCACTTGATTGCATTACAAAAATGCGTCCGTGACTGATGATATAAACCGGGACAGTCCCGTGCAGAATATTCAGTTTGGTACAAATATACAACTCAAAAAGTGCCTTCGACAATCGACATATTGGGCTGTGACCATCTTAAGTCTGAGATATAATTTTTTTATGTAATAATAATAATCTCATTGTCCTTTAGGTCTACATCTCTGAGATTTCCCTCCCAGGTATTAGAGGTTGTTTATCAGCAATATTAAAAGTTCTTGGCCACGTGGGAGTGCTGCTATCGTACATCGCGGGCTCGTATTTGAACTGGAGGCAAAGTGCAATGTTAGTGGCTATTGCACCCTCAATGCTCTTCCTGGGTACACTTTTCATTCCAGAAACGCCCTCCTATCTTGTTTTGAACGGTAAGGATGAAGAAGCTGCGAGCAGCTTGCAATGGCTCCGTGGACCACACGTGGATATTGGCCAGGAATTACAGGTATTATAACAATAAAAAACAACTTCGGGATGTAAATTATTCTTGATTTTAATGTCTGTGTATCAACAACTAGGTATTTTTTAAGGAAAAAACCTCATTTACTCCGACTTCTTGCAGACTAATTTATTCAAATTTTGTACAATACTCGTATAACGTTTCGGAATCGGACCGATTCTCTCATCAGATTGCCTGTTTACATTTCGCAGAATTTAAAACCAAAGAGATGGTAAAAAGATTATCAGATTTGTTGGAATCAACTATAGATAATAATAGAATAAAAGAAGTATACAACAAAAGTATACAAAAAAACGATCATATTTTTATCTCGAATGCTCATATGTAGGATAATAATAGACCTGTATGATACTGAGACATGTTGACACATGAGACACATACGAAAGTTAGTAATATTAGGAAATCAAAATATAAGGAGGACGGAGTGTGCACACATGTAAAAAGACAATCCGTTGAGGGAATCTGTCCGATTCCGAAACGTTATTGTACAAATCAAGAAGATGTTGAGGTGTTGACCAGCATAAAAGTATTAAGCAGATGGTGGTAAAAATAATCAACACTTTTTGATTATTTTTACCACCATCTACTTGTTATTGTACAAACTTTGAATAAAATTGTACGGAAGAAGTCGGAATAACTAAGGTTTTTCCTTATAAAATACCATAAGTATTATAACAATACGTTAATTTCAATTTTAATTTAATTCTTGGTTCCAAATTCCCAAGAGTAACATCTTCAATCAATTTCATTTCAGGTTATCAAAACCAATATCTTAGCTTCGAGGGCCAAGCAATACGAACTCTCTTTTAGAAACAGTGTCCTCACTCCCAGACTCTACAAACCCATAGGCATCACTTGTGGACTCATGTTCTTCCAAAGATTTTCTGGGGCTAATGCCTTCAACTACTATGCCGTTATTATTTTTCGTCAAACACTGGGTGGCATGAATCCTCACGGAGCGACTATTGCTATCGGTTTTGTACAACTTCTAGCATCTATGTTGTCAGGTACTTTTTCAAAATATCAACCAGATTATACTTCACTCATCTGATACGCATTTTCGTAAATCTTTTTTTTCATGTTCTAAACAAACCATCCCTTCAAAACAAACACACAGCAGCTAATTTCAGAATTTTTCACGAAAAGAACATGCGTTTTGTTTTCCGAGTAAACACATTAGTGGAGCTTTTTTTCACACGTTACTCTAATTTGCCTCTGACTCTCGCGTTTTTCTCTGCGTTAACTTTTTGTTAGCATACTAATATCGTAGAGTCAAAGAGTAATTGCAAGTACTCGAAATCTCAAAGCTCAAACTTTGTCTAAGTATTTGTAACTTCTTGAGCGTAAATTTCAAACTATTAAAACATCGACATCTTAGGGTATATACCAAAACCTAACTCTCAGAGGAAAAGTTTTCATTTGTCCAAAATTTCATCGTCCCCAAAGATCATTTTTCCCAAAAAGTACCAGAACGTTACTAAATTGGTACACAAAAATATCTAAATTATCTGGGTATTTGTGTATGCTTCATTGCCAATTTAGTAATGTTCTGATACTTTTTGGGAGAAATGAATTTTGGGAACAATGAAATTTTGGACAAATGAATACATACTTCTTTGAGTTGAATTCAATATAAAAGTTACCAATTTATTTGTAGCGGAAAAATTAACGTGAAATATTTTACTCTTGCCAAATCTCGTCTGGTAGGAGGTTTGGAAAGAGTTAATGTTTTGACAGTTCTGTTGCCTATCTAATTTTTGTTCAATCAATCAAACAAGAGACATTCGTTCAATTGTTTCTCTACAAACGATTAGGCAACTTTTGATAGGATCATTTTTATCTTGACTCCAACTCTAAAAGTTAGGTTTTGGAATATACCGCAAGTCTTTTCTAGTTGGGGTTCATAAAGGTTTGTTTTTAAATCTTGAGAAAAATGATATGTATGACCCTTCCACAGGATTTCTGATCGACATCGTTGGGAGATTACCGCTCTTGATAGCAAGTACAGTCTTCATGTCCTTGGCCCTGGCGGGATTTGGTAGCTATGCTTACTACAACTCGATGCAACAAAATCAAAATCTGGCCTATCCGGATCCAAGCATGATTGGGCAACACGATTGGATACCATTGTTGTGCGTGCTAGTGTTCACAACGGCTCTGGCACTGGGCATATCGCCAATTTCGTGGCTATTGATTGGTGAGCTTTTTCCCTTGGAGTACAGAGGACTCGGTTCAAGCATCAGTACAAGCTTTAGCTACTTTTGCGCCTTCCTTGGCATCAAGCTCTTCATGGACTTTCAGCAGGTGAGTGCTCTCCAATATTCAACTGTGCTTTTCGATTTTGCACATGCGATAAAAGAACAGAAGACGATACTGGCTAATAAAGATAAGTTGTTTCTTTTCATTCTTTTTTCATTTATTAAAGTCCGACGAGAGTAATAATCATTTATGTTACAACTGAAGCATCCGCACGAATTACGTTGGATGAACACTCTTTTTCAAACCAACTTTCTATTACTAATATTTCTGTCTTTTTAATTTTCTTCTGTCCACGAAGCGTCACAGTCACGCTCGCTGCGGAGTGAAGTTGTTTATAGTTAATAACTGGTATCAAAACAAACAGCAAGGTTATTTTTCAAAAGCCAAATACTTCTACGTACCTTAGACGGAGATGCATCAAATGCACACCGGACAATTGACACTTTGTACTTTTCCCAACAAATGTGAATTGATGTACATTTACAGCAAAACGAGATGAATGTTGAACCTTTTCACAGCATAAATGGTTGGAGATGGTTAAGAAGAAGCGTACCTTCAAGCTTTTGACATCATTTTCACACTTAGCGTCAAACGATGTACTTTTGGTAGTATTTTGAGCCGGATGGTGTTAATAGTCCTTCGTTTGACAGCACTGTGGGGTCATTTTACGCTAACGTTAAAATCTGGTTAAAAAGTGATTTCAAACGTCTTAATGTACGCTGTTATTTTTAATATGTGCCGCCAATCCGATTGGCATTAGATTTTCGATGTATTTTCGATGTGAATGTTTCAAGTGTTGACCACATGCTATCAAAAGTTTTTAAAATCACTTTCTTTCATTGTCAATATGAAGACCGTTGACATCATTGATCGCTAAAAGCTGTTGATCTCAACAGCTTTGACAATAAAATATTTCTATAATGTCAAACGCTGTACTTTTGACAACAACAAAATTCATTTCGTGACCCTTTTCACAATCGTCTTTTATGCTTAATGACAATCGATGTACTATTGACGGTGGAAGATGTGAAAAGTCGGACTATTCACTAGTAGCTCCCTTAGATATAATTCAAATAGAACCCCTTCTCGTAAAAAGTTTTGACATATTGATGATATTGCAGTCCCAACTACTGTGGCTTTTTCGTACACAAAAAAAGAATTAAAAAGAAAAATTATTAGTAATATAAAGTTGGGTTGACAAAAGAGTGTTCATCCAACGTTATTCGTGCGGACACTTAAATTTAATGAAAGAAGAATAATCTTTTATCAGTACCAAGGAAACAATCCGAAATAGGTAGAGAAGGAAAATTTCCTTTTTTTTTGCACATTCTAATGTTCATACTTTCTCGTACGAAGCACCTTTAAAATGATCCGGTATGCAAACTTCCACGAAAAAACTTGCACACTAAGCGGAAGTACAACGATCTCAAGATGAAAGGATGTCGGCACCCATCTCGCGCTGCTGTAAACACGGGTGTTTCCTTGGTAACTCGTGCGAAAACTCACGTAAAACGAATGTCGCTTTAAAACAGAACTCTTCTTAGAACGCTGTCTTTTATGAATGAATTCACACAGGGGCCGTTCATAAATTGCGTAAAGATATTTTTTGAAATTCTTCAATTTCCAAAGCTTTCAAGTGCTGATATTTTAATTGTAGAGTTTCCTTAAGGGCAACTGGTTTTCTATGACGTCACGGATTGCATAACGTCACATGATTTCTTTTTTGCCTTATTATTTTTAAAATAAAAAAGATATCTCAATGAAATTTTGAGAGACGACAGAAAAACTATCAGGGCATCCATTTGAGTTTTTACAGTGTTTAAATAATGCAGTTTTATTAATTTGTGATTCAGAATGTAAGTGGGACAAGAGCTTTAAGACCCTTATTCAATTTTAACCAGGGCACTAAAACCCTGTTCCCGCTTACATTCTAAGTTATAAATTGATAGAATCGCATTATTTAAACAAAACAAAAACTCAAATGGGACAGACTGCAATGCCCTGATAGATTTAACCTAGTTTTCCAAAAATTTCAGACAGACATCTTCAATTTAGAAATAAAAAGGTGGAAAAGATAAACATGATACGCTCGGTAACACTCGTCAACAAAGTATTACCTATGTATCTGTTCATCTTGAGTTGGAACGGGAAAAAGAATTTTCCAGAAGAATTATAATTTGAACTTGGAAGAGGAAATTTTCGAGAAGAACTATAATTCTGACTTAGAGCAATGAATCACCGAGAAATATTATAATTTTGAGTTGGAACAGGAAATTTTCGTAAGTAATTTTATGTGATTCTGTATAGGATCAGAGAATTTTCGAAGACAACTTATAATTTAGATCTGGAACAAAGAATTTTCCAAACGAATTATAATTCTGAATTTGAAAAGTGAATTTTCTAAAAGAATTATTATAGCTTTGACTTGGAACAGTGAATTCTCCAAAAGAATTACAATTTTGACATCGAACGGGGAATTTTCGAAAAGAATTATGACTATTATTTGAGACAGGGAATTTTTGAAAAGAATGATAATTTTGAGCTGACTCCGGGAATTTCCCAGAAGAATTGCAATTTTTACTTGGAACGGGAAATTTTCGAGAAGAATCATGATTTTGAGTTATATCTGGATTTAAAAAAGTACAATGAAGTATAATTCTGACTTCGGACACCGAATTTTCAATAAATGGCTGAAATGAAATCTTGAACCTTCAACTTTGACCCTTACCAAAAGAAAATCATAGGATTTAAATTTTGCTGTAATTGTTACAAAAGCATAAAATTTGGTGGTTCTGAAAATCAAAATTTCACATATTCTTCAAAAAATACGTGAGATACAAAAAAAGTTTGCACAGCAAAGTGGTTCCCCTTTAAAATATCTACACAAAGTTCCCTTACAACTTCTCTATATTTCGCAAAAAAAAGTTATTTGTTATTCGAAAAGAAAATAGTTTTCAAACATTTTGCAAAAATGAAGAGATAAAAGATTAAAGTGTCAATATCTAATGATAATATCACTAAAAAATCTTGAAAAACGATAACTCACGCGTATTTGAAGGCACAGAAAGCAGTTAAATAGTAATTTTTTGAAAAAATGCATGTATTTCGAAAACGGTGTTGGTACCCCGCGTATTTTTTTTTTGAGAAAATGAGAATCTCTGATTTTAGAAAAATGGACAACACTTTGTTAATTTTCAAAGATGTAAAAATTGTCCTGCAGATTTTGAAAGAGTGAGAAATCCCTCGCTAGAATAAAAAAAAAGTTAAATATTTTAATCAGTTGAAAAATACAGCATTACAAAAAAAAATTTGCCACAATTAAAAAAAAATTATTGTAAAATGTAATGTCCTATTATTTTTTTTTTTTAGAAAGGGAGTTTAGGGTTCAAGCTTTCATTTCAGCCATTTTCTAGAATTTTTAGACTTCTCGTTAGCGTTCCATGCATTTTCAAAAAGAGACAAAAAAGTGTTTTTTTTTCATTTTACCCCGTTCTTATTTTCACTATGTTTCATGAACAGTTAATGTTAGAATGAATTGATTTTTTTTAGATTTCTTCGTCATTTAAAAAAGGAGAAAATCGCCTACCGTTTATTTAAAAATGTTAATTTTTTTTTAATATCACGGTTTCCGTATAAAACCATAATTTTTCGTATTTTTTGTCATCATTTTTTGTGATTATCTCGAGAATCGTTAGGACTATCGGAAAATTGAAGTAGTCGTTGGATTCAACGTTCAAAAACGCATTGAAATTATTTCTTACAAATGGAGGCCAAAGTTGAATTCATTCCAGTAAGTACTTCGGAAATGATGCGTTTCATTCCACAGATGCATTGGTGACAATTTGTTGACCAGTGTTACCGACCGTCTGATGTATATCGTTTCCACCTTTTTATTTTTAAACTAAAAAAGATATCTCGCTAAAATTTTAGAAAAACTAGGTCAAATCTATCACGGCATCGCTTTCTGCCCTATTTGAGATCTTATTTTGTTTAAATAATGCAATTTTATAAAAGTATGACTTAGAATGTGAGTGCCGAGTGGGAACAGGGCTTTAGTGCCCTGCTTAAAACTGAATGAGGGTCTTAAAGCTCTTGTTCCCCTTACATTCTGAGTTACAAATCAAGAAAGCTGCATTATTTAAACAATATTAAAACTAGTTAAAACTCAAATGGGCTAGAAAGCGATGCTCTGTTAGTTTTTCTGCCGTCTCTCACAATTTCATTGAGATATCTTAATTACCTTAAAAATAAAAAGGCGAAAAAGAAAAAATAGGACGATAGATAAATAGGTGGCATCTTGTTGACCAGTGTAATTCGTGACATGATAGAATGACATTTGCCCTTAAAACGCTCCATAAGAATGCTAATGAAAACGTGTGATTTATTTTTGCAGGTCCTGGGCTTGCACGGCGCATTTTGGTTTTACGCGGCTGTGGCTGTGTGTGGTTTATGTTTTGTGGTGTGCTGCGTTCCAGAAACGAAGGGAAAACAGCTGGACGAGATGAATCCCGATTACGCCCAAACCCGGTAGTATAAGGCCTCCCTCACAGGAGGGTTAACGAATCTAGAAAAAGCTAACAAGCCACTGCCCAGCGGAGCTTATCCAAACCAGCACGATCCGCGAGTCCTCTACAGCACAAGAAATCCCATCGCCATCAATCAGCGGACAACTTTCGACTGCTCCGCCATCTTCCCCCGGAGAAATCATCGAAAATTCTCCGATTACTGTGATATCTTTGTCGAGAAGACAGGCAAAATCTCAAAAAACGTCGGTCACTTCATGCAGTCCCGAGGTCTGCTACCAAATCGACAAGAAATACAAGTCTACAATCAGAATCCGGGAAGAAGCAATGGATTCACTCAGCAAATATCCTACTATCCCCAACAGGCTCGGTCCTTAGAAAGAAATTGTCTCGTCGACTACCAAGGCCAGAACTTAAATTGCTCAGCAAACTCGTTCCTTCAGGAATTGAGTCAAGTCGAAAGACGTCGTCGTCGAAGACAGAGACTCCAGAGAGAAATTTGCCAAAAGTTGAATCCAGTTTTAGAAAACGGTCGTCAAAATCAAAGAACCTATTATGCAACTTTACCAAGACGGAACGGAACTTTCAACTTTGCTGATCAGATCCGTCCGCAAGATATCCGCAGGATTAGTAGGTACCCCAAAAGTCTGCAAGATCTGACGGCTTTAGAGTTGGAAGCAATTCTGGACCGAGATCCTCAACCGTCGTCTTCCTTTCAGGATGATTGTACTCTCGAAGAGTACTTTCGAAAACACTTAGTGAACCAGCGTGACATCCTCAATCATACCAACAGCGAAGAAGAAGAAGATTATTTAAACAAACTTTACAGAAGTTTACCGAGACACAAACAATTGCCGAAAGATAGACTCGTGCCTGGAAAAGTCCACTATGAGAAAGAGTGCAGGATGTACGGAAATACGGTTGCCGAGATTTACTATAAGACTTGTTACTTGTGATGAAAGCAGCACCTCGAATATCAGGAATGCATTTAAACTAAAGAAAACCGGTGAAGAAATGCCGCCCAAGAAAACTTAAAATTTGCAAAAGATGCGAAAGGTACCACAGTGATGCTAATCTGGAATTTACTACTCAACAAGTACAGAAATCAATTTTTAATCGATTTGGAGGTTTTTTTTGTCCAGCCTGCACCAAAAGTATGCCTTTTCGTGCATATAAAGTGTGCGCAAAGTAGATTTTTGCGTCAGATTCTTTAGTCCCCGGGCGGAAAACTTTACTTTGCGCCCGCTTCACATGCCCTCAAGGGCAACCTTTAGATGCAGATTATGGACAAAAACTATCGTGTGTATGTTTGTTCAGAATGTAATGCTCTTTAATTCAAAATTTGCACCACTGTGCAAACCTTCGGATCTAATAGTAGGTACTTACTTATTTAAGTGTATTTATAGATGACGAACTAATTTTCTAATGTTCTGTTATCGAATTTTCAAGATGTTTAGTTTTTGATTATTATTATTGACTTTATGTTATCAAGCAAAAAGATTAGGATCGATTATTTCGGTGATCTGGAATCACGATAACGAATTTATTTATTATTTTATCTTCGGACTCTATTCTGTCGGAAAAATGAGATTTTGATAACTTATTGATTTGAAGGTTTCTGAAAACCAAAGCAATGTAGTTATTCACTAGGGGAGAGTGAAAATTTCAAAATTAATCGAATCGTTTTGGCCCAGGAAAAATAAATTGTGAGTTCACATCTGAAAAAAGTAAGAAAAAAATTGAAATTGGTTAATACCTTCTGTTTAGTTTTTGGATTTGAAAATTCAAAGAGAAAAAAAATCCTGTAGCTGAAAAATCATGGAAAATTTGTTATATGCACAGTTTTTGCTAGTGAACAGTAATTTAACAGTGCATTCAACAACAAATTTCCTATATTTTTTTAACCAATAGGAAAATTTTTATGAATTTTGAAATCCAAAAACCGCAGAGAAGATTTTAACCCATTTAAAAATTTTTTTTTTTTACTTTTTTTCGGATGCCAAACCACAATTTTCTTTCCCTGGACCCAAACGATTCGATTAATTAAAGCATTTTCACTCCACCCTATTGTTCACTGCAAGTACTTTCGAGACGCGATTAAGGATTATAAAATGGAATATCGTAGAAAAGGAAGATATCGAGATTGAAAAAACTTTGAAATATAAAAAAAAGATTCAAAATAATAGATTTACGCAAGTTTTGTTTTCAAGTTCAGTTGAGTAACTCTATTGTTATATTTTTCCTTTAAAATTCAAAACACTGAAACTTTTTTCAACAAACTACATATCTCTTAACCATAATACATCTCTTTCTGCTACTTATTTAAACAATAAGTAGATTTATAAAATTTAGTTTTTGTAAATAAGTTGACTAGTCGAACCGCATGTCTCGAAAAAATATTTCGCCATAGCAAAAGGCAGAACTTCCATACATCGTGCCTTCCTCAAAACACGACAATATTACTCACATAATTAATTAAACTCGCGTATTTATCTACAAATAAGTAAACGTTAGAGCGAAACGTTTTAGCATGAATTATCTAGAAAAAATCTAGAGAAGTCGACAAAACCCTATTTGAAACAATATGCAATAACGCTGTGCTTTCATCATCTTTAAAAAATCCCCAGTGGAGAATAGCTTTTTGGGTCGAAAAAGGAACCTTCTACATATCTTCTCTGCGATTTTTCTTGGAGAAATTTAGGCAAATTTTGCATCTCTAAAACAACTGTATGAAATTTTTGAATGTGAATGTGCTCGAAAATAAATAAAACTGTTTTCCAGCACATTAGCTTTTTTAAAATTTCATAAAGTTGTTTCTGAGATGCAAAATTTGCCTAAATTTCTCGAAAAATGCCAAAAGGACTTAATTTATGGCCGCTTACTCATCATTTCACGCCATTATTATTG
Organism: Melikaiella ostensackeni; assembly: GCA_032362435.1. NCBI lineage: Eukaryota > Metazoa > Arthropoda > Insecta > Hymenoptera > Cynipidae > Melikaiella > Melikaiella ostensackeni. The sequence goes on from JAUMHM010000083.1 coordinate 5,431,216, forward strand.
TAAGGCAATTTAATTTTATACTATTATGACATATTAAAAATTAATTAATGAAAGAATTAATATCAATGCATAAATCGAAGAAAACAAAGTCCATCCCTGAAAGGAAGGAGAGACTTATAAAAATGATGACAATATCGAATGTAGATATTTATAGACGATACGTGCATAAGATAGGTATTTAAACGTATATTGATTACTGTAAATTGAAAATGAAAGCTATTTAGTGATTTATTGTGGTAAATTAATATCGATATGCTCGGGTTTGCATAAAATTTAAATTAATTTCCAGATTCATTTCACAACCTACAATTATAAGACAATAAATTTTATCCATAGACGATAATATCGGTTATAAGGTAATTCTCGACAATATTGAACATTGCCAATCGTTTGAATAAGAGCTTCGTTCTTTCCCACTGTGAATAAAAAAACGAGTCCTGTTATCGTAATCTTAAGTAATATTGAAATTTGAAATTTTTAGTTAGAATCGACTGTACAATAACAAAGTTACTCGAGAATTTTGAAAGTCAAATTCAAAAACTCTTTCGTTTTCGAAAAATACAAAGAGAAATTATTTATTTTGATCTATTGAAAATAGCGCTGTAATAAATCTTAAAATAAAAAATTCCTCGATGAGGAAATTTAAACGTCATTTTCACTGAAAAACGATCTACGGTTTAATAATGATCGCGTAGTCCAAGTCATTAGAAATTTAAGAGAGGAGATACAAACCTCGTGCAATTGAAAAAATAAATACTCAAGCAAATCACTAAAAAATATGTTTGAAATTGTATTTATGTTTTGTATTTTTATATAGTTTGTAGGAAGAAGAAACACCATTGCGTATTAGCAAAGCGACTATGAATCACGATATATTTTTTCGTATAAATCAAGTATGTATGATTTACTCGTTGAAAAAATTACTAACTTATTCAAGTTCGAAGATTTTGAATTTTTGAATCCGTGCGATTTTGTTTAGGATTTTTTAAGTACAAAATTTAAAAAGACGACTATAATTTATAAAAAGAAACTTTTCTCATTCCGAATGGAAATTAGGATTTATAAATTGATCTACTTACATATCTGTGGATATATATCCACAGTCTTGAGTCATATCCCTTCCATATCTAATATTTGGAGAAAAATAAATAAAATAAAATATTGTAAATACAAAGAAAATTCTAGATTTGATGCCGAACGAAATATCACTAACCTTTCACTCTGGGAGTAGTAGATGAAAATTGCAAAATTAAGATTCAAAAATGCATTTTTTGTATGATTTATCGTTTGAAAGATGAATTTAAATTTATCCATCTACTTAATTAAAAAACTACACAGGGTTCATATTTATCAATTGTAATGCTCAAATTCTTGGACGCGACATCGATAGATTATAAAATAGGCACGAGGGTACCCAAAAAAATAGAAATTTTTGGCTTTTGCAAACGCTCCTATCTTAATTTCTTCATTTTGTGAAAAAATACTGGCATACATTTTCTTTTATTTATAAAAAATTGTTTAGAGGTTCCGCTAGGCCGTTTTAGGTCTTAAAATGAATTTTCATAGTTTTCGGCTTAAAAAAATACAAGTTTAAGGCTAAAAAATTCTTTCAACCCTAGAAAATATTTGTTATTTATTCAGAAATAAGCCATCAATTTTAAGAAAAAAAATTGTTTGAAGATATTATCGGGCTTAGAATACGAAAATTTGTAATTTAATTACAATTATTAATGGTCTGAAATGCCCCCAAAACATTTTTTTCCTAGAATAATATGCACAGGATTTTTTTTAAATATAAAGAAAATATTCGCCACAATGAATAAATTTAAAATATTTATACCGGGTAACAGAAGAAACTGTTGAATTTCGAAAAATCACTTTTTAGGTCTTACCTATTTCTGAATTCTTTGGAATTCCCTTGAAATCCACTGAATTCAATGGACGTTTTTTTGGATTTTCAATGTTTTAATTCACCCTGAAGACTTTTAAATTTCTCTTGAATTCTTGTAAATTTTACCAGATTTCTATTCAATTCCTTTTATCTGAATTCAATGGAATTTTTCTGGATTTTAAAAACTTTACTAAGAAATTCTTGGAAATTAAAAAAAAAAGAACCCAATGACCAAATTTTTACACAAATTTAACTACGAACTTTATGGAATTAAAAAAAAAAAATAAGGATCCAACGACCAAATTAAATACATTTAGTTTAATTGGATTAAATGAAATTTGAATGTTGAACTTGAAAGAAGAATTTATATTTTTGATTCATTCTGACTTTAATTACTTAAATTAAAAAATTTGTGTAGAATTCACTTGAACTATTTTTAAATTACCATGAATTCTTTTTAATTCATCTTGGATTCGTTTGAATTCCATCGAATCTATTAAGTTCATGTCTACGTCTATTTTTTTACTTTCTTAAATTCTTTTGAATTTTTTTTCAATTCACCTTGAATTTGTTACGATTCTTCTTGGATTCGTATGAATTTCGTCTAATCCCCTTGAATTTTTCTAAATTTACTCCAATTTTACTGAAATCAATGGAATAGTTTGAATTTAAACAATAAATTCAATTCATTTTGAATTCACCCTGAATTATTATTAATTTATCCAAAATTTTTTTAAATTTTTGTCACTCCCAATTATCTAAATTCAATAGAATTTTTTTGGATTTTAAAAATTTTACTACGAAATTCTTGGAAATTAAAAAGAAAACAAGAATCCAACGACCAAATTTGGACACAAATTCAATTACGAAAATTTTGAAAATTAAAAAAAAAACTAAGAATCCAAGACCAAATTAAATAAATTTAGTTTAATTAAATTAAATTAATTTTAAACGTTGAAGAAGAATTAAAATTTTGATTCATTCTGAATTTAACTTCTCAAAATTAAACTTTTTTGTAGCATTCACTTGAATTGTTTTTAATTCAACCTAAATTTTTTTTAATTCATCTTGGAACCGTTTGAATTTCATTGAATGTTTTAAATTCAGGTCTATGTCTATTTTTGAACTTTCTTGAAAACTTTTGATTTTTTAAAATTCTCTTGATTTTTTTTTTACTTCACCTTGAATTCTTCAAAACTCTTCTTGAATTCGTATGAATTTTGTCAAATTCCATTGAATTCTCCTTAATTCACTTCAATTTTACTGGGATCAATGGAATATTTCGAAAAAAAAAAAATTACAATTCATTTGAAATCATTTAGAATTTACCCTGAATCCTTATTAATTTATCCTGATTTTTTTTAATTCTTTTGAATTCTTTTAAAAAAATTTAATGCACCCTGAATTCGTTTAAACTTACTTGAATTCTTCTAAGTTCACTCAGTTCTAATAAATTCAATGGATTTTTTATATGTATATTTTAAAGTAGTTTTTTTAATTCACACTGAAGTCTTTTAAACTCACCTTGAATTCTTAGGCATTTCATCAAATTCTTTTGAATTCCCTTAAATTTTTCTAAATTCACTCCAAACTTAATGAATTTTGTTAATATTTTTTAATTGTTTTCAATTCACTTGAATTTTTTTTAACTTACCCTGAATTTTTATGAATTTCATTGAATTCTTCTCACTTCCCTTAAATTCCTCTAAACTCACTAGAATTTTATTTAATTCATTGTTTTTTTTTTTATTTTTTGAATTTTTTTCAATTCACTTTCGGTTGAATCGGTCCTGAATTCTGTTTACTCCCATTTTACTTAATTCAATGGGCATTTTTTGATATTTTAAATTTGGTTCAATTCACTAAAATTCTTATGAATTTCATCAAAGTCTCTTGAATTCCCTTGAATTCTTCGAAATTAAATATTTTTTTCTGTCACCCGGTACAAATATTTTTAATTTATTTATTATCGAAAACATTTTCTTTACATTTAAGAAGATACCCTGTGCATATTATTCCAAGAAAAAAAATGTTTAAGGGACCATTTCAGACCATTTATTGTAATGAAATGACCAATTTTCGTAATCTGAGCCCAATAATATCTTCAGAAAAAAAGTTTTAATTCATAAAATTTAGGACTTATTCCTCAATAAATAACAAATACTTTCTAGAGGTGAAAGAATTTTCAACTTTAAATTTGTACTTTTTAAAAATCGAACTAAATGAAAATTTATGGTAGCATTTTTTAACTAAAAGAAAGAAGCTTAGGAGGTAGCATTTTCAAAATACAAAAATTCATATTTTAATTGGGCATCCTAATAGGCAGTATCTATTTTTCCAGCTTTTCCGACAAACAGCTACGCCAATTAAGTTTGCAAGATTTTTCGCTATTCATCCTAAAATGCTGGAAGACTAGCCACGGGCTTATAAATAATCATTCAATTAATCTAGTAGACTTTTTTTTAGAAGAATAATCTAAATGTATTCGAAATATCGCGCCCAAATCAAATTCCCTTTTACACGTGAATAAAAATGCCATAGAAATTTCCGACGCTTCAACAACTCTTTAGGTATGTTCGAGGATATGTTTCTAAAGAACAAAATCTGCACTCTGCACTTCTGTGAATTGACAGTTTATAGAGTAGATATAAATTATATGATCCAAATGACTTCGCATATGATAACTCTTCCGGATTAAAATATTTTTCAAATTTGACAAAACTTAGTTTAGAAAGTCTAGATCAGAAGCTAAAAATAGATCATTAGAACAAAATTGTCTAAAATAATTCTTAATAAAGTTTTGTCCAATTCAGAAAATATTACCTGACAAGGAGAGGTCGCGAGATGCGGGATGCCGATTCGACTGGGTCTTTATAAGGTAAAAGTACATCAAAATCCATTAGATACGTATTTTTTCTTTCGATCTAATGGGCCTTAGTTTCCAAGATATCGAAGTTTGAATATTTACGCTTGGGCCCGCGACACGCCACTGCTCAGCCCGAAGCCCTGACTTGAGCAGACCGCTCAAGGTCAAATATTCGAACCTCGATATCTCAGAAACTAAAGCCTATTGGATCGAAAGAAAAAAACGAATCTAATGGATTTTGATTTACGTTTACCCTGTGAGGCCCCAGTCGAATCGGCGTCCCTCATTTTGCGACCTCTCCTTGTGCGTGCATAATAATGTAAATAAGTAGTGGAGTTATTTTCTAAAATTTACTTAAAAACTACGATTAATGAAAGTCGCTTGCATAGTACGTTATGTAAAGAAAGTCGCCGAAGCCCGGATACTTTTTCAGAAAAAAAGGAAATGAAAAAATAATTAGTTTCTAGCAACTGAATTTTTTAAAGTAATTTCCTTTAAGTGCAAATAATAAAATTCGTAATATTACTTTTTAGTTGAGGAAAAAAATGGGCCATGATTGAAATAAAGTAAATGCTGCATTTTTTGGAAGATAGACAATTAAAAATATTTCTGATCAGAATCAAAAATCGAATTAAAAAAAGAAAACTGATGAAGATATGAAAGCATTTGCTCTATTTTATTCATCAGAGCTTAAATTTACTATAGAAACTACAAGACTGTGTAGAACAACGTGAAGATGATTTTACGAAATATTATACTCTTTCGAAATTTCATATCCGTAAATATTTAAGTACAGAACCGGAGTCTTCAGTGTTGAACGTACGATAATAACGATAATAATGATAATAAAAATACTAATCAAGTTTTATGACAATAAAAAATACTTGAGCAGATCTAATGCTGGTCATCTCTCACAAAAGTGAAAAAATAAAATGCATTATATTAAATTGTATTATCGATCGCAGAGTAAGTATAAATATCTGAAAACCGATATCTTCACCTCCGCTTTAAATTTATTTTCCTGATAAACTTTGAATGAAGAAAGACATTATTTGTCAAAGGGAATTTGGAAGTGAAGTTATCGATAAATCCGAAGGAGAACATAAAATCAATAAGGTGATTGATAATAGATTTAATGCTTTCACGATGATTCATTATGACGAAAGGAGGTGTTTCAAGTTTCAATCGTGTGAAAAACTACGAACAAGATTCGTACGGCAAGATTCGTAGTTTTGGACACGAATGAAACCCGAAACACCTCCTTTCATCAAGGTGATTGATCTTTTGGAAAGATCACACCCATAGCTTCGCTTACTAGATTTAATATTTTTGTAATAACGCCTAGGTCTAGCTTGTTTGTACCTTCGTAGATTAAATCGTTGTTACACCTCAACGAAAAAATGGAATTTCAAAAGTTTAAAAAGAATACAATCTAAAATTGGAAATTTTGAAAATTAAGTATAATAAAAATGAAATCTTCAATATTCAGTTCAATAGTTTGAGAAATATTCGCTTTTTACTTTGCAAATATTTGTAGAAAAATACCTTTTGTTACTGACCTTTATAAAAGTAGATTAAGAAATGCAGATGTAGCTTCAGAAGACTTTGTTGCTCAAAGTTGCACGAAAATTTGTTCATCAACTTCGAGTAACCCTATGGCCTATGTATATTATATATTAGGATAAAAAGACGTCTAGAATTTCATTAAAGAAATTTTAATCCAGTTCAAGCTATTTTCTAAAGAGGAAAATCTTTTTTCAAATTACAGTTTCATTTTGAAATACAGTTTAGATACCTTTTTGGGTTCTAATAAAAAAAAATTTACACGTCTCGCCATCCTAAAGCTCGAACTCGCATTTAACGCTAAGTGATTTAATAAAAAATAAATTAGGTATCTCAAAATATAGCATCAGGATGAAGGAACAAAAGTATGTAGCACAAATTAATAGTCCTGCCGGTGTGAAAAGGTGTGACATATTCGCGTGAACTAAGTATGAGTCTTTGATGGTGCAATAGAGCTTTATTTGCGTCACGTGTGTGTACTTAAAACTCCATATTGTGAAAAAAAAGTAAAACAAAACCCCACCTTTGTACCTCTGTAGAAAGTTTATAAGAGACAACATTATGTATATGAGATTGCTGTAATAAGATCTTTGGCGAAACCAAAATGTTGTGTGTTTTGTATAGAATTATATGATAGAAACTTATTGCCAAATAGGAGATATAATCAAGAAAAAAATGTGTCATTATTTCCCCTGACCTATAATTATTTGAACGAATATATTCAACGATTAATAACTTGAGAATATTAACGACTAAGGTTTTCCTCTGTTTTATGGATTACATCAGGGTGGCCACTCAAACTTCAAAGAAGAATTCTAGGCTATTTCCCGGTGAAAAAAAATATATATTTTTTTCCGGTTAACTTTTAAGCGTTTATAGTATTAATTGTTCAATACTAATTGCTTTATTATATAAATTTTGAAAACGATTTAACATTTTAGAACTTCAAGGTAATATGCATATAGTAAAAGTGATTTGAGAAACTACCAGAGATCACAGTGGTTCACAGTTCAATTGCAGGGAAAATAGGGGAATTTCTCCTCGAAAAAAAGTGATTTTTTTTTAATGTGAAATTTTTTCTTTCCATTTTTCAATTCTCTTATTGAAAGAACTAGTGAATCGCTGGATTCTTTATATAAAATATTTCTCGAAAAATAAAAAAGTATTAAAGAAAAGTTAAAAAAATAAATAAAAAGATAATCCCGAGATATTAAGTTTCTGAATACGGGTAAACAGAGTTTGATGTAAAAAAGTTAGCCAGTTCCGAAAAAGTCGACCGAGAATTTTGAGATAAATATTTCCGAGATATTCAAAATTGGCTTTGGATAACAATTAAAAATAGAATTTTTAATTTTTTAAAAAAATAGAAACTAACTCCCCAAATAGGGGGGTGCTGAATAAGAATAAAAACGGTTTCATCAAGAAATATCAAAGTTAAAAGGTTGAAAAAATTATTACTACGTTAAAATTTCAACAAAAATGCTATAAATTTTTTTAAATTACTGTATTAAAAAAATGATATTTCGGAAAAACTTCTTTTACTTCTTTTAGAATTTCGATATATTTTTATTAATTAAAGAGCTTCAAATTTGTACTTCTTTTCAACTGAAGCCTTTGGAATCTGAAAGCTTTTGGTAGTTTTTTCAAGCTTTGAATCCTCGAGAAAGTCACCTTTAAAAAAATCAAGAATCTTATTATTACATATGTGGATATTATGCTTAATCCTAATTTGTTTTTCATATTTTTAAACTTTTTAGATAGGAATCTTTTCAATTGTAAGATAGGTATATAGTTGGATCGCAAAGACTTTCAAATTTAGTAGTTTTTCAACTTACAAATCTTTAATTTCAAGAAAATTCATTCAAATTTAGAAGATTGAATAATCTTTTTCAACTTGGGAGTTTGAACAATTATTTGTCAAGAGTCCTTAAATTTTTGAATAGTTTCAAATTGAATGTCCTCTCAATTTTGAATAATTTTCTATTTCTTCAAGATCCGAATCCTTTCAAAGCCAAAATTTAAAATTTAAGAGTTTCTGCATTTTTTAATTAATTAAAGAGCTTCAAATTCGTAAGTTTTTTTTTAAACTGGAGCTTTTGGAATCTGAAAACTTTTGAATTATTTGATGGATTCTAAATTTCGTTTTTCAATTTTCAAACTTTTTACTAAGATATTTTTCAAATTTTAAGGTAGCTGAATCAAAGGCTTTCAAGTTTGGTAGTTTTTCACTTTTCAGTCTTTGGATCCTCGAGAAAGTGTCACGTTTTAAAAAATTAAAAACATTATTATTATTTGGATATAACAGATTTATATTTATTACAAAAGTTGAATTTAAAGTTTCGAAATTTCAAGATTCATGGCTAACTCAGACAAAGAAATATTATTCAAGATAGCCTTAAATAATGTTGAAATTCATTCAAATTTGAAAGTTTTTAAACTTAAAGGTTTATAAATTTAGAAGCTTTTAGATCTTTCTCCAATTGCGAGTTTAAAGAATTATTTGGTAAAGATCTTTAAATTTAAATAGGTTTAAATTTAAATTCTTCTAAATTTTCTAATTTTTTAAGATGCGGATTGATCAGATAGCTACACAAATATAGATTGTGGCGCGAATTTTTGAATATTATAGATTTCTATTTGAAAAATTAATTGCAGCTTCAAAAAAAGGGCAAAATGGCCAAAATTCTCAAATACACTGGAACCTCGATTTAGATTGAGCCTCGGGCATTGCCTCGATGACCGTGAGTCCGTTCCAAGAATTTCCACGATGTAAATAGTCAGGGGGAACTGCATAACTCCGCTGACTTCGCGCGCTTCTCTTTCGGCCTTTCCGACCTCCCCACCCACGAATTCGATGCCGGCGGCAATCCTCTCTCTAGGCGTCTTCGACCCCTCATCACCGAATGTGAGCCGGCAGGCATTCTAGGAAGACAATAAGCCGAGGGCAAATAAATCGAGGTTCCAGTGTATAGGGATTGTAGAGGATTTTGAGAAATATAAGAGGAAAAAGGGAATAGGGGACTGACTGTGATCTCAGGAAACTACTAATTTAATAAACTGCAGTGAAAATTCTGAGCGAGGCAGCAACTGATGTTATCTCAGACTATAAATTGTTACGTTCTTCAAGAAAAGGGGCCATTTTGTCGACCGTACTTAAGGAGATATTCGCGTTTTTGTGATCAAGGATGAAAAATATAGATTTTTTGGACTTTCGATATGACACGTGAGCTCATGGCACTCTCCCACTTTAAATCAGTTTTTCTCGAAAAGCGGTCTTTGAATTTATCTGAGAAATATTTAGAGTATCCCTAAATTAGAATTATATTATGCCAATGATTAGTAATTAATTATATACATAAAAGTTATAATTACTATGTTGAATATCTAAAAAGGAACTTCTTGTTCTTCAATAGAAAAGGAAGATTCATGTTCGAACGAAACACAAGCTTTAAAATCTTAACAATAAAATTATCTTCCATTTTTAACGAAGGTGGTTGGTAACACTGAGCACAATCTCAAACACATTTTTTTCAGAAGGGCGATACGATATTTAGTGCAAAATTAAAAACAAGTATGAAAAATTCCCGCTTTTCAACAAAATTCAGAATCAAATTTTGAAGAAAACGCTATGAAATAAACTCACCTAATTGCGGCACAGACATGAATGTTTCGCAGTCAACCAGAAATTGTCCACTTTGAACAGCACCCAAAGCAACAATCCGTTTTGTCAAGAAATCTATCGTTTGTGGACCAGTTCTGTTGTCAGTCATTGGAAACTGCTGCAACCTGTTGAAAAATCAGATAAATTAAGAAATATAAAGGTGAAAATAAAAAAGTTGGAATTATTCGATTTTGAATTGAATGGAAAGAAAGTATTTCAGAACAACTTAAAAATATTTCTTTTTTTATTCATATTAATTACATTCATAGATTGGCCGATTTAATCAAGGAAAAAATTGCCGACCATTTCCCGATTTCTCCCCGGTCCACAAAAATTTGTCACGGTCATTGAAATTAAAAAAATTTGAACTTTTAAAGCTGAAAATATTTTTATTTGAATTAATCAAATCGGAACTGCAAATTAAAGCACTCAATATGGAACTCTTTTGAATTTTAAACTTTCAAAATTAAAGCGTAACAAATTATTCATTCAACCGCTCAATAATTTATACGTACAAAATGGAAGCCTTTAACACTTTTCAATTAAACAATTTCAAATTAAATGCCGTTAAAATGCAAAATTAAAAATGTTGAACTTTTATAAATTGAACAGTTAACAGATTTCAGGTTAAAAAAATATAAATCCACGGTATCATTTTGGATACTCTTAATTCGTTTATGATATTTTGTTTTTGTTAAATAAACAAAATGTCTCAAATATCCTAACATATCTTATTTTTGTCATATTTTTACATTGGAAGTTAATAGCATAAATTAATTTCAATAAAACATAAAAAATAATTCCTAAAGAAATCATTTTCATGTTGTAAACATTATAATAAAAGTAATATATTACTTATTTAAAATCATTTTTAAATTTAGAAATAAGGGGAATATCGATTATTTTCCGTTTTGCAACTAACTTCATTCGTTGCAAATAACTTTTGTCTAGATGACAAAGTTATCATTTTAAAGAATATTTTTAGTCTGGATTAACCTATATCGATCAAAATCGGGGCAGAGAGATTCGGGGACATTTAATAAGTGATTATAACCCTGAAAATATAATCGGAAACGAAAAAAAGCTTCATTTTGTAATTCTGAAAAATTACGTGTATTTGACAATTAGATTTTTAGCTTTCTTTTAAAAGATATAACGCCATAAATTGAATAAAAAGGGATTCAGGAACACGTACAAGGCGGGAGAAATCCCGCGTTTTTCCTTCACTTTCCACATTTTGAAGAAAGATACACGATTTCCTAATCATTACCTCATTTACTCATATTTAATCGAATTTACTTTGATACAGGGTAAAGTAAATGTAAATGTAGGATATTATTGGAGAAAATACGCCTAATAAAACCCCATAATTAAAAAAATTGTTCCTCCAAACACAGGCATATAATATTCCAAAGATATATTGTCAACTTTTTTATTTTCACCCAGAACCAGATTTAATCAAAATTTTACAAAAATAAGTGAACTATCATTCACAACAATAAAAAATAATCTAAAATCATAATAAAAACATTCGTGCCATGCCCAATTTGACATGTGTCAACGCCGAAATACCGCCATAACCTCAAATTTACGAAATATCGAAAACAAAAAATCTCGTACAATATGAGATATATTTTCGAAATTTTGTATTCATACAATAAAGGAATGTTTGCGTATTACTATAAAAGTACTTACACAGTGACTCCCATGTCTTCAACCGTTTTTTTTCTTTTTTAGAAATAAACACTGCACGCAAAAAGCAATCTAACAGAAATAAGAAACCGACGGAACAGATAAATTCATAAATTTCGCTAAGCAGATGGCACCACCTTACTGATAAGTAACGTCCTCTCTTGGTCGAGTTTTGAACTTTTTTGGTATCTCTCTGTCACGTGGCGTAGTGACATTCTCTGATTAAGAACAAAATTCATTGTTTTTTTTTCGTGAAGTGCTACGAAAATCTGAAAAAATATTCGAGTTCTTCGGTCCTCTCAAAAAGTCCAAAGCAACAATTAGCAATGACTGACGAATCCAACGGAGAAGGCACTTTCGAATTCGTGGACAAAAGGATCGACGAAATTTCCATTTCTGGAGAAACTGTGAAAACTGGTAGGCTCCAAAGCTTAAAAACAACAACACAAACACACATTAACTGTCAAATAAATGCATTTCTTATCAAACAAAGTGGCACAAAACAGTTCACCTTATTTATTTCATAACGAATGCAAGTAGAAGCTTTACTGTATTTCTTTTAATACGTATTTCTTATATTCTAGGTTAAATCCTATATATAGAAGGCTTGCATTAAAAGTTATTAAAAGTTTTCAATCCCTGAGAACGCCTTTTCTGTTCTCCGTTTCTTAATCCCCATCAGTCAGCGAAAATATTAAGATTCCAATCCCTTTCAAAGCCGATCGGAGCTACCAAACGTAACCTCAAAAATTAAAAACACAATTTTCGTTTCACCCATTAGAATGCGCTCCAAAAGCATGAGATTTGCAAAATCTAGTAGGATTGTACACAACAATATATCTCTTTGTCGTAAAATATTCGCTTTAATCATATATTATCTATTACAAAAATATAAAATCGTTATAAAAAATTCCAAAAGTTATTTTTCACCACAGCTATCTGTGTGGAAATTAATCCTGACAATGTAAAATGACCAATACTGTGTTTTAAAAGCTTTTTACCTCATTATTATTCGAAAAACAGTAAATAAAAGTAGCGAAATGTGCTAAATTAAAAGGGATTCAAATTTGTCTATTTCACGTTTGCTTTGTAGTATCGAAAAGTATTCAGAAACATATTGTCGCGAGGACAGAAGGGGGATCTAAAAGAATTCATTATTTTTCATGTTACCATTGAATGCTGGAAATTTTCCAATACCTTTTGATGCAAGCCTTCTTACCGGGTACGTCGGCGTATACATAATAATTATAGAAATGGCTTATTGTATCCCCTATTTCTGAATTTCATTTCTAGAACCTTTATTTTTTACAAATAATTGCAAGTGAATGCAAATCATAGCGTGTGATTGCTTAATTTTACAATTAAATCATCAAAAAATCTAATGATAATCATTTAATCCACGGTGAGCCACGATTAATTCCTCTATTTCGGGGATGCCTCACGTGTATTTTAAGACCAAAATGAAAATAATCATTACACGCATTTTTGAGATGAATTTTTGTTTTGTTTTTAAGATAGATAATCTTTAGACTTTAGACGTATTTTTGAGAAAATTTGGATTTTCCACATTCTAGATATAAATAATCAATTTTTCTCAATTTTAAAGCTCAGGATCTTTATTGATCGTATGGAGTATATTTAACACTCTGTTAGCAAATTATATAAAAAATTATTATTATAAATAATATGTAGATTATAGTTTAACAATGCTATTTTAGTCGTATTTAGTCGATTATATTCACTTTTCTTTTGAAAATTTCGAAAACTATACTAGATAAAATATTTTAAAACAGCATAATTTAGTGGATTTCACACAGGAGAAAAATTGGGATGTTTAAATTTTTAGATATCTCATATAGGTTTCGAGAAAAATGAAATTTAATTTTAATAAATATATTAATAAAGATTTTTGTACTAAATCTTTGTATCTAGGTGAATACCGTTGAGAAACTAAACTAAACTAAGATTCTGAACTTTACAATAAAAAAAAATTAATTTTTTATCTAAAATGTTAAAAATCCAATTTTTTAAATTAATTTTATGTCAAAATGGCTGAAAAATAAAATTTTCTTCTCGTATTCTTTTCTGGAATGTCTCACAATTATTTTAAGAACAAAATAAAAATAATTGTTAGACGCATTTTTGAGAAAAACGATTTTTTCGTTTTTAAGAATGAAAAATTTCGTTTTCTTCGAAAACTAGGCAAGCTACGAAAAAAGTTTGGGGGTCAAAATTATTTTTCTGTTAGGAATCTACAAAATTATGCTGTTTTATAATATTCTATCTAGTGTACTTTTCGTAATTAAAAAAAAAAAGAATAAACTGGACTAAATAAGACTAAAATAACACTTTCTAAAGGATATTGTACATGTTATTATTTTTTTTAAATTTAATTTCGGTAACAATGTGTTAAATGTACTCCATATAATAAAGATCCTGAGCTTTAAAATGGAGATAAACTAATTATTTAGCTCTACAATTTGGAAAAATCCAATTTTTCTCAATTGATTTTAGGTCTAAGTGACTGGAAAACAAAATTTTTTTCCTGTATTTCTTTCTGCAGTGTCTCACAAGCATTTTAAGGCCAAAGTGAGAATAATCGTTACAGGAATTTTTTAGAAAAATGTTTTTTTTTTCATTTTTAAGTAGAAAAAATATCATATTTTTCGAAAACTATATGAGATCGAAAGATACTTAGAGGTCAAAATTGTTGTAGTTTTCGGAATAAGAAAAAAACATTTAATAAAGTCGACAGAATACGACTAGAATAGCATTTTTTAAACGATATTCTATATATTATTTCAGAAAATATTTTCTTTTTAGTTCGGTAACAATGTGCTAAATATACTCCATACGATTAATAAATATTTTAAGCTTTAAAATGGAGAAAAATTAATTTTTCGTCTCTCAAATTTAGAAAATTCAAATTTTGTCAATTGATTTTAGGTCAAAGTGACTGGAAAATAGAATTTTCTTCTTGTATTTCTTCCTTGGATGTCTCACAAGTATTTTGAGACCAAAATGGAAATAATAGTTAAAAGCATTTTTGAGAAAAGTGATTTTTTTTCTTGTATTTCTTTCTGGCATATCTCACAAAGATT
>JAUMHM010000083.1:5446089-5456314 GCA_032362435.1 Melikaiella ostensackeni
CTCACTCTAAACATACTTATTGGGAATAAAGTAACGTATGCACCTCGGAATTCACGCGAACCTTCGCTCCAAGTATGATGTTTATAGGCCTCGTACTTGAACTGCGCGCGCAATTCAACTACTCGTCCTGTAAACATCATACTCAGAGTAAAGGTTCGGGTAAAATCCTTGGTGCATAATATACTAGTAATGAACTTCTCAGGATCTTAAAGGATTTCATAAGACTTCAAATATTTCAAGGTATTTTAATGGATTTAAATAAATTTATTCATAAAAATTGAGAGGTTTCAACGACTTGAAGAGATCCTTAAATATTTCAAGGTATTTCAAAGATTAGGTTCCAAGGTATTCAAAGATTTCAAGAATTTGAAGAGAATTAAAGGTATTCCAAAGGATTTTCAAGATTTTAAGGTGTTTCAAAAGATTCCAAGGATTTTTGAATAGATTTATAAAATATCAAGAAATTTTATATGATTTTAACGATTTTTAGGTATTTAAAAAAATTGAATAATTTTTCTCCCCATGAATTTCGGAAGATTTGGAAGGATTTCATAGGATTTATAAGATTTTAGGATATTTTTGAAGATTCCCCGGAATTTAAGAGGTTTTCCGAATATTTCGAAGGATTTTATAAAATTTCCGATGATTTCGAACATTTTAAGGGATTTCAAAGGCAATCAATAAGGTACTTTAATTAACTTTCCAAGACCTCAAAGGATTTCATAAGACTTCAAATATTTTAAGGAATATCAACAGATTTCATGTAATTTCAAAGGATTTCCAAATATTTTAAAGTATTTCTAAAGATTTTAATGAATTTTAAATGATCCAAAATATTCCAAGGAATTTTCAATGGATTTTTTAAGAATTTAAAGGGCTTTCAAGAATTGTATGGTATTTTAGAAGATTCCAATGAATTTTCAAGAGATTTATGAAATGTCAAGAAATTTCCGAGGATTTTAATGATTTTTAGTTATCATATCCGAGGATTTCAATTATTTTAAGGGATTTTAAAAGTTCTCAATGTACTTTAATAAATTTTCTAGGATTTCATGGAATTTCATCGGATTGTAAAGATTTGAAGTAATTTTATAGTATTTCAAGAAGTATGAAGGAATTTCAAAAGATTTAGGGGATTTTAATGAATTTTCAAGATTTAAAGGGTTTTCAGATATTTTTATTTTATGGGCCACTGTGAGCGGCCCTCGATGTCTTCCGGCCCATCGGTGATTGCACTGATTCAGTCCCACGACCAGTCTGCCCCTGTTATCAATGATGCTTCTTGAATTTTGAAATTTACTTTCGGCCTACAAATCTATTATACCTGTACGTTTTAATACTAATGGAGAATCAGAAAAATTCTTTTTTTAGATATTTAAATTACCTCTTGTTCAATATATATTTTCCAATAACGACCCGCAGAAGGGAATACTGTGACGAGTTTCTCGAAAAGTGGTCGCACTTCAGTGATGGGCCTATTTTGTGCTTCTCTGATTAATATACTCCATGCTTCTAGGTCATACGGCGACTCATCTATTGTTTTTTGTGCACGCTGTAGCTTCTCATTTCCCCAATCCTGTAAAATAAGTAAAATTTCTTAATATGTTTATGAGCTAAGACTTATACAAGCACTACAGATGGGTGCATTCTGATTATAGATTGTGCAAAGTATTACTTTTTCGTTTAAAAAGCTAAGGTTGCACCAAGGATAAGATGGTTTATTGCTTCCTTCAAAGAAGTTTCTCTTCTAAAAAAAAAAAGAATCATTTTAGTGCGCAGCGGTTGAATATCTTATCATTGTGAGTCATCCTTTCACATTCAGAGGGATTAATGATAAATTTGAGAGAATTAAAGAGTTGTTTACTTAATTAATAATTTGTAATTTACGTAAGCCGAATTATTTTATGTAAAAATAATCAACGCTTTACATTACAATAATTAAAAATATGAACATTATGCTAGTCTAGATTTGCCAGCAGATTGCAGATGAGATAAGCAACTAAATCTGATAATAATGTACACCAAACGTTTGTAATAACACATATTATCAGCTTCATATCATAAATATGATTATACTCTCAGTATAACCCACTTTCCAAAATTCCTTAAAAAACAAATAATCGAGGTCAGGGCATTGTTTGGACACTCGAAGCATAAATTTCTAAACAGATTGTGTACACTTTTTACTAACACAAGCAAGTTGAATATATTATAAGTATATTATTCATTTTAGAAACTTCGAAGTTAGAAATAAATGCTATATTCTTTCTTTTTTTTTATGTTGAAAACATAAAATCTATTATATTATTCATTTTAGAAAGTTCGAAGTTAGAAATAAATGCTATATTCTTTCTTTTTTTTTATGTTGAAAACGTAAAATCTATTATAATTTTGACATGAAAAATTCAGGGACATAAGAAACGCCCTGATGCGATAAAAGATAAAGATTTCAACTGATTATTAAATATTTTAGATAATAGTGCCTGAAAGCATACCTTATAACAAAAATAAAACAATTTAATTACAGATAAGTGTAAACTCAAGAAAGGGTTTCAAAAAGCCAATATGCGTTTTGAAGGAAAAGTGAGGTTATAAAATTGATAATGATGTACTTACAATCTCCGTCTTTTCTTCCATCATTTTACCTTCTTATGATAAGCGTAAGAATCTCATTAATCAAAGTTTCTCAATTATGTGCACCAATCAATATTTCTGTTAATTAAGCGCTCAAATGCTTGAATTCTACTGTTCAACTTTTTAGAACATCAAGCAGCAACTCTACAGACGTGTACGTGACTTCCACGTTTTAGTTCTACCAACTCAACTTCTGCGCTTGACAGGTGCACCAACAAAACTATCTTAAAGTAGGTATTTCAGGTTGTTAGGGGAAAATCGAAGATGGCTACACGTCGAGTGTCAAACAATAATAAATAGTTTTTTCGTAACAATTTTATTATTTAATGAATAGCTTTTGGAAAATAAAGAATACAATTCAAATATATTATTTGTGAAATGTCACTTTCTTGTAAGTTATTAAAAAAATAATGTTTCGTCTCATGCAATTAGTATTATTGCTGAGCCTTCAGTGTGCGGCCATCGTGCCAACTGACGTCACATATTGCAATATTAGATATTTGAGGTTGAGTGAGGAAAATCTAAGATGGCTACATACCAAGGGTCAAATAATAACACTAATTGCACTGAATGAAACTTTATTTCTTTAGTAGCTTGGAAAAAAATGAGTTTACACTACTTCACACCATAAGTATATTTGAATTACATTTTTTGTTTTTCAAAAGCTATTTAATAATTCATAAAATCAATAATTTTATTTTATAACGATTTTATTAATCAACTGGATAGCTTTTGGAAAATAAAAATAATATCCAAATGCAGTAGTGATAAAATATTATTTTCTTCCCATTCATTAAAAAAATAATGTTTCGTCACATACAATTGGTATTATTGCTTGCCCTCGGCGTGCGGCCATCTTGCTAGCTGAAGTGAGAACTTGAAATAAATAGGCTGTATTCGGGACAAGAACATATATAATAAGCATAATAAGGATAGGAAACTCAAGTGGACGGGTAGAGTACCCGTGGCTGAAATAACGGTGGCTACGTCGGAGCACAACCTTGCGTTGCTTCGTACTGCGCATCAGTCTGTCCCTTTCTCTGCAAGCGAGAAGGCGATGCTTATTTCAAAATAATTTACGGGATTGATTTTAAATAAACTTGTACATTTCTCTTGGACTCCCGATTTGATGCTGCATTGCACGACACAACACACTCGCGCCATTTTTTAAAATTATTTCACATTTATCGCATGAAAAACACATTAAAAACGCGATGTTGACGAAAATGTAAACACCAAAGTGTAAGCAACTCCAATGCACGTGACGTGCTTGACTCTTTCTCGGTTCTCGCTCGCGGAGAAAAAGAGACAGTCTGATGCGCAGCACGAAACTACGCAAGGATGTGCTCAGACCCAGCCGCTGTCTCTCGTGCTACCCTCTCCACATGAGTTTCCTATCCTTATTATATACGTTCTTGATTCGAGAAATCACTGGCTACCCCGGACCAGTGCTGGGCGGGCATGCGGGAGGCAATACATTCTCACTTCAGAGCAGTGAATATTCCGAAGAAGGGCAAACTGCGCATAAGTTGTATAGTTGCGCTTGCGCAGTAATGCTAACATCGCAAGTACTTTTACACGTGCTTCGTTTGCCAGCGACGCCAGCACAAAAATGGTTGAAGTTCAGTTGAGATTGCAGGCCTCTGATTAGTCGTCTCCAAGATCTACCCCCACCATTTCCCTTCATCGTACCCAATCCAGTACTCCCAGTGAATTCTCGAATACAGCCGTAATTGAATATTTTAATATGACGTCAGAGAAAAATATTTTTTAGCGCGTAAGTAGTGGAAATTTCGTCGTGATTTTTTCTCAAGTGTAGAAATTATTTTCACAATTTTATATTAATGTATTGTCGATTGACGACTATTAGTCTTTGCTATTAGATCAAATGAAAAACATTATAATGGATCAAATTTGAGGTTAGGTTACTCTGGGTATTCCGACACTCTAACCTCAAATTACAGCCATTATAATGTTTTTTCTTTGATCCAGTAATCGTCGATGGACGATACACTAATAGGAAATTGTGAAAATAATTTCTGCACATGAGAAAAAATCACGACGACAGAATTTTTACTCCTTACGCGCTAAAAAATTTTTTTTACATAATTGCCCATGTCAACAATGTTAGCATCATGGATCCTAGACCGTAATGTACCCGTACGATTTGAAATCAACAGTACATTTTTCAAAATTTTTCATTAATAAAAAGCTTAAAATAGGTCTTCAATATTTTATATAAATTTACGAACATACAATGTATTATATATATATATATATAATTATTATATATAACATCATATAGTGAAGCAGATTGTATAAATTACTTATCAATAGAGATTTATTGTATAGTAAGTGCGCCTGGTTTCCAAGTGGGGGCCCTACGTGTCTGTTTATTGATTGTTAAAATTCGAAAATTTAAATTTATTCGTTATATTAATAATGGTATTCGAATTAATGAACTATAATGAGTTTCTATCATAATTTAAATAAAGTTAATCGTAATAATGATTCAATTGGACATAAAGGGACTAAACATTTATTTAAAACATATTAGGTATGTCATAAAAAATCGTTTCTGAAATATAAATATTATGTTTCAGAATCTTTCTTTTTGAAAAGATACTTGGTTTGGAAAAAAAACGCCCCCGGGTGGGCTCGAACCACCAACCTTTCGGTTAACAGCCGAACGCGCTAGCCGATTGCGCCACGGAGGCAGATGTTCAGTCTTTTGTTATAGGCGTTGATGCCTTTGTCGTTCATTTGGGCACTGTCTTGTACTTAAATCTTGATAAAAATTAAACTTAGATATAGAAAAAAAACGAATCTGCAAGATAATTAAAAAATATGTTAATTACTCTTTGGTTTTCATAATTTAAGATCAATTTTTAATTGTAGTTTAAGGCTCAGCAACCCGCCGTACGCCTCATTAATCTGGATGCATGGCGACCTTCAATCAGGGTCATGGTGGGGCGGAACCAACTTTAATTGCAAAGGTCCTTGCATATGGGATTTTCAATCTGATTATGATAGTCCACGGACGTTTCATGGCCAAAAATGACCAAAAAAATCTTTTGGCCACTTTTTAAAAATTACGATTTTTAAGTTTAAAATATTTAAAATAAGAAATAAAAAGTAATAACTTTCACTTATTTTTTGTTAAGATTATAAATTATGCATTCTGAAACCTAGCATGTTAACAGAAAGCATCAATGTTCTAGAAATTGATAAGTAATTGAATAATCACGGCCAAGTAGAACCTCAAAAATGTTACATATCGAAAATAGATTTTTCATTGAAGTTTTTGTTTATGTTCCACTATGACTTTGGATAGGATTGACGTATCGGAATGAATTTTTTCAAAAGTGCAGGTAATGATAATCGGTGTAACTAGACACATAAAGATTTGCGTTTATCAATCACAGCCAAGTAGATCCACGTAAATATTACATCGAAAATTTATTTTTCGACCTACATTCGATATCTAAATCAATTATTACCTGATTTGCATTAAACCATTCGAAATCAATGAAAAACTAGTAAAAAATGAATTGTGTATATGAAACTTGGACGTAAAGCGTATATTGTTTCTGAAAAGAATCGCGGTGGAGTTCCGAAAAGCGCATACCTCCGACATTAAATTTTTTTTTAAATTTTAAATGTCATTACCAAGGTCAAAAGTTTAAAAGTACTTTTTCCCATTATTAGCCATACCCCAAGTTGCCAAATCTACTTCTTAATTATACGAGTATTTGACCGCATTTCCAGTATTTAAAAAAACACCCGCCTATAGTTGGCCATACTACAACTTGCCAAATCTACCTCTTAATTATATTTGACCCCAATTCCACTATTTGAAAAAAGACCCGTTTATACATGGCCATACCCCAGCTTGGCAAAATCTACCTCTTAATAATATTTAACCCATTTCCAGTATTTAAAAAAACATCCGTTCATAGTTAGCCACACCATAACTTGACAATGTATTTTGATCTACTGGTTACTAATATGGTCATGAAAATACCAGTTTCAGTCGAAATATTTTTAGCGTAATTTTAAAGCTCATTTATAATTATGCTTACTAATAAAAAATGACATATTGTATTAACTGCATTGTGCCTAAATGTAAATGTCTGTAGAGAAGACATTCTTACAGTATCCTGATAAAATATTTTCAAATAAATGCACTGAAAGGTATAAAATAAAATAAAAAATGTTTAATAAAAAATTCAAATACGCCAGTAACTCTAAACTAGAAAACAAGAATGTTCAAGAAAGATCCAAGAAGGTCATTATTCAATTTAGTGAATTGAATAATGTAATCCTATAATAAAATAAATTAATGGGTGATTGTCAAATTGGTGGCAAACTTGAAGTCCCGGCAATATAAAAATTACATGGAAAGTTTCCCTGTCTTTTTTAAAATTAATGAGTTCTTTTTATCCTTTTTTTTTCAATTTCTATTCCAATTACCATAAATTCATATGCAAACACCCGAAACTTCATTACCGTACTTTGTCCCCACCTTAATCTTCACATCGATAAACTTATTTTCTCCGTTCTTTTGAACAGTATTTATAGAAAAAGCTTATTGTATCATATTTTTGACCTTTAAAGGACCAAAAGTATAAAATCTGCCATTTTTTAATTTGAGTAAATATTATTATAAAAGGCTTAAAGACTGTCCCTCGATTTTCGTTGTTTTTTTATCATCATAGGAACATTTTTTTAAATAAGAAATTATAGTTCAAATTGAATTATAAGCAGCGAAGTATTAGGCATATCATTTTCTTCAATATTCTATAAAATTAAATTTATTATAATGTTAACTGTTTTTTAAGAATTCAATATTAAAACTGAGAAATGTATTTTAACAAAACGAAATTCATTACCGTGCGTCCGTTGAAAACCCGATTGCGGATGGGGAAAAAGTTATAAAAACAATTATTATTAATTCCCGTTCGATAGTGTATAGACATGCTTATGCGCACGTGCATCGATCGATCGTTCGTTTAAATATTTGTTTTTTTAAAAATATTTCTAACCTTCGAAGAAATGCCAGAAACGTCTGGAGATTTGAAGAAATTTACGTTTATTATAAAGTACTATGTCTTGGATGGAGTCGCTTCTATTGTATAATGAGTCAGGTATTTACGTAGATTTTTTATTTTTAAGAATTTATCATTTATTTATGCTTTATTTAATTTTTGATTATTTCATCATTCTTTGATCATTTAAATGAACGCGCTTTTTCCACCGAACTTCCAACCTGAAATGCAGTTCTCATTTTCGACTAAAAATTGCATAATTATTTCCTATTTTCTGATGTGTCCCTTTTAGATTTCAAACCTTAATAAGTGATACGCTCAAGTTTGCCTTCGATTTGACAATCCCCCTAATATGTACTGAAGTTCAAGAATGAAATTTTGGAAATAATAATAGAAAATCTAACAAAATCAATCAGGGTATTCGAGAGTGTTACTTTTTTATGTAATAATGTTTATAAAATTATATAATGGAGAACACTAAAGGGAAAAATGAAATATTTGAGAAATATTATATATTTTATAATAAATTATGTTCTCATACACATATGTATACATACATTTTGGATTATATACATAAACAGTAGAACATATAAACATAAAACTGCCGAATACACTGACTGATTTCCTTTGATTTCCTTTTCATTACTTCCAAAATTTTATTCTTGAACTCAAGTACATATTAATTTATTTTATTATTGAATTTCGTTATTCAATTCAATAAATTAAATAATGGTCATTTTAGGCCCTTCTTGCACATTCTTGTTCTCTACCATAGAGTTACTGGAGCATTAACTTTTTTATTAAAATTTTGTTAAAAGTTATTTTTTAATATTTTGGACATGAAAATCGACTTTTTTCAAAAAGGGTCCAATAGATTTTTTATTTTTGGCTTTAAAATGTCCGTGGGGCTACATACTACCTTAATCAATCAAAAAGTCTCAAATGCAAGGACCACGGAAGTGAACCGCTCATGGGATACGTGTGGATTCAGCCTGAGCAGTATTCTCTTGAAAGTCAATTTTAAAAATCGTTCGAATTTTAATTTTAAGGACTGATACTTGTAGAGAAGTTCAAGGCGCATCTTTTTTCCTCTTGCAAAAATTTGTAGGTTTTTTAAGTTTTGAAGTAATTGGTGATAAGTAAATTTTTCGAAAACAAAAAATTTCATTCTTTTTACACTTCAACTCGCACTTAATTAGCCAATTTTCAGAATTTTTCGACTGTATTAATACTAAATTACGTGTTTAAGACTTATGAAAATATTTAAGGAAGGAAAACGTAAATATATTAATGAATAAAAAAGTTGCGAATTTTTTTTTAGACCTTGCAAAAATCATGAATTTCGACCTTCAAGCGCTTTGTTTATCGAGCGAATTTTAAACGCTGCCTGATGCACGTGCCTTCTTGGTTACGAATGTGTTGCAGCGAACGATATTCAAGGTCAAGTCGGATACCAAAATAATACTTAAGATATCATCATTCAAAAAAGTTATTTATTACACAATTGGAACAATAAATTATTAAAGTAATACTTTCTAAAAACTACTTTAATTCATTTTCGTTAATCTCTTCAGTTTCTTCGGCATACACACTCTGAGTAGTTACTTTTAAAAAATACTTTTCGAAAAATTATTTTCCTTTAGCGCTTAAATAATTATAGAGATTTCTTACATCCTTTGCTATGGCCACTTTTAATGCAAATCGAGGTGGAGGACAATGTGGAAAGTTTTTCTAGTTCAAGCGTAGGCTTAAAGAAAAAAAGAGGTTGGATTTTGGAATTCGTAATTGTCATAAACATCCACTTTTCTATCAGGAAAAAAATTTAAAACGAACGCTTCACTGATTTAGAAGATTTTTGGCTTTCGCATTTTGCCTTTGAAACTTTTTTAAAAATCCTGCAGAAGATCTTCACATTACTCGACCATTGTGAATGAAGAAGAACGAGCATTGCGAATAATTTTCACATATTCAGCTTCACATATTCACTTTCTTTAAAATATCTTGAAGAATAGGGAACATATAGCTTTCGTTCTTAGTATGTACATGTACATTAAATAAAAGAAGCCATACAAAACGTAGTTAGCTGTGCGGACACGGGTAATTTTGGTAATGGCAAATTCTGTGCAAAGTCAAATTCACCGCATAGACTGTTATTTTCAGACAATAATTGCTTCTTTAATTTCGAATAAATTTCAGCATTTTTCTTGTGATTAATTACTTCTTCGTTTACTTCTCCTTCTGTCTCATTTTTTATGGCAAATGTTGCACACGTCAGTTCTAGGTAATTTAAAGGTGAAGCCAACATGACTGTTAAAATAATTACAATAAACAAGTTTATTCAACACCCGCGAGAAATATCTCACCTACCGGGCCTGTTTCGAGTGGGAAAAATAATACATTACCTGATTGTTGACGATTAGTGTAAGTAATCAACATGTTTTCCCACTAGTACAATAATGAAATTTCATTCGCTTCCCTCGACTCGAGTACGCCACCTGACGGCCGCTGACCGAAGCTTCCTATGGGGGGAATTAGGTGGTGGG
>JAUMHM010000083.1:5462640-5477202 GCA_032362435.1 Melikaiella ostensackeni
CAATTTCTAAAGTAGTGACAATTGGTAAGAAATCAAATTTAGAAATGAATTTCATTTGACAAGCGAGCAATTATTAGAATATATTCTAATCTGGGAAAGATCTAATTAAGGAAAAAATGTCAACTGGGAAGCAATCAAATTTTGGACGATTTTCAAATTGAGAGGCAAACAAATTTTGAAAGAAATTCCAATTGGGAAGCAATTAAAATAAGGAAGCATTCCCACTTGGAAAGCAATTATAAATAAGAAACAATCCAGTTCAAGAGACAATTTCGGCTGGATACTAAATCCATTTTAGAATCAACTTTAATTTGGAAAAATCCAGTTTTTAAAGTACTGCCAATTAGTAAGAAATTAAATTTTGAAACGAATTTCATTTGAAAAGCGAACAATTTTTAGAATAAATTCTAATTTGGAAAAGATCTAATTAAGGAAGGAATTTCAACTGGGAAGCAATCAAATTTTGGACGATTTTCAAATTGAGAGACGAACAAATTTTGAAAGAAATTCTAATTGGGAAGCAATCAAAATTAGGAAGCATTCCCACTGGGAAAGCAATTATAAATAAGAAACAATTCAGTTAAGGAGTCAATTTCGGCTGGATCCTAAATCCATTTTAGAATCAATTTTAATTTGGAAAAAACCAATTTCTAAAGTAGTGCCAATTGGTAAGAAATTAAATTTAGAAACGAATTTCATTTGACAAGCGAGCAATTATTAGAATATATTCTAATTTGGAAAAGAACTAATTAAGGAAGAAATTTCAACTGGGAAGCAATCAAATTTTGGACGATTTTCGAATTGAGAGACAAACAAATTTTGAAAAAAATTCCAATTGGGAAGCAATCAAAATTAGGAAGCATTCCCACTGGGAAAGCAATTATAAATAAGAAACAATTCAGTTCAGGAGACCATTTCGGTTGGATCCTAAATCCATTTTGGAATCAATTTTAATTTAGAAAAATCTAATTTTCAAAGCAGTGCCAGTTGGTAAGAAATTCAATTTAGAAACCGATTTCAATTAACAAGCAAACAACTTTTAGAACCAATTCTAATTTGGAAAAGATCCAATTAAGGTAGCAACTTTAACTGGAAGCAACCGATATAGGAAGAAATTCAAATTGAGAGACGAACAAATTTAGAAAGAAATTCCAATTGGGAAGCAATCAAAATTGGGAGGCATTCCCACTTGGAATGCAATTATAAATAGGAAACAATCCAGTTTAGGAGTCAATCTCAGTTGAATCCGAAATCTATTTTGGAATCAATTTTAATTTAGGAAAATCCTATTCTTAAAGCCAATTGGTAAGAAATTCAATTTAGAAACCAATTGTAATTGACAAGTGAACAAATTCTAATTTGGAAAAAATCCAATCAAGGAAGCAACTTCAACTGGAAAGCAATAAAATTCTGGAAGGAATTCAAATTGATAGACGAAGAAATTTAGAAAGAAATTCCAATAGGGAAGCAATCAAAGTTAGGAAGCATTTCCATTCGGAAAGCAATTAAAAATAGGAAACAATCCAGTTTAGGAGACAATTTCAATTGGATCCTAAATCCATTTTGGAATCAATTTTAATTCGGAAAAATCCTATTTTTAAAGCAGTGTCAATTGGCAAGAAATCTAATTTAGGAACCAATTCCAATTGATAAGCAAACCACTTCGAAGAAAAATAAAATATAATATAATAATAATTTACATTATTTATGATAAAAGAAATATTTTTTTGTATTGCAATAGGAAAAAAATTAAGTTCTATAATTTGAAGGATTTTTTTTATGGGATAGGTTATCAGGTTTATCGATCTTTCTCAACATTTATATGTATGTAGCCGATGCACCTGCATTCAGGTGTTTTACAAAAGGAAGAGGAGATCGAGACACGAATATCCTATGACGAATACCGGAAGAAGTTCCGCAGTCTGAACACCTAACCAATAAGTTGACATCCGACAAACAAATTTTTTTGCCCAATTTTAGGGAATTATCTTCAGAAGGGTAAAATTTTCATTCAATTATCATTTAAAAATGGTTGAAAAATAATTTAAAGTAATATAATTAGCAAAATCTAGCTTGGAAGCAATACAAATAGTTGAAACAGTTAAATTTAGGAAGCAATTGCAATTAGTAAGCAGTAATTGAGAAAAATAAATTTTGGAAACAGTTACAGTTGATGACAAAATCAATATTTTGAAGCAATTCCAATTGGGAAGCAGTACTATTCTGGAATCATTTTCAATTAGGGAGCAATGCAATTTAGAAAATAGTTAAAATTTGGAAGATCCATTTTAGTAATCAATTCCAACCAGTAATCCAGAGTGGTCGTTTTAATAGGGGGAAAAAATTCTCGATCATTTCCCGTTTTTTTCTCGGTTCGCAAAAATTTTCCACGGTCATTATCATTAAAACTGAAAAATACGAACTCTGAGAGTTGAAATAATTTTTATTTGAAATAAACAAAACTAAACAGCAAATTAAAGCACTTATCAGTGGAACTCTTTCACATTTTACAGATTCAAAATTGAAACTAAACAAATTTTTAATTTAGATATTTGTCATTCAAATGCTTAATAATTTAGACGTATAAGATAGAAGCTTTCAATACTTTTTAATTGAATAATTTTAAATTTCAATGATTTGAGAAACATTCGCAAAAACTTCAAAGATTTCTAAGATTTCAAGAAATTTCAAAAGATTTCACAACAATCTTAAAAACTCTACACAGACTTCAGAGACTTCAAAATATTTCAGAAGAATTTAAAGATTTTGCAAAGACTTTAAAGATTTCAAAGATTTCAAAAAAGTAAATAAAGTTTTAAAATATTTCACAAAGATTTGAATGACCACATAAAGACTTCGAAAACTTCACAAAAATTTCAAGGATTCCAACAGATTTCGCAAAGACTATAAAGATTTTATGAAGGTTTCAAATATTTCAGAACAGTTAACAAAGTTTTTGAATATTTCGCAAAAATTTCCATGATTCCAAAAGATTAAAAAATATTTCAGAAGAATTTAAAAATTTCGCAAAGATTTCAAAAGATTTAACAAAGTTTTTAAATATTTTACAAAGATTTCAAAGATTTAAAACATTTCAGAAAGATTCCAAAGATTTGAGAAGAGTTAACAAAGTTTTTAAATATTTCACAAAGATTTCAATTATTCTAAAAGATTTCAAAGATTTCAAAATATTTCACAAGATTTCAAAGACTTCGCAAAGATTTTCAACATTTCAGAAAGATATCAAAGATTTAAAAAGAGTTAATAAAGTTTTTTAATATTTCACAAAAATTTGAATGATGAAATAAAGATTAAAAAAATTTCTCATAGATTTCAAAAAATGAAATATTGAAAAGATTTCGCAAGGATTTTGAAGATTTCACAAAAATTTCAAAGATTCAAAAATTTTTAAAAATATTTCAATTCAGCAATTTCAAATTAAATGCCGTTAAACGTCAAAATTGAAAATTTTAAACTTTCATTACCTTAATTTGTGATACTACACTGCTTACACCCGTTTTCGTTCTCAAGGTCAAAACTCGATAAGACTATACAAATTTCACGTTTTCTCAATTTATTTCAGTAAATGCTACAAATTTTCGAAGAAGATTTAATTGAAAATCGTAGATTTTTAAAAAACACACATTTTATGTTCAATACATTTTTACTCTATGACTGATAGTTTTCGAGAAAATGGACGATAAATATTAAAAATCAAGAAATACTGCACAAGGTGTAGGGACGTAACCTACATTATTGCTGTGACCAGTCACAGGGGTGCCTTCCTGCCACCACGAGACATTGGAAAGGGGTAAAAATGTGACCTGGACTATTTCTGTGACCAGTCACAGGGTTGCCTTCCCGCCCACAATAGACATTGGAAAGGGTAGACGTGTGACTTCAATTATTTCAGTGCTCAGTTACAGGGGTGCCTTCCCACCCACAAGAGATATTGGAAAGGGGTAACGGTGTGACTCAAACTATTTCTGTGATAAGTTACAGGGGTGCCTTCCCACCCACAAGAGATATTGGAAAGGGGTAACGGTGTGACTCAAACTATTTCTGTGACCAATTACGGGGGTGCCTTCCCGCCATCACGAGACATTGGAAATAGGTAAAAATGTGACCTGGACTATTTCCGTGACCAGTCACAGGCGTGCCTTTCCGCCCACGATAGACATTGGAAGGGGGTAACGTGTGACCTAAACTATTTCTGTGACCAGTTACAGGGGTGATTTTCCGCCCACAAGAGACATTGAAAAGGGGTAACGGTGTGACTAAACTATTTGTGTCCAGTCACAGGGGTGCCTTCCCGCCAACACGAGACATTGGAAAGGGGTAAAAATGTGACCTGGACTATTTCTGTGACCAGTCACGGGGGTCCCTTCCCGCCAACAAGAGATATTGGAAGGGGGCAGGGGTTTGACTTCAATTATTTCTGTGACCAGTCACAGGATTCCTCTTTCCTCACGAGACATTAGACATTATTTTTTATTAATTTTTGATTATAATTTATTCTGAATATTAATAATTTGATAATTAAATTAAATTGAATAAAAAATAAAATAATTTCAATAATTTTTTTTATTATTGATGTTTATTATTATATTATATATTATTTTATATACTTTTATTTAGATTAGATTTTCATTATTCTCTTAAATGAACAGAAAAATATGGAATTTTTTTAATTTTATCAAGTTTTGACCTTGAAAGCGACATTTGCAGGTATTTTTAATATTATATTCCTAATAAGCGCTTAAAAATACATGCGTATAGGAAATTTTAAATTAATCGGAGGTAAGCGTTTTTCAGAACAATTAAAAAAATTGTATCTTAAAATTGTTTAAATTGAAAATGTACGCCTAAAAATGAAGACCTAAAATATAAAATTTTTTAAGTAAGAGAATTTAGAATTACGCACTGTCAAATGAATTATTTCATAATTGAAAAAGTTCACAACTGAACGTAACATTAAAAAAAAAAATTAAAATCTACCTTACTTTAAGTTGCATTATATCATGTGACTTAAATTTGGGATATTTCAAGTGATTGGATAGATTTTTTTTTAAATGTGTAAAACTTCCAGTCAAAAAATAAATTCCCTCTCATTTTTCGGTTGCTCGATCCAAAAATTCCTTTGAATTCAAATTCAATTCAGGAACTGGAAAATCTTCTGGAGAAATCAAACCAATGATATGAAAAAAAAGATTCAAAAGGATAAAATTTTAATCTAGAAAAATAATTTGAATAAAAATACCATGGGGAACTTTCAGCTAAAAAACTAAAAATAAAATACATTCAGGGTAATCTGGTTTTCCACACTTGTCTTTCCTACTTAGCATCCAACTTAATTTTAGTAACAATATCAACGCGCCGGCTAATAAACTTTTATGACGTATAAAACTGAAGGTAATTTCTATGATGAATAAAAAATTTACTAGCGAATAAAAAGCGCATATAGAGACCCATAAAAAGAGAAATATTCCCATTTTTTACTTCTGTCCCAATCAGGACAATGCCATAAAAGTTATTTTCGAGATTAATATTTTCCAAAAAACCACAAATGGGAAGAAATCAAAAAACGAAATTGAAAATAACTTTTAGAGCACAATTCTTAGCCGGTTTTAGTTTTTTTCTTTAAATTCAACATTAAATCTTCTTTTTGCGCCGATTTTTGAATTTTTATTTTAATGCAAATGCCGAAAAACATTGTCGATTTTTTAAATTTTGTTTAACTTTCTTTAAAAAAATGTGCTATGCCCCGCATCACTTAAATTTGATGCACGTGGGTTTTTGGCAGATAGAAAAATTGTTGACTTGTGAACTTAATTGTTATAAACAAATTAAATTAACAAATACACAATATTATGGATTGTTCGTTTGTGAAGTTCATTTCATCATTAAAATTGTTGGCTTTTACAGAAAGGTGATAGTTGATCATGAAAATTTGACATCCGATATTATTTGTTCATTTTATAAGGAAAATATTGAGTATTGCTGAACAAAATCTTCGTCCCGAAACATCCCTATAAATATTGTTTCACGGCGAGTAAAATAAAAAATTATCACTGTAACCCACTAGCAATACAATTTAAAGACGTTAAAAAACAAAATCGTCTTCTGCCCATAAATGCCACAACTGTGCATTTTTTTATATAATTTGTTTATAAAATTAGGAGACAATATCGAATAACTCATTAGTAAACATCACTGGCAACTTAATGTGAATAGAATTAGAAGGAAAAACGATTTCTTCCTTCTTATGAATGCCGATAATGTGCATTTGTTTAAATAATTTGTTTAGAAAATTAACAGAAAATATCGAATGCCAACTTTTCATTACAAAACGTCACTGACAACACAGCTTGAGTGAAATAAAGAGAAAAAATGATTTCTTTCTCCTTATAAATGTCGACACTGTGCATTTGTTCATATAATTTGTTTATGAAATTACCAAATAATATCGGATGACAAATTTTCATTACTAAAAGTCACTGGCAACATAGTTTGAGTGAAATGAAGAGAAAAAATCATTTCTTTTTCCTTATAAATGCCGATAATTTGCATTTGTTTATATAATTTGTTTATAAAATCAACAGAAAATATCGAATGTCAACTTTTCATTGCTAAATGTCACTGGCAATATAGTTTAAGTGAAATGAAGAGAAAAAATCATTTCTTCCTCCTTATTAATGCCGATAATGTGCATTTGTTTACATAATTTGTTTATGAAATTAACTGAAAATACCGAATGTCAACTTTTCATTATTAAACGTTACTGGCAATATAGTTTGAGTGAAATGATTTAAAAAATGATTTCTTCCTCCTTACACATGCCGACAATGTGCATTTGTTTACATGATTTGTTTATAAAATTGACAAATAATATTGGATGACAAATTTCCATGATCAAGAACGTCAAATTTGAAATGGCGACGTCTTGATCAATCCGAGTTTGGATTGATTCGGATTGAAAATTTGGTTCAGATTGATTCGGATTGGAAGTTCGAATTGGAACAGATAAAGCCGGATTAATTTTTGACCGATTTGGATCGTACGAAATATTGAAAACTTTTTTCGGATTGGTTCGGAATGATTTGGATTGGTTCGGATACAGATTTCGGAATAATTCGGCATAGTTCAGAATGATTCAGAATGAATTCCTATCCGAAACTTTCGCCAAGGCTCCAATTTAGAAAAAAGATTGAAAATAAAATATCCCCCCTTCAACTCATTGAAAATGTTAAAAAAAAGAAGTGCCTCTTCCAATTCATAAAAAAATTGAAAACCAAAATTTCCTCCTTTCCATGTCTATAAAAATCTCGAAAACAAATAAATGTCTCTTCCAATAAGAAAAAGAAATTAAAAAGACAAATTTCCTCCCTTCCAACTCGATAAAAATCACAAAAATAAAAAATTATCCATCTTCCAATTCATAAAATATCGAAAATTTAAATTTCCTCCTTTTCAACTCGATCAAAATCTTAAAAATATAACATTTTTAAATATAAAAAAATTTCTCTTTCCCAATTACATAAGAAATTGAAAACCAGAATTTCCTCCCTTCCAACTAAATAAAAATGTTAAAAATAGAAACTTAACCTCTTCCATTTTAGAAAAAAGATTTAAAATAAAAAGTTCCCCCCTTCAACTCAATGAAAATGTTAAAAACAAAAAAGTGCATCTTTCAATTCAGAAAAAATCAAAAATCAAAATTTCCTCCCTTCCAATTAAAAAAAAATGTTAAAAATGAAAAATTACCCTCTTCCAATTAAAAAAAAAAATTAAAAACAAAATTTCCCTCTTTCAGTTTAGAAAAAAAAATAAATGACCAAAATTTCGTCCTTTCCTTTCGTTCATTCTTAAAAATAAACAAATGTCTCTCTTCCAATTGGAGAATTAAATTTCCTCCCTTCCAACTCGATAAAAATCTTAAAAATATAAAATGTCCCTCTACCGATTCAACAGAAATTAAAAATTAAATTTTCCTCGTTTCAAACTCAATGAAAATGTAAAAAACAAAAAAGTTCCTCTTCTAAATCGGAAAAAATTAAAACCAAAATTTTCCCCTTCTAATTCAATAAAAATTTTAAAAACAAAAAAATGTCCCTCTCCCAATTCGGAAAAAATTGAAAAGCAAAATTTCTTCCCTTCCAACTAAATGAAAATGTCAAAAGTAAGACATTACCCTCTTCTAATGTAGAAGAAGATTGAAAATAAAAAGTTCTTCCCTTCAATTCAATGAAAATGTTCAGAACAAAAAATTTCCTTCTTCCAATTGAGAAAAAAAAAGAAATGACAAAAATTTCGTTCCCACCATCTCTATAAAAATCTTAAAAACAAACAAATGTCTCTTCCAATCAAAAAATAAATTAAAAAACTAAATTTTCTCCCTTCCAACTTGACAAAATTTAAAAAAATACAAAATTATCCTTCTTACAATTTACAAAATATCGAAAATTAACATTTTTTTCTTTCTAAGTCGATAAAATTTTTAAAAATATAACATTTTCCTCTGCCAATTTAACAGAAATTAAAAACTAAAATTTCCTCGTCTCAAACTCAATAAAAATGTAAAAAACCAAAAAGTTTCTCTTCTAAATCTGAAAAAATTAAAACCAAAATTTTCTCCCTTCCAAATCAATAGGAATCTTAAAAACAAAAAAATGTCCCTCTCTCAATTCAGAAAAAATTAAAAAGGAAAATTTCCTCCCTTCCAAATAAATTGAAATATTATAAATAAAAAATTATCCTCTTTCAATTTAGAAAAAGATTGAAAATAAAAAGTTCTGCCCTTGAACTGAATGAAAATGTTGAAAACAAAAAATTTCCCTTTTCCAGTTATTAAGAAAAAAAAGAAATGACAAAGATTTCGTCCCTTTCATCTCTATAAAAATCTTAAAAACAAAGAAATGTCTCTCTTCCAATTAGAAAATAAATTTAAAAACTGAATTTTCTCCTTTCCAACTTGATAAAAATAAAAAATAATAATTATCCTTCCTCCAATTTATAAAATATCGAAAATTAAAATTTTTTTCTTTCCAACTCGATAAAAATCTTAAAAATATAAAATGTCCCTCTGCCAATCCAATAGGAATTAAAAACTAAAATTTCCTGGTTTCAAACTCAATAAAAATACAAAAGACAAAAAAGTTCCTGTTCTAAATCAGAAAAAATCAAAACCAAAATTTCCTCCCTTCCAACTCAATACGAATCTTGAAAAGAAAAAAAAGTGTCTCTCCCAATTCAGGAAAAATTAAAAAGCAAAATTTCCTTCCTTCCAACTGAATAAAAATGTCAAAAATAAAAAATTACCCTCTGTCAATTTAGAAACAGATTGAGAATAAAAAATTTGAAATTTTACACGTTTCAAATTGAAACCAAATAGTTTAGAATATTTAAATCTAAAATTAATTAATTAAAAACTATCAAGGCTTTTAATATAAAATTTTGCAATGTAGAAATATTTCAAAGTGAAATTGTTCTGTCATTTTTAATATTTGTATTTGAAACTGCAATAGTGTGAAATTCGAATCCTCCAAAAATTAAGAAATTTCAAACCAAATATTTTGAAATTTAAACATTTGAAGCAAAAAAAAAACTTCAGTTTTGAGGCCTCAAAGATTAAACTGTTTTAGAAATGCGCATTGAAAACTATAATTTTAAATTTAAATTATAGATATTTTGAAGATGATAAATATATTATTGATAAATATCATATCACGCAGTATCATGTGACTTACAAAGTGAATGGATAGATTTTTTTACGAAGTTTAAATTTTGGGATTAAAATTCAAATGGTTGAATTTAGAAAATTATAATTGAAAATTCAAAAATTGTTTATTTCTAAACGATTTAAATTTACTTAAAGTAATAGAAATTTTTAAGGGCTTAAGTAGAAAAAAGTTTTAAAATCACAATTCTTCGCGACTAAATTTTTGTTCAGTTTCAAATGAAGTTCAGATTCGCTTAATTTTAAAGGTTCGAGAGTATGCATTTTTTAATTTTTGATGTTTCCCACTAAAAATTACTTTTTATTTCGAACGTTTTTTTGAAATAATTCAATTGTAAAGGTTTACAATTGGAAATTTTCCTATTTTGAACTGTCAAAATAAAGGTGAATTCATTTTTTGATTTTAGAGAAATTTGTCTAATCAATTTTTATGTTAAATCATAACTTTTCAATTTAATAAAAATTCAGATTTCTAGAATATCGGAAGCTTAGACTTTGGAACATTCAATTTAGTTCTCAATTTCAAATTGTTACATTTTAATCGCTTCGAATTTAAATTCATTAAAATTCAAAAGTTTTCAATTTTAAAGTATTCAATTTTGTATGCTTTTAGAGAGAAATAATACAATTTTCATTTCTTTGAAATTTAAATGATCTATTTTTCAAAATTCTAATCGAAAGAGATTCAATTTTCAACGTTTTGAAATTGTTCTATTTTTAAAATTTTAATCTGAAATAATTTAAATTCGAGATTCTTGAATTCAAAATAAAATTGTTCAATTTTGAATGCTTTGAATTAAAAATAATGCAATTTCAACTCCTTCCAAATGAAATTGTCTAAATTTAAAAATTTTAGTTTGAAAGTTTTGAATTTTGAAAGTTTCTGTTTCAAAATTTTGCAATTTATAGTAATCCAATTATAGATGCTTTTATTCAGAACCGATACAAAATTTCTTATGATTTCATTCGAAATACTGTCCTTTTTTGAAAATTTTACCTAATCTGACATATTTGAAATTGGAACGTTTTCATTTAAAAATCATTTCATACATTTTTAAAAAATTTCAAACGCTTTCAATTCGAAATTATCAAGAACAAATGATGTTCATGCTCTTAATGTTTAACTACAAGATCGTACTGCCGTCCTCATTTAAAAAGTCGATATCTACATTTGAAGTCGAACCGAAAAATTAAACAAAACTCGTTTATACTTGATCTGTCCAACATATACTATTTTTTATATGAAAACAACTGTTTTAGACCAATTCGGACCTGCTCTTTTCAAAATTGCACAGAAATTGCAAATTTTGTTTCCTTATATACGAAACTGTAGATACGTCGCTCTCTCAAACGTAAAATCTCTGAAAAAACCAGTTCAAAAATCGTATCTACGCAGATACGGTATTCAAACAGGACAGAGACGCTGTAGATACGTCGTTTCTAACCAGGATTTCAGCCTTAACTCACGCTGAAATCCTGGAAAAAATGTAGATACGGTAATACATTTGTAGATACCCACTTTCTTCATCAGGATTTCTTGAAGATCGCTGTAGATACAGAAAACGTGACCTTAATATCTTAATCATTGTTTATAATTTCTAATTAATTTTTGCGTAGTTAAATTTGTCTTTTACACGACGAATCCAACGATATAAATTTTTAATCAGGACGGCGGCGTAATCGTATCTAACATGCATCGGTAAGCGTCGAAAGTCATGTTGCAAGAAATTTCAAGTGACAATTCTCCTTTCAATGATATTGATCACACTCTGAAGTAGGTTTTTTATTAATCTAAACTTTGATACTTTTTTTTTCAAAAAAAAAAAAATAAAAAAAGTTTTTCCTTGAGAACATTGGGGAACGGATCCTTGAAGTTGGAACGTTGGAAGCAAAAGGCGTATCGTCTTCTCATTGTGTTCGTCTGAGCACGGCGAAAATGTTACGTAAGTTTATCACGAGTAATCGCAACTACGTCGTCAGGCTACAGAAGTACAAATAACCTATAACACTCATCTCATATTCAAGTAGAGTACTTTTCCTCAAAAGATAAATTTTATGGAAAGACATGTGCAGAAAGTGGAAACAATAAAAAAAGGGAAAGTTTTAAGATTTTTTTCTGACATAATAGATTCAAAATATTGAATTATCATTTATAAATTGGATTGAGGCTGTTCTTTGGATTGCTACACAATTGGAAATGCTTCCTGATTTGAATTATGAATTATAAGGGTGACTTTGAGGGGTGTTGCCAATAATTTTTTTTCTTATCCGGATGAACAGTAAGAGTTGTAAACTATGCTATTATAAGTCCCTATGAATATAAACCTCATAAAAGTGATCCTATGTTTGCATTTTAACCAAATTTGTGATAATTCTGCATTGAAAATAAATAAAAGAAAAATGTAGCTTTCATAGTCGACTCATAGTTATCTTCAGTACATAGTTTGTTTACGAGTGACATACTAACACATGTATTTGACATTACTTTACTTTTTGTCGTCTAAAATTTGTACAGTTTTATAATTTTGTGTAAGATGTCTTAAGAAAAGTAAAGAAAGTGTGAGATTTTCGGAGATTGTTGTGCGTTGAATGGCAGAGAGTTACCAACTCACATGGATGTCATGAGACGCTACTTTTTTGAGTATGAAAATGTGTTGCAAGAAGGAAACGGGATGTATTCATGTTTTTCTAATATTGCTAACTTAGTCTTGATAAAAGTAAAAGAGATTTGGAAATGAACTTCGATGCCAATCGTTTCAGAGAGAACTATTGTAGACTTAATCTTAAAAAATCGCACCGCACTTCTTAATTTGAGAATAATCTATAAACTAGATAACAAGAAGTCAAACTTTATTAATAAAATCAAGTTGTTTAAGCAAGAAAGCTACAGGCTTTTTGACATAGCCATTTGTAAGTGTAAATGTGAATCGTGCTCTTGCAAGGAAAAATTATCTGAATCTGACAGGGTATTTCGTACAGACCAACGAACTTCAAGAAGACGAAGAATACTAGGTATTAAAACCATTGATCAGAACTGAGCATCCTGGAAAGCAAGAAAAATGACGAATTCATGACGAACTGACGCAAGGAAAAGTGGAAATTGGAAACAAACGTAGAAAACTTCAAATTGATTGTGACAATCCTCATGGAATTACTGGAGAAATATTTTCCATCAATAGTGCTGAAAACGAGAGAGATCAGATGGATGATAGTGAGGATGAGGATGAAGATGAAGATGAGCAGTGGTTTCCTGGTAAATTACAATCAACAGAACAAACTAGAATAAAATGTTCAGCATTTTCAGTAGCTTGAGACAGATAAGGAAAAGGAAATAGAATTGCTGCAGCTCTGGCTTTTTCACTTACGAGTATGTATGACGTAAGTAAGTACATTCCTGAAGTGAAAGGGCTAATTTTTGATAAAAGTAAAGTTTATCGAGGAAGAATAAGACTCGCGACTCGCACAGAACTGCAAAGACAACAGTTATCATCGGTTGTGAAACTGGAAGCCCTTTACTTTGAAGGTAAAAAAGAGGAAACGAAACTTATGGAAAGAGTAAATGATAGAATATTGAAGCAAGCAACACAACGAGAAGAACACACTTCTCTTATTCAAGAACCTGGAGGCTTTTATTGAGGTTTCGTACCTTCATCATCTACGGCAGCTGCAATGCAATGCAATGCAACGCAGTATTGGCATTTTTAAAATGAAAACAGGATTAATTTATCCTACCTAAATTGTAACGGATGCGATGAGTGTCCTACAAATACTGGTAAGCATTCTAGTATTATACGAAGACTTGAAATTAAATTGGAAAGAGCATTACAATGAGTCATCTATCAGCTTCACGGGAACGAATTGCCACTGAAGCATCTGTTCATAAAACTTGATGGTAAAACTTCCGGTGCTGCTGACTACTTTGGTCCTATTGGCAAGATGTTACCTTAGTGTGAAAAACTAACAGTTGTCAACTTTGATCCAGTTCAATCTCCAAATTCTCTAATAGTCATCAGCAATGACCTTAGCGCACGCCAGAAGTACCTTCTCGATATTTGGACAGCTGTTACAACAGGAGAGTGTTCTCCAGAGTAGGCAGGAAGAAGTCCCGGAAAAGTGACAGAAGCCAGATTTATGACAAAGGAAAGTAGAATAGTTCAAACCTACATGGGAACAGAACAACCATCCTTCAAATCGCGAGTTCTAGTTAAATTTGTTTTACGTGTTTATGTTCCCATGTGGTTTCAAATTAAATGTCAACCAACAGTCATAGACGGTCCCAAGTACTTGTGGAACAGCATTCGTTTCACAAGATACCTTGAAGATTACCTGCGTGAGACGATAGATGAAGTCATCCAAAATAAGGATATTTCCGACATGCAGAAAATATTCTAGTTGTCATGCTATTCGAGAAGAGGCAAAAAACTCGTAAGCAAGCCGTGTCTCGTATTGTCTCAGCAAGAGAATCTGGTAAAAGAGGAATTAGAAAATTTGAAATTCCTGATCTGCATTTTGATGCCAAAGAATACGCAGACCTTATCGATTGGAGTAATTGTGCTGTAACGGACCCTCCTCTAACAAGGGCGATGTCAAAAGAAGACTTATTGGAATTCACCAAGAAAGACATAACTCATCTTTCCTTCCCAGATATTTTCAAAATTCTATATCACACTCAAGCGGTTGAAAGATGTGTAAAGGAGGTCACAATCGCCTCTCACCTAGTTTATTCATCTAAAGCAAAAGATGGAGTCATCAGAAATTTTCAAAATTTTTCCAAATCTTTCTAAATTTAAAAAATTTACCAAAATTTTGGAAATTTATCAAAATTT
>JAUMHM010000083.1:5502562-5522506 GCA_032362435.1 Melikaiella ostensackeni
GGTGCATACGATATTTTCTTCAACGCATGGTGGAAAATCGCGGATTCGAGTCATGTGAAGTGGGCGGGACATTGCTGTTTCTTAACTGGAGAAAAAAACTGAGATAAAATGTGGTGACATCCGAGTTTTTTTTCCCTCTGGCAGGAGTTTTTTCTCCAGTCAGGATTTTTTTTCCCAGTTTTTTCCCTTGTTCAACAATGAGCAACGTCCAGTCCTCTTCACACGCTCGAAAACCTGCAGTTTTCGCGCATGTGTTTAAGAAAATTGTATTTTGCGCATTTCCAAATTATCCTAACTTCGACAAACATTTTTTTCGCAATTTATAATTTTATATAACTTTTCAGTAACAAAAACTGTACTTACGAAAAATTCGTCATAATTTTTTTGCCTCTGCTTCCCAATAAAATACAACTTTTCCGCACTATTACATCTCGAGTTTTAAAAAATCAGGGTTTTCGACCCACCCTAATGTATATGATCAGGATGGTATGGAGATTGTATAAATTCAGTTTTGCTATCCATGAAATTCGGTTTACTAATTTGGAAATTAATTCATTTTGTTGCAGTGTCTTTCACAAAAGACCCTCTGGAATTGTTTGTACACAAGCTCTTGATGGCAGAGGAAATGCCGGTGTGGGAGGAAATGGAGCCAGTTTGGGGGTCGACAGCGAATGTGGGGATGCGCTGAAGAAACGTAAAGTTCACAGGTGCGATGTGGCGGGTTGCGATAAGGTGTACACGAAAAGCTCACATCTCAAAGCTCACAAGAGAACCCACACCGGTAAGTACATTTTACCTTGTTCTAATTACCATTCGAATCTCTATACAACCTTTGGTGAAAAATTGCAAGGATGATTTAACATCTCGTTAACTCTCTTAATTACTATCATTCCCTTAATCTAATTATTCCTTCATAAGAGTGTCGTCGGCCGCTGAATTTAGACTTGTAATTGGCACAATCATTTTATACCATATTAAGAGCTAATTACCTGTAGGTTCATCTACGACCAATTTGATGCAAAAAGATACCGGTTACAATTCAAAAATAATAGCTAATAACTTTATAATATTCATACATCTCATTCGCACCTTGAAAATTTCCCTTAGGGAGCGTTCATTAATTACGCAAGGCTTTTTTTGGGGGAGGGGGGTGGAAAATCTTACCAATTCATACTTGGGGGGGAAGAATTTCTTACGTATGTTTCCTCTTTCTAATTATTTTTTTGAATATGCTAATTGGAACCAATTAATATTTTTTTGACTTTACAAATTGTGATGTTTGATTAGTTCAAACCTACAAAAGATGCATTTTTGTTAAAAATTAGATGACATTTTTTTGGAAGTTCAACTTCAAAATCTCAGACATTCCACGAGGGCCCTCATGTCTCAGTTTATGAAAACCAGACGATTCTTTTGTTTTAATAAATTTTCTTTTATGTCAAATAGTAACAATATCTCATCCAAATGTGCAGTTATTGATGCGCGTGTGGAATGTCTGCCTGAAAAAAAGTTATAAGCATTGTGGTAAGTTGGTCAAAAAGAAAAACGGAAGTCTCATAAGATGCTTGTCATGCGTTCAAGCACCGGTCGAGGCGCTTATATTTTATTTTTCATTTTTTATTCAAATTCCCAATACGTGTATATGTATTTATGAAAATATGCTCAAAAATGATGAGACATTTATTAACTCATTTCCGATGAGAACAAAATTTTCGAAAATACTTTTTTTTGTGAAAAATTCTTTCACTACAAAACTCCTTCGAAGTTGAAAAAAATAATTACCGTTACAGCCGGCAAAAATGGTTTAAATTGAAAATTTACCTTCGGGGAAACTGCGAGGGGCCTAAGTGGGCCCCTCGAGGGCAACCATAAGGGCAAACATGAGGGAAGCTTATGTTGGATCCTTAATGAATTAGCATGTCATTTCGATGGGGGGCCACGACTGGTCTGGATTCCATTTTTCCTTACGGGTTATATCATTATTTCTTTTATTTCTATTTTATTATGTAGTATTCCTTGTTACGTACGTCCAATGAATATAGAGTCGAAAAGTTGAGCAATCTTGAAATCTTGGTAATCGTTTGAAATTCCGTGAATTCTTTCGAAAATTTTGTAAATCCCTTAAAATTTTTTTAATCATGTGAAAATTCTTTGAAATCCTCTGAATTCTATGAATATCGTATATAATCTCTTGCAACCCTTCGAAACGACTGAGTTACTTGGAAATCCGTTGAAATTTCATAAAAACTGTGGAAATCCCTTAAAATTCTTTAATATTTCATGAAATCTTTCGAAATCCTTAAAATCGCTTGAAATTTTCAAAATCCCATAAAAATACCTTATAATCTTTTAAAATCCATCAAGATCTCTGAAAATCGGTTAAAATCTTTGAAATTCCGTCAAATATATCGAAGTACAATAAGATCCCTTGAAATCATTAAAATCCCTTCAAAATCCATTGAAATCTTTGAAATGCGTGGAAATCTTTCCGAGTCTCTTGAAATCTCTTAAGATGTTTTAAAGTCCATTAAAATCTTCTAAAAGACATCAAAATTCTTAAAAATCCCTAAAAATCCTTTATAATATTCGGAAATTCTTTGAAATCCCGTAAAGTCTTTTGCAATCTTACGAAATCATCCAAAATCTGTGAATATAATTTGGAATATTCTGAAATCTCTTCAAATGCTTTGGAATCCCGTGAAATCATCGAAACCGCTTTTAATATCTTTAAATCCGTTAAAATCCCTCAAAATCCTTTGAAATCTTATAAAATTTCTTCAGACTTCTTCAAAGCTTCGAAATCCAATTAAAAGCCCCTGACATCCTTCAAAATAATTTGGTATCTCTTGAAATCCCATGACTTCTTTTGAAATATTTCGAAATTTCTCAAAATTCCTTGAAATCCATTAAAATCCTTCGTAATCCGCGGAAATTATTCTCAATTTTTTAAAAACCCTTAAAGTCACTAAAAATCCGTAAAAATTCTTCGGTATCTCTAGAAATCCTGTGAAATCTCTTGAAATCTGATAAGACTGTTTGAAGTCCTTTAAAGTCTTGTAAAATCTCTTGAAAATTGAGATTTTCTCTGAAATTATACTAAGTAATTTCTTCAAATTCTTGAAATTTTTTTAAATCCCTTGAAATTTCGTTCATTGTAAAAATAATCGATATATTGTTGATATAATTGAGTAAAAATAAAAAATCTTACTCAAGAAGGGGGGGTCACAAAAATCTTATGATTCCTTACAGTAGGGGAGAGGGTGTCTAAAATGTAAAAAATCGTCCTTACGTAATTAAGAGACGTTCCTTCAAAAAAAAATGAACTTATTACCGCATAGCAGTTTTACGCTTGAAAGCGTAATTTCCCAACACTTAATTAAATTATTTCTTGCAAAGAAGCACTCACTGTCAAGTGCGGCGTTTTGTTTTGCCAACACCAAATAAAAAGCTGTGGCGCATGCACTGGAGTAATTGCTAGGACAATGGCACGCTACATTATTCATTATCCATTTGGAGTTTGTTTTCCTATTCAGGATGCGGATATCTAAGAATCTCTTAGTTAACGCGATCAACATAAATGGAAAAAAGAAATCAATTTTTTGTCCGAGTTTACCAAGCCTTTCACAGGTTTCAGTAATTGACTAATTACTGAGACTTTCCCACGTTGAGTCATCGGTACGTGATTGCCTTCTAACGCCTAGTCGATTAGTCTAAAATAATTAAACCAAGTTTTCCTACGTTTTACCATTTGGCGTCTGAAACTTTCAACCATTCGCAATTAATTAGAGCAACTATTGGAAAACTGCACAAAGTGGCAATTAACATTTTTTTATCAGTGACGTAAAAAAACATTGCCTCTCGCAAGTTGTTCACATCAGACAGAAGAAATTATTTTATACACTACCGTTGGAAATTATCTACGCGGCTAGCGCGATCGGTATTAAAAATCACTGATGGCTTTGAAACGCGGTAACTCAGTTGAAAAGAAAGCCAGATGATTTCTTTGAAAATAATTGAAAAGCTTTTGAAATTCCACGTCGAATGACCACCAGTAGAGATATTTTCGACTTTTTGAAGATGATTTATCACGTAAGAAGTCTTTTTTTAAATCCTATAATTTATCGAATTTTGTACTTCGACTTCAACTCGTGGCATGACTTAAAATGTCCAAGCGTGTCTACGTTGAGTTTCAGTCGGCGTCCACCGCTTTCAGCGAAAGTCGACATGACACGATTGGACATTTTTTTGTTATATCTCGGGCACCCATGTAATTTTTCAAATTTTTATTAGCTTAAATTAAATAAAAGTATTTAGAGATTTCGCCCTGTAAATTTTAGTTTTATGCCTCAACTTGCCTAGATCATGCCACAAGCTGAATTCAAGGTACGAAATTCGAGAAAATCTTGAATTTGTTTTTGAACTTCCGTGATATATTCTTTTTAAGAAGCCAGAAATATCTCTACTAGGGGTCATTCGACGTGAAATTTTATAAGCTTTCTAACCATTTTCAGAAAAATGTCTAGTTTTATTTCCGATGGAGTTATCGGGTTTCAAAGTCATCAGCGATTTTTAGTGCTACTCGCGTTAGCCGTGTAGATAATTTCCGATAATAGTGTACCACAGATTAAAAAATA
Source organism: Melikaiella ostensackeni (assembly GCA_032362435.1). NCBI lineage: Eukaryota > Metazoa > Arthropoda > Insecta > Hymenoptera > Cynipidae > Melikaiella > Melikaiella ostensackeni. Next base: position 5,507,197 of record JAUMHM010000083.1, read on the forward strand.
TATTATGATTCATTAATCGTACGTAGAAATATGATACGTAATAAAATGAGAAGTTCGTGTAGCACGAAATGTACGTAACTTAGTGATCAGCTATTGGCTTAATTAATAAATTAAAGCTAAATTGAGATGAATATAGCAATCGCTTTCCTTCTGCAGATAATATGTCATATCAATTCATAAATTTAACGTATTTCTGCGCTGATTACATCGCTTTAAATTTATTTGATTTATGATTCAACTTTTATTGTTTATGAGAAGATAAAATTTATCCTCCGACACGTACGGTTAATCTTACGTTATATCGTTCGAGTCGAAAGCTGTGGTTCGAGTTCGAGTTTCCGGTAGATGAGTGCCTTCGTGCTCTGTACCGTCATCTAGAAGGCGGTGGTGGGGAGGGCGTGGTCGTGAGAACCAGGATCTTTTGTCTGGTCCATCGTGAGCCGAGAAGTCAAGGTGCTCAATTCAATTCACTGTTATCTCAACTGATTTTATTTTAATTACTATCTTATCTAATGAAATGTAATTAAAATAAACAATTTTTACCCACATTCATAAATAAGATTTTTGAAAATTGTTAATGAAAGCAGATTTTTTAATTGGCATTAGTGTCTGGAATTTTATATACTTCTAAGCATCAAGCTTTTTAAATAATACGAAACCTAACACGTTTCGTCCTATGCTGGCTCACTGTGGCAATGTAAGCCAGCCCTACCTTAGACGGTTTAGAATTTAATTTACCTGAAATTCGTTGCATTATATCTTTCAATTTTTATAAGTTTATAGATTGATATTATATAAGACATTCCGGCCACGGATAGGGTCCAAAATTTCTTCTTTCTTATTTGGTTTATACTCACTCCCTTTTATGGGTTTAAGAGCCCTCACGGAACCATTACATGTTTTCTTATCGACAATCCTTCTATACTACCTCACCAACAATATCTTACATATCGACTTAACCACTATTCTCATTTTTGAATACTTGCGACCCTGCCCTGGGCTTCTGATTCTTCTTACCACTATCAATCTAAAAATTGTAGCTCCATTCTGCAACACTGCTCCATTATTCTTCTTCTTTAGGAGTCATTTTTTTGGCTTTTCCCTACCCAATGCAACTAGCTCTCTTCCTCTCAACTCTTCCACCTTCTTCATCCATTTTTCACTGCTCTTCACCATTCCCATTTAAAATCCACTTTATTCTCTCTTCTGTACTCTCGCCTCCACCTTCGTCACCTGTATACCTCTCTAGCACATGCAACCATAACTCTTGCTTATACCTACATACTCTACACAGATTCTCCTCTTCATTCATCTAATACCTACATGCTCTTACCCCCTACCGTTTTATTCTGAATCTCACCACCCTATTCCATTTGCTTTCCTTTTTCATCTTTTCCAGGTAACCTGGCTCCCCCTCACTCTTCACCATCCTATACCAGCTGTTGTACCTTGACTCCGAGATTTTTCCCATCTTTACTCTCCTTGCCTTGCCCTCATGATTTTTTCTATTCCCTGCCATTCTCCACCCCTCACTTGCATACCATATTCAAACCTCATTTGGCATCTCTCTTCCTCCCACTTCGAAGAGCCCACGTTACCTCTCCTCTCTTTGTTCATAATCTCCCGGGTATACGCTTGTGCAATCTTGCTTCCCTCCTCCTTTTTCAGTTTCTCTTCAAAATTCCAGGATCATTTAGTTGCCTGAGCACCATTTTCTCTCGTCCTATTTCTTCGCTCAGCATATAACCGGGGCATCTCCAACTCACCCATATGGCCCATCTCAGAAATCTCTCATGCAGATTTTCCACACTCTTATGCTCCTTCCATTCCCAAAATTTCCACTCCATAACTTAACACTGACCACACTAGCACGTCGAATATACACTCTTTCATTCTCCAGTCGTCCTAGAACCTTCTCTTCCCTATATGCCACATTTGTCCCATTAGTTTACTCGCAAATTCCAAGCTTTCTCCAGCTTGTTTCCTCCTTCTGCTTCAAACCAAAATCCTTGCTAGCAGAACTTCTTCACCAAGTCCACCACCTCGCTATTTATCTTCCATTCGTACTCTACTCTACACTTACTATTTCTAAAACGCATCATCTTAGTCTTAATCATATTCACCCTTAAATCTCTCTTTCACATATTCTTCAAACGCTCTCATCATCAGGCTCATTCCTCTTTCATCATCCGCTACTAGAACCACATCGTTTGCGTATGCTGGTGGATACAGTGTGCATCTTCCCGATATTGTCCCCCCTTTTCCTTTCCTCTCCATCTTCTCCTTCAAATCTGCCAATGGGACACTAAATAGGAGGGGGTTCAACGGGCACCCTTTTCTAAGACCCATTCCTGTCCAGAATTACTCCCCTTTCTTTTCTCCTATCTTCACCCTTATCTTAGTCTTCGCAAAAGTCTCTTTTATCCTCTCTATTGAAAATTCATCTACTCCTCTTTTTTTTGACCTTCTATAACACCCACCTGTTCACGGAGTCAAATGCTGCTTTAAAATCCGCAAATTGTGCAAATAGTGTCCCTTTCTTCTACCCCAAGTTCCTATTGACTAGAATATTGAGCATGTAAATGTTATTTGTAGTCCCCATTCCTTTCCTGAAACCGCCTCCTAACCGCTTTTTATTAGTATTACTTTTTAGGAAAAATTGGTTTAAACTAGCTCTGGTATGTTTGTCTTTTATTCGAACCATTGTTAGTATTTACAGTTGGAATTAAGTTTACCGACAACTTAGCATGCGTAAAAGTCACCTATTCATCAGTCTAACACGGACCATTATACTAGCTATTGGGATAGGTCGGGATGTAGGAAATGCCAACTCATTGATTACCGTAATTTCTTCTCTTCCACTCCTACCTGTAACTCATTTCGTTTGGATGTCGCTGGACGCGATTTGCGGTGCGAATCTTTCCTTGCGGCTTACCTGCGAGATCGATGTAGCGTAGAACCTCTTCGTGAGCTTCGGATTTGCCAGTGAATGCTTCATCTACCAGATGGGTGATCAATAACAACTCATCGATTTAATTTGGTCGCTCGGAACTTCGATGTCTCTTAACGGTAATACGTGATGATTATGATTATCAGTTACTTGCAAAATTGATTCAAAAAAATATGACCATCTATTTATTATCAACTTATCTCAGGAGGAGATTGGCACAAGAAAGATGATATACTGATCATTGTATGAAATGAGAACTTCTCTTAAGCCTTTAAGATATTTAATATCATTGTTGATTGAATTCGTGAATTATGTTGCTTTCTTTTATTCATACTGATTTATCTAAATAAATTAGGAATTTACAGTACCATCGGAAACTATCTACAGGGCTAGCGCGAGCGGCACTAAAAATCACTAATGACTTTGAAACATGATTACTCGGTCGAAATAGAGCTTGAAATTTCGTTAAAAAACATTTAGAAAGCTTATAAAATTCCACGTTGAATGACACCTAATAGAGTAGTAATCTTTGAAATCTTAACTTTAATATAAGACAAAAGAACTTGGAAAACCTTCACGGCTTGCCGAGATATGACCAAAAATGTTGGTGTGTCTGCAACAAGTTCTACTCGTAGTTCGCTGAAGCAGCCAGGCCAATAGCGTTGATCGCCGATTGAAACTGGACGCAGACACCTTGATATTTTTAGTCATATCTTGGGAATCCGTCAAAGTTTTTAAAATTTTATCGGTTTAAATTAAATATAAGATTTTAGATATTATATCCTGTAAATTTAAGATTTTTGCTACAATTTTCCTAGGTTATGACACAAGTTGAGCTCGAGATATAAAATTCGAAAAATTCTCACACTTTTTCAAAAAACTACTCACGTGATGAATCCTCTTTGATAAAATCAGAAATATCTCAACTGGGGTTATCACACGTGGGTTTTTGTAAGCTTTCTAACTGCTTAAAAAAAATGTCCTGCTTCAAATCCGACCGAGCTACCCTGATTCAGTCATCAGTGATTTTTAGTACCACTCGCCTTAGTCGTGTAGATAATTTATGACGGTAGTATAGATAAATAAATTTTAACTACTCTTTGCAATTTTCTAAAATTTTAATCACAACGGAATAATACCAGTGATTATTGATTATAAATAATATTCTAGATTTTTGCATTAGTCTTTCGATTATGACTCAAGAGGCGGAAGTCTGCAAAGAATCGGTTCATGCGCTCGGCGCCCACTGAATTCAATATCCATTTCCATTCCATTATCCATAATATATGAGTCCCAGCTCGACAAAATCAATCAATATCCCATCAATCGCACAATCGCCGAAAGGAGTTCGAGAAATAGAATTAATAATTAGTTATTTCCTAAATTAGCTCAATCATTTATTTCTAAAATGCATATAACAAAAATTGATCTATGAATGTTCTTTTTTTATTAATTTTTTATGTTCTAATATTTTCCAAAGTAGTTGAACTTTCGCCGGTCTTACCGTGACTGAATTCGCGTTTCGTGCACATAATCCGCAAAACCGTCGGCGTATTATAAGTTCGATTCTCATGACTTCGCGGCTAGCACTTGCGTGGTATTTGCATATACTCTGTTACGGGTATTATAATGCCCATGGGGTGCCTATCCGCTGCTCTCCTTAGTAAGCAGGAATAACAACAGTAGGCGATGGTGTTGTACTTCCAGATTTATTGTTTATATGAATGGAATTCTTTAGAATTGTCGCACTACAAATAAAGCAATTCATAGCTTACTGAGTCAAGTTTATAGAAAATTATATGTTTTGTTGAATTCTGAAACATTAGAGGAAAGTGAAACATGTGCCGGATTTTGATTTCCACGATACGAGAACCACTGTTCTTCTTGAAGCCAGATTACAGGCTTAACTTAGAGATATAGCGTGATTCTTGATAGACAGGAGGCGGTTTGACGAGATCTTGTGTATTAATTAAGGCGAATTAACCTTGGCATAAAGTAGACAACGAGTGTATGGGAATTTGTTGTATCAGAGTCTATCAGTAATCATAGTGATGGTAAATCATTTCTTTCTTTTACACAATATTAACATATTTATGATACCGTCATAGGCCAAAAGTGCATTCCTTGCAAGTTTCTGACAGAGTATGTTAAAAGTACATAAATTATTATGCACTTCCTTCGAATCTTTCGTATTTACTGACAATTGAGACATCAACACTTCTAATGTAACCAGAATATAAGAATAGTAAATGTATAGATTGCAGAAGATATGAAATCTAAGCAGTTTTTTATTTTTATTGGAATATAGTCACTTGACTTGATTCTGTTTCGGGAGGTTTTATTCAAACCCTTAATTCTTTAATTTCTCAACTTTTTATACTGTTTACTCTTCAAGGTAAGCAAGCTCTGATTTCAAACATGACGAATCCTAGGCGTGTTCCAGGATCAGAGTTGACGTAGCATTTTCTGAACCTCTAATCAGCTTCTACTTCAGACGTTAATTCAACCGATTATGTATACCAACGAGGTACTGGAGAAAAGATCTTAAACCCTCGAATGGATTGTATTATGATGGATATCCAGTTTTTACTGTTGATGATAAATATTATGGTGGCCCTTATTCTTCACTTTTAGAAATTTTTTCCTCAGAACCCGTTGTTTTATTCGAATACCTAAAAAAAATGATCTCCAAATTTGAGCCGAAGCGGTTAATATTATGATGATATGTTACAAATAATTCCGCTTTGCAGTATCTTATTGTGAAGGTCTGTTTCATAAATCACTTGCAGATTCTGAGAAGACTTACACTGAGGGATATTTAAGCTGAATGAAGACGTTGCCTGACAAACATTCTCTATCGTCATTTTAAACTGATCGCATTAGTTTAAATAACATTTGTAACAGATATACGTGACACAACTTCTATATTTATGGAGTCGAACAAAAATAATACAGCTGTGACTGTATCAAATGATATACACCTAACCCATTCAATAATTTCGTCACTTTTGTCTTTCGATCTGTCCCTCCTTCCACTTCTAAATTAAGTACCATATTTGATATTCTACTCTTTAAACAAAATTTCGAATTCAGAAATACGATCTGCATTTTTTTTATATACTTCTTTTTTTTCTTAAAGATTGAAATGAAATCTACTTTCTTATGAAATTTTTTCGTGTGCTGAAAAAGGAACACCCAAAAAGTTCACTTAGACTTCGAGACTACCCGCTTTTGCGGCTCATTAGAGACAAATGTTGTACATTTGTCTCTAATACGTGAAAAAAGCCGGTAGTCTCGAAATCCAATTTTGATTCGCGAACTTTTTTGGTGTTACTTTTTTAGTACACACAAAATTTTCTCAAGAAAGTAGATTTCATTTCGATCTTTAGGAAATTTTAAAAAATAGACATTAAGCAAGGATTTATTCCAATCTGCAGGGTTGCCTATGCATACTTAATATTTCTTTTAATTGAGGTATGAATAGTTAACTCAATTCACCAAAAGATATCTATTTTACTTAAATATAGTTTAAAAATTTGAGAAAGTTAGCAATTTTTTAGAAATATGTTATTGGTTTGGCCTATTACCTTTTTCTTCTTGAAAAATGGGATAATCTGAATAGATTGGTTCTAAATCAACCCGCAAAAATACTTCTTTATTAGTTATCACTTTTTTGTCATTTTATAAAAATTGAAAGATATGTCTGACCAATCTAAGTTTATACTACTGAAAATAATTTGTCAAATATTTTATTCGGCCAAGTAAGTTTACTTTTAATAAATTATGATTATCAAGATTGACAGCCACTGCGAATCAATATGCAATATTTATTGGATAGAAAGCGGAATCCATAAAGTGATTGCAATCAGACTTGACAGATTAATGTAAAATTCAAGAAAATATCGAAACATTGTTTCTGATAGAGTAGCAACACCGATAGTGGACTCTCCTTCAGTAGTGAGCCACAGGCCCTCATTTCCGCATGAAAATAGTAAATGCAAAAAGAAATATTAACGTTATCTGTTGCCTAAATTTCCTTAAAATGTAAGGTTAAGTTAGTCACCAAACAATGGCGAATAATAGCTCTGTATAATCCATGATTTGTGTCAAAAGATGAGCAGAGTGTCTGATTTTAGCTATGCGTGGCTGAGTGATGATTTTGAGTGGCTCGCTAATGACGTTTACACACGTCTTTATTTTATTTACATATCAATACTGTTGGAGGCGCTTGTAAAAACAAATGATAGGTGCGTCAAAATGTGTAAAATACGCAGAATATGAACCTACGCGTATCAACTTTTCTCGGTCTAAGAGTCTCTGCATATTGAGGTCTATATGTAGTCCTAACCTTAGGTGGCTCACTAATTAATGTCGTTACCCTAGTTGTAAGCCTGTTTTTTTCATCAGACTGAAATTAAGAGGTTATATTCATTATAACTCATATCACAAATGTGTTGAAGATGTTTTCCATAAGATCTTTGTTCAAAGTCTTTATTCTTGAGATTATTTTTCGACTATCCCGAAGAAAATTCATTAACAAAGATTTTCGAATATAGACTGTATCAACTATATCATTCTGCGCTAAAATTTCGTACCTTCATTGACAAATACATGAAGATACGACACTCTACTGAAATAGATTATAGTTGATACACTTTGTTTTCAGAAATCTTTGTTAAGAAAGTTTTCTTCGGGACAGTCGTTTTGCTCTCGACGCCTATGGAGATGAGAGCTAGCGATCTTTGAGGATCAGACTATCAGTTCTCGGTGGGTATAAAGTGCAGGCCGATATCATCAGGACGTCTGGCGGGAAAGACGTCACTTCACACCCAATTATTGCCCGGTCTTGGCTATCTGGAGGTATTGTGCCACGGCATCTACAGCTTCGTTAGAATCTTGCGTTGCCCACGCAGGACTCGTTCCCTTATCAGCGCTCTCTTATACGTCCTGACAGCTGTCGCGACTTGCAATGGCTGAGAACTGCCCATCACTCTCCTATTGTATGCAAGTCCCAGTGCGAGTGACGCGACCAGGACGTGCCAAGGAAGGTTGCCATCTTTGCGAGAGAAAGAGAGACAGATAGACGAAATGCATGAGACAGAGAGAATCTGAATGAGAGGGAGAGAGAAACGATCGAACGCTTTCACGAAACTCTTGAGGAAGGCGAGCACCTAGACATATAGGAACAGCCTGGTCACAACTCGATGACGCAATCACTATCGGTCGAAAGACCCACGACGGCGACCTGGACGAAGACGAAGTACTTAAAGTTTGAGGTGGAGCTGTCACGTTTGTAACTGATACCTCCAGCTACCCAGAATCGGTATGCAAAAGATTGTTCAAGGATAAACAGATCCAAGGAGCAATGCACTTTTCAAAAAACAATCATGCATTTAAGTCTACAAACCTATCGTGCTCTCTAACAGACATTCTGTACCTTCAACTTCAGACGATTTCAACGTTTATTAATTTAAAGTAGTATAAACAAATTTTCGCCAGGCCTCGTGCTTGACTATTTTCAACAAGTTTTGAGTATCACTGCAAGATTAGTGTACACCATCATTATGATGCAATTGTATGAAATGAATTGAAGTTTCATCAAGCGGTCGAAGATCATTGAACTTTCGATCGCGGAAGGTGTTGCTAGAGGATTTTAAGAATGAGGGTTCTATTGTGCTGTGTGCACGATCATAATCCAGAGGTTACTTGGCCATACGTGTATTCCGCATGAGTAATGTTTCAAACGAGAGGCAAACTTCATCCCGTATGGTTAACTAATGAGCTCGACGAGGTAAGCCGGCGTTAATCTAGGATGCAATAAACGTGAGGCTAGCTCTCATAAAACAAAAAAATGCGATCAAAATGCATTAATAACTGGATAATTAATGCCTCCTTCACTGGCCATCCCACCCGATATACTTCCTATGAACCGATCTATATCCTCGCTTGTAAATGGACTAATTACTCACAATTATGCAATAAGCCGCAGCATTTCTTCCACGTCATTAGTTTCACGTTACCACGGAACCTTACGTAACAATATTTCCCGATAGTTGAACGATATCGTGCTCAATTTCATTTTATATCTTATTCACGTTAGTTAGTATTTATGATACTGTTTTAATCTGTAGAAAATAAACATATGGAAATAATTTCAGGCGCTTTTGACCTCGTCACAAGAGTCCTTCCACTTCGTTGGAGATTCTCTCACATCCGTAAACACTGATCGATCGATCGCTAAATTCAAAGGTGTCGAGTCCGACCTTCCTCAGATGTCACTCTTTGTGATCACGAGTCTTCGATAGCATTTGCTGAGAAAAATTACATATCGATCGACTGTTCTCTTGATTTGTTCTCGTCTTATCCGTGACGAAATGCTTCGATCGGAGCAGATTCCCATTATCCGAGTTAACTTCAGCGAGTAATGAGATTCAGATTGAGGCGTAAAGAATGTCGATAGCAAGGGGGTAAATTAGAATCGAAAAATAATTGATATAATTGAAATCCATAATAGAAGTAGATCTTCACTTAATGTTTGAAAGCTAGTATTTCTACATAAATGGGATAGTATAATACTATGACTTACGAATATACTCTGAACGACTTGATTAGTGTTAAATATCCCTCTCTAGGAACAATGCTGCAGAGTAGTTTTGTACCACATAATGAGAATGATATATAGAAATCAAATTTCTGAGCAGGAACAGAAAAAAAATTTTTTTGTTATCTGGCAAAGTATTCCTATATATCCTACGCCTTAGCATAGTTCATCAGAGCCCTAAGCTTCCTATTATTTTACTATCCTAAATCAAGAATTCGCGAATAACGGCGACTTTATATACCGATGGTCTTCTGTGCAGATATTGGTGTGGTTCTTATTGTACCTGAAAATTTTTCCCTCGTAACTATTTTTTCGATTCGTCGTTTGATATAATTTTTATTTTCCCGAAATATCATTATTATTATTCCGAATTTTTTCCAACTTACCATTTGCCGTAGTTTTCGTTTGTCCAAATTACTATTACGCATAACTTTTATTTTTTGTTGATTACCACAGTAGGAAAAAATTACCTTTTTAGGCAAAAATCGCCCGATCGGTCATTACTTAATGGATTTCGATTTTTTCTTCAAAATGGCCGTAAGTCTTCCAGGTATGAGTCACTGCGGAAATTTCATACAGACTAAAGCAAAATTTATTATCGTACTACAGAGTTGAATTTTTTGTTTGTTTTAATTTTCAGTAAGACAATTTCTTTTAAGACTTTCAAATTCATTAAGACAGGTCATAAATCACTTTAATAACTGACTAAACATAATTTCCAGTGGGTAAGAGTTAGAAAAAAATCGTTTATAATGTTTCAAAGAAACTAATGAAAAAAAGTCATTTTTTCGTGATTCGAAATAATTAGCTATTTGAAATCCATAGCTTTCGTATGAAATATGACAGATATTAATGCGCGATTACAATGACCCGTGTAAAAAAATGGAGTGGATTGCCCTCATGCCATGAGGGGCCCACGAGGGCAATCAAGGCGTGACCCCTCATGGCAATGACACGCTAATCCATATCCCTCACAGTTGCCACGGTGGTGATTTTTTAGTTTTCAAAAATGCCTTTGATAATCATCTCTTTATCCTTTTTATGTATATTTTAATGAATACACATGTATTGTTGATATAAGAAAATTGTTCTGCACCCGAGCGGAGTGGCACACGAGTTATAAATCGTCGCTTTTTCAACATATGGGACACGATACTTTTTCTATAATTTGTTCAAAAAGTGCTAGTTCTTTTTTCTGTTTTTTGGTCAAAAACCAGGCGATTTGTTCTCGATTGACGCAGCAATAACAATGGCAATAATGTGGCCGTAACAGTAAATTGGTAGCAATATTTGGTCAGGAAGGTTAGGAGTGGTGGAATTAGATATAACGTGATAGTTGTGAGTTCACCTTCACTTACTGAAGCAGGCCACAGGGTTCGTTGAGTAGTTCGCACTTTATTCACTTTTTTCACTCTGCGTCACTTTTTTCGCTGCGCCCGTCTACTTTTTTCACTGCGTCCGTCTACTTTTTTCACTGCGACCATCTGCTTTTTTCACCATTGCCCGGGAAGGTCGACACTGCGCATGCGCCATGTTATCGACAACAAATCGTTCACTTTTTAGACAAAAAACAAGTGGAAAAACTATCACTCTTTTTGTGAATTATAGAAAAATTCATATTAAATATGTCTACTAAAAAACATTTTCAAAACGAAATGTTAAGATCATAACTAGTTGAATGCTAGTTAAATATTACCGTAAAATGAGGCTAAAAGCTCGTTTTTTTCGGTTTTAACAATAAAGTGTAAGAAGGAATTTTAATTAGGTATTTATGCTCCAAATATATAATCTCTATTAGGGTGCCCAACAAAATTAAATTTTTGAATTTTTCAAATGCTTCTTCCTAGATTTCTTCATTATGGCGAAAAAATACTGCCATAAATTATCCATTATTTTAAAAAAATTCTTTAGAAGTTCCGCTAGGATGTTCAAGTTCCGAAATGAATTTTCTTGGTTTTAGATTTTTTTTAAATATACATTAAGGCTAAAAAATCCTTTTATCTCTAGAAAGTATTCGTTCTTTATTGAGAAATAAGTCCTTAGTTCTATGAAACAAATTTTTTTCAAAGATGTTACCGGGCTCAGAATATGAAAATTTGTACTTTAATTATAATGAATGGTCTGAAATAACCACTGAAAATTATTATTTTTGTGAAATAATATGCACAGAATTTCTTCTTAAATTCAAATAAAATGTTTTCCATAACGAATAAATTAAAAATTTCTTCACTGGGTGATATTAAAAAATCCTGAATTTCGAATTAAACATTTTTTATACTTCAAGGCTTCCTATACTACTTTAAAATGTATTTTATCGAATTTAGGATAAATTCATAAGAATTCGAACTGAATTCGAAATAATTTAAGTTAAATTCAAGAGAATTTTAATTTATTGGGATAAAATCCAGAAAATGGAAGTGAATTTAGAAAAACTCAAGGGAATTCAGGAGACTAATGAAATTCATAAGAATTTAAGTGAATTGAACCAAATAAAAAACCAAAAAGTTTCCGTTGAATTTAGTGAAGTGGGAGTAAACATATGTCAGGGCGAATCCAACCGAATTTAAGTACCTTGAAAAAACCAATGATTTAAATAAAATTGAAGTATATTTAGAGGAATTTAAGTGAAATGAGAAAAATTCGATGAAATTTATAAAAATTCAAAGTGAATTTAAGACAAAGGAAGTAAATTGAAAACAATTCAAAAATATTAACAAAATTCATTGAATTCATTAAGTTTGGAGTGAATTTAGAAAAATTTAAGGAAACTCAAAAGAATTTGATGAAATACCTAAGAATTCCAGGTGATTTTAAAAGACTGGCAAAACACTGGTGGGTGAATTCAAAAGCATTCAGGGTAATATAATAAAATTGAAAAGAATACCAAAGAACTGAAAATAATTTAAAAGAATTTAAGATAATTTAATAAGAATTCAGGGTAAATTGCAAGTGAATTCAAATAAAATGAAAAAAAAATAATATAAAATATTCCATTGATTTCAGTCAAATTTAAGTGAATTTACAAGAATTTGAGGAAATTAAACAAAATTCATACGAATTCAAGATGAATTGTGAATTGAATAAAAAATTACCCAAAGCACTCATGTTTAGACTTTCTATCTCTAATAAGATGCAAATAAGTAAGGAAACTCTTTAGTCTTATAATCATAAAACCGCAGATTTAACCAGAAAGTATCCTTCTCTCAGACTGAACATCCAACAAATTCTGAATTGGACTTTTATGCAAGATATGTTGATGATTCTGTACTTTCTTTATATGCACAAAATATAGATACCCTACTAAATGTATTTTATAGGATACATCCAAGGTTACAGTTAACTGTTGAAACTGAAACAGAAGGTGGATTGAATTTTCTTGATTTGACCTTAATAAAAACTGACAAAAATTATATTATTACTGATTGGCACATACAAATTTTTTGTTATGAAAGGACACTAAATATTAATTCTAATCATCCTATTCAAAACAAAATAGGAGATGTCACGAATTTAATTGATAGAGCTCTTAAATTATCTCATCCAAAATTCCATGAAAAGAATTTTGAATTATGCAAACAGATTCTTTTTCTCAACCATTATCCTATTACTTTTATTGACAAACACATGCATAACAGAATTGTTTAAATTAAGTGTAGAGGTAATATTTAGAATAAAAACTATTGTACAAGATTACAATAGATTCAATAGGTTGTCCTACCTTATTTTGGAATAATCTCAAGTATCTTGAAATAAAAGTTAGCAAAATTAGGCTCACATACGATATGTAGAGTTCCTTTCAAAGGCAACTTGATTGTAAAATTGAATAAAGACAAATATGAGAAACTGGAAAAACAATATGTAATTTACAAGTTTAAATATAGATAATGTGATGCTGTTTATATAGAGCAAACAAGGAGGTCACTTATAACAAGAAAAGATCCTATGAATACTTAAGATTTATTTTAATTGAGGTGCTAATGATTAACTCAGTTTACCAAAAGATGTCTATTTTACCTAAATATATTTTCCAAAAATTTGAGGCAGTTAGGAAGTTTTTAGAAATGTGTTATTGGTTTGGATTATTAACTTTTTCTCTTTGAAAAATGGCATAATCTGAATAGATTGGTTCTAAATCAATCCACAAAATTTGATCTTGGTACTATGATCTATTTCCTTCATTTCCAATTTTGCTGTGTACATTAATATTGTGATAATTTTTTCAGGTTTTTTCAATTTTTACAACCCATTAAAATGTTAACCTGGTACTTATCAAGAAATAAGGTTGCCAATATGTTTTTACATACATTCGGAGAAAAGAAGTGATACCCTCGTTGCCTACAAAAATGGTATTCTGAGGAAGATGCCATATTAATAATATGTGCATATCTTATCATGCACCATTGTGTACCGTATTTTGACTAACATTTATGTCCTAATTTTATAATTTTATAATTTTTACAGATGCTTATGTGTTTTTGTATCTATTTTAGATATTATTATATCTACTCTATTTTTGACTTTATTGAATATTCTGTAAATATAATCATAATGTCCTATTGGTACTTATAAAAACTAAATAATTTTGTCAGAAGTCGGTATTTTCTAAATCTTGATTTTTAAAGGCTAAAACAATCTGAATAAATTCCATGAAGTCTTTTGAAAATTTTCTAACATATGTCTTCTACAAGACTTTGGGGTTTGGACGATATTGCCGAAAAAACGAGAGTTGCTCCCAAACGAGAGTTCTAAGTCCGGGTCGTAAATATCTCTCTCTATTACAAGTGTCTCCAAAATGCTCTTCGTAAAATATGAGAATTTCTTAGATGTATTGGTTTAGAAATTTCGTAGTTAGTATATGGCGCGCCTTCAAACAGTGTACATCTCGCTTCGGTCTCCGTATTCCAGAAAAAAATTTATTGTTGTTAAGCATTTGTTTTTTGTAAACATTTTTTCTATCTTAATAAAAAGACTAAAAATAACAATTTAAAACTAAATGTTTTTGTTTTACGTGTTCAATAGTGAAAAATAATAGGATTACGATTCCTGGATTTTTGTGACAGACACAAAAAGAAGTAACAATAAATAAATAGATAAAGGAGTAAACCTTTTTTAATTTTTTTTTCGTGGTATGGACTTCAAGGAAATTAATGAAAATTAGGGTAATGGGATGGAGGTTATTGGAGGACCAGTAAAAAATATGAAAGATTTTTATTCAATCAGTAAAACACTGAAATCAGCTGCATTACAGAAAGATTTCTTGATTAAATGTAAGATTCATGGGGTTTTTCCAAAACAGATTTTTGATATCAACAAGAGTGTTCGCTTTGATTTTAATAACAAAAAAAACAAAAAGACATTTAATGAGACCACTAATTAATTCATAAAATCTATTTTGAATCTTGTTATAAAAAATTTCCATGTTAAAATACACTATCGAAATGAAAATGTTAAGAAGACTCCTGATATTTTGAATAAACAAGTACCAGATTACATCATGAAAGAATGCCTCGCAAGGAAACTCAATTAAATAAAGAAGCCTTTAATAATAATAAAAAACATTGACGAAAATTTGAAAACATTCTCAATGTCCAAGGTGATATACAAAAATTGACTCTAAATATTCACTTACCTCTTTTTCAAGAACAACCTGGCCCATGGTTTTTAAATATTTCAAACGTAGAGATTCCACAAAAAGTAATTAACATCCTAAGATTAGGTGAAGGTTTTAGTCACAAATATAGCGAAAGAAAGTATATTCA
>JAUMHM010000083.1:5528696-5547898 GCA_032362435.1 Melikaiella ostensackeni
TCCCTCCACTTTTGTACCAGGGAAAACCCCAAAGTGTGACGTCAGGCGAAGGAGTGCCCAGCCACCTCCGTAACCAATCAATGTACTTCGAGGCCCTTTGCCGCTGCCCTGTTTTGTCAACCCTTAGAGTTCGTTCTTCAGTTTGGCGTCTTCGAAAAACAGACATCTTTCAACCATCGAGGAGAGAACACCTGATCGGGCCGACCTCAGACTATGTTCTCCCATTTGTAAACTTTTTTTTCTTGATCTCTTATGTATTTTGATTATCGTGTGTTGTCTAAAAAATGAATTTATATTTAATGCAACATTCCCGATTTCTTAATTTATCACAACGATATCAAAGACAATACAAAAATAAAACTTTGAGAGAGGTTTACATCGTCGCAGATCCCACAGATCCATCTTGGAAAATATTTCTCCACAAACGAAACTTAGATGGGCCGACCAGAATACAAATTGTAATCTAAATTCATTTGTATCTGAAAAGCAGGGATCACAGCGGCTTAATAATAGTTCAATATTAGATAAAAAAGAGGATTTTTGCCGAGAACAAGGGATCAAAAGGGGATTTCATTTATTACCAAAAACTTTTTATATCATATGGTTATCTCGTAAATTGAACGAACGTGCTCTCTAAGTAACAGTAGCGCCTGTTCTCAGCAACTTTTCCACGAATAATAAATTCCCATATTTTCTGTTTTTCCAATTTACTGTTTTACCTTATTTTTACTTCTCCAACGTAGGTAACACAACCTCTGATAATGACATGATTCAAAAAGAACAGGTTACTAGTTCAAATTACATTATTATGACGCCTTGGTCCACGTCTGGCTGTCTGTGTCATGTGAGGTGAATAGATAAAGATAAAAAGAATAAAACTAAAAATGTAGAAATCGGTTAGGTCGATGTAGTATTGATCATTTTCTTTTTCAAAGTATAGAATTACTAATATCAGGCGTCATGAAAAGTTGGGGTTGGGTTTCTTAAAAATTGAAACTTATTACCTTATGGAAGATTTGAATTATTTCTTGACTTAAAGTTGGATATTGTTATTATAACTTTGGCTGAAATTAGACGGCGAACAATTTTTAAAAAACATGGTATACATACCAGATAGAATATTTACCATTTTGACTTTCTGAAGAAATTAAAGCATGAGATCATAAATGATGCTCCTTTTCTCAAAAGAACTTGTTTCCTGTAACATGAGGTAAATGTCACTAATGATACTTTGCATCAGCTTCATTTCCTGGGAATACCATTTGGCCTTATTTGAAATAATAAAAATTATAATTTTTATTATTTCAAATGAACATTAACCCTAATTTTTGTTTTTCCGAATAATCATTTGTCATATATTTCGGCTTCAGTCTCCGGGATATCCGCGTTCTAGCAGCTCTGATTAAAATTATGCCAAATAGTAATTCGGAAAAATTGAAGTTAGAGCAAGAAGTAATTTCGAAAAATTGTCATTCGGTCAAATACATATTAGGAAAAGTAGAATTTGGGGAATATTCGCCTCAAATAAGCCTATTAATTTTTTTGTAATTATTGTGCAATAAATTCAACAATTATTCTTCTCTTGAATGCTGATCCTAGCTTCTTGTAATTTAAAGTAAATTCTCATGTAACCCGGCCAACCGTCAGGTCGTAAAATTATTTTAGGTTTCTGCAACGAAAATAGTTTCTCCACGCCATTATCCTAACACAAATGCCTCTTTCGTGTCGAGGACTGTCGATGACTATTCAGTGGAAGACCTTTTACCCCGCGTTTAGCTGGCGGTTGCTGGTAGCTAATTTTAGTACCGTAGAAGTCGAGGTTCGAGTTGGCTAAAAAAAAGGAAAAAATTGTTTGAAAAAAGGAAACGTTACAGGTCCCAACGCAATTGACATTGCGCATGTCGCTTCACGTGATTGGTTAACTAGCTTGTGCGACTTTAGACGTTTTCGTTTTCTAATCCACCTCGGCCTAACACCGTGGAAGGAAAGTCGGCTTACTGGAATGGAATGGTCGTTGCAGTCGCATAGGCAAGACTGCGATCTGATAAATACGTAAAGAAGGTACCTTGAGAAAATTTGTCGTAAATATTGCGCTAACTCGCGTCCTCCACAGGGGATGCTGACATGCGGGTCTATAATGCTCATGCTTATCAGAGTTCATACAACCGTCTCAAATTTACAACCGACAAAAAATATAACTATACCTAGCGCTGCACAGTTAGCGAGCAAGGGATGTTTGCTTGCCAACCTCTGTACTAAACGTGCCATGATTTTGCAATAGATGACCTTTTAAGAGAAATTAAGTCTCGATAAACGGAAGAACAAAGATTCAAATTTATGAACTAAGCAATCTGCTTTGGAATATTTCATTTTGTGAAAATAATACACTAGAAAAAACAATTGACAAGAATAAGGAATCGAAATCTATCGAGTGATAAAAACACATTTTAAACAAATTTTAAATATGGGCATATTTGAATTTCATTGTTCATTTATTTTTCAATCTCAGATCTTCATGAATTCTTTTTCTGATGTACTTTTAACAGTAGAAAGTGCTGAGGTACGTATAACAATTTTTTTCAAGCTAGCTAAATATTATATTGTGTGTTGAGGGAGGTAAGTTGGTCTGCACTAACGAGTGTGAAGTTTGAAGCATGAATTAATAAAGACTAACACCTCCCGCATTTCATACGATATTTTATTTCACATATGTATGAAAATGTCACTTCTATATCTGTAGAGAGAGAAGAAAGTTGACGTTTGCAACCTGCGGACGTCAAAGCAATCTGTATTACCGACAGTACATAACTAATTAACCATTTATTCCGTCCGATGGCGTTGATTCACACGGAACAGCTGACTTCTTAACAGGGAAAACTTCTTTCAACCCGTTATCTAGGGTAGAAATAAATAGAATTGGCGATGTGCGCGTACGCGAAGATTGCTTTGACGCTCAGGGGTTGTAAACGACAGCTTTCTTTTCGCCCTGCAGGCATAGTGAAGTGACAACTTTATGCACACGTGAAATAAAAAATTGTTTAAACACAAAAATTACTTTTATAACAATTAGACTTTGGAAAATATTCATACTCCTGAATTTGAGGAATTCTTATCTCGAAAACATTTGGTATCACCACTACATGAAGCTAATTATAGCGTTCGTCCAATTAAGCGAGTTTGGAGTCTTCTTCGTATTGTATGCTGTAAATTAGTGTATCCGGTTCTAGCAACCCACGATGCACATTGCACACCTGTAACAAGGGGAGGCGTGTACCAAGGAACACGTCTGCATGTACAATAATTCCACCATGTGGCTCGCGTTCGCGCGGACCAAATTAGGCGTGCACTCTATATTATCCAAGAGGAAGCGGATTTATGCTAGCTTAAACATTGCCTACATTTATGTATATACGAGTACGATATATGCGAATGTCCTTACTCTCGATAAATTTTGGCTTAGGGCACTCGAAACTGCAATGTGTTTTGAATAGATTATAGGGTAACGACATCAACAGCAGACCCTCCTTCAATAGTGAGCCACAGGTTCTCATTTTCCCATGGGAATAGTAAATGCAGAAAGAAATATTGAAGTTACCTGTTGCTTGAATTTCCTTAATATGTAAGGTTAAGTTCGTCACTAGAAAGTAGCGAATAATAGCTTTGTACAATCGATTATTTAAGTCAAAAGGTAAGCAGTGCGTCTGATTTTGATGGCGGTGACACTCATCGTATACATATCGCTGTCTAAAGGTACGTTTTCTCGCAAGGTGACGATGTAAGTTCTATATTAGGTCACCAAATATCCGCGAAAACACTCGAAAAAGCCAGTTTCATATTGGTGGCCACTTTATAGAACCCGATTTTTAAAGATTATTCAATGCTGAGCCAGTCTGACTCACTATTAGGGTTGTCATATTTAATTGTACATCAGCAATAGCGAGCCGTGTTAAAAATGTGCTATATTATCGACAGAACTGAATGAGAATTACTAGATGGCGCTAGGTTCGAACACTATTCTTCTTTATCAAATTACTATTGACGCTACGCGTGGCTCAGTAATAATTTTTGAGTGGCTCACTGATGCCGCTTACACACATCTTTATTTTACTTACATGTTGAATATTTCACGAGGCTCTTGTGGGAAAAAATGATTGGTGAGTCAAAAAGTGTAAAATATGCATAATAAGAATCATCGCGTATCAACTTTTCCCGACCTAACAGTCTCTTTATATTGAGCGCTTTATGTTGTCCTAACCTTAGGTAGCTCAATATAGATGTCGTTACCCTAAATAAACTCGAAGATTTGTCAGGTTTCAGTCTTTTGAAAAAAGAGAAATTTTCTTGAACCACACAGAAAAAAGTTCTATTTTTGTTATGGCTTGTTTTCGTTACAACTTCATTCAACTACGAAATTCTAGTAAATTAAAACAAAAACAAGAATCCAACGATCAACGGTCAAATAAAAAAAACATAAATAAAAAAAGGAAGGCAGCCTCCAGATCCCCTTCCTTTTTTTCTCTTGTCCTTTTTTTTAATCACAATCAAAAAAGATTTTAAAAATCCACTAATGTTTCGGTGTACATTCAACACCATTTTTAAGGCAATAAAAACAAATTTTTCAACAAATCAAAGCCCATAAGGAAACCGCGATGTTCTCTATGAGATCTGACTGAAAACTAAAACCAAACGCCTGACAACATGATATGACATTAATTCTTTAAAAATTTAATTTTTAATCATTCCACCGTGTTTGGGAGCATTGAAAATCCCATTGTAGCCTTTCGAATGAGTTTTCCAGATCGTTAGACAAGCGAGATATCGACTAACAATAAATCGGACGTTATCTTGGCCGCCATCTTGGATTCTGGGCTTTCGGTCAAGGTTTATAATTGTCAACAAGCATTTTCAGGTTCAGCGGGGTTTTCTCACCCTTAAAAAGTTGTTTTTTCAAATGTTATATAAAATGCTTCTTGAAGCTCCAATAACTAGAAATTAGCCTGTTCTATCATACCTGTATATAGTATACCTTCTCATTCTGAACACATACAGCGACCAAAATATATTATGAATTACAAATTAAAAAACAAAACAGGGATATTCAAGAAAATCCACTCAATTTAAGTTAAATTTGAAAAGAGAATAAAGGAAAAGATATTAATACTCAAGATTCGGTTCTTGACCGATGTTATGGATTCAGAAAAATTCATAAAGAAAACTACCCTTTGAGATTGGTTATTTCAACTACTAACGCTTCTAGTAAATTTTTAGAATCAATTCGATAATTTTCCAATTCGATACTTAGAGACTTCCTAACAACCTCCCCAAGTACAATATTAAAAATAGTTGGAAATTTCAAAATATTATAACTCAAAAATAGTTCCGGATGACTTTGTAATGATTTCTTTGGATGTTGTTGCAATTTTCCCGAGTATACCTTTGGAATTATCTTAAAAAGCGATTTTAAATAGATGGGATAAAATTGAAGTACGTACTCGATTAAGTAAAAAAGAATTCCTAAAAGGGATACATTTCATTATGAACTCATCTCTTCTGGTCGAAAATTGATCTGTTTTCTTTTGGTTGAGAATTTATCTTTTTCGGATGAAAATTAACTTTTTGTTGAAAATGTTACTTTTTGGGTGTAGAGGTCAATAACTTTCTAAAACATTCGGCCTCATTTATGGTAGAGAGGTCACCTTTATGAGTTGGAAATGCACCTTTCTTAGCTGAAAATTAACTTTTTTGTTCAAAATTCATCTTATCGTGGTTGAAAGTCAACTGTTTCCTAAATATTTGACTTTTCAGCTTAAATTTTTGAAAATGCATCACTTTTGTCAGAAAATTCATCTTTTTGGTTGGGAATGCAACATATTTTTACTTGTGATCCTGGGAATTAAAAGCATTTCATATTGAATTTAATATGGTATATATGCGCATCAATTTTATTTGAAAGAATTTATTCCCCTATTATTCCACTATTTTTGTGAAAAATCACTCTATTTCCCTTGTTTTGAGAGCATTTGGAAAATTTTATATTTGTAAAATTAGATTTTGATTTGCCATTTTATTTTCGGTTTTTAGAAAAAAAATAATAAAAACAATTTTTTGGACATAGAATTAATCAAACTTCGGAATGGTAAATATTTATACAATATATTATATATTACTGATTGGTATAGGAAAAGTACACATTCAGGCAGAATGTTAAATTTTGTTTCTTGGCTTATCCTATTCAAAACAAAATTGCAGTAATTAAAATCTTAGTTGACAGAGCTGCAAGTTTGTCCCATGGGTGGTTTCAAATTAGAATTGGTCAAATTTAAAGCAAGCCAGAACAGGAACTTCAAATACTCGACAAGAAGTACAAGAATTTAGTAAGATAAACGTCCTAGTAATTGTGACGCCAATTTTCTTGATTTTTATGTAATGTGAATTAATTGAAATTGCATTTTCTACTTTAAAATGCTAAAAATGCATGAGTTTCATCATCAAATGTTACTTTTCATATACTTTTTAACAGAACATTCAAATTATAACCAAGTATCACGATTATTGGGATCGTCACGATTACCTGGACATCTACCTCAAATGTTTTTTTATTGTGATTTAAGAAAAAAAGACCAGACGAGAAGAGAGAAAAAAGAAGAAAGAGGATTTCGAGGATGTCTTCTTTTTCTTTCCTCTTTTTTAATCTAATGGAGAAATGTAAGGGTGTGTTGTCTAAATCTGATGGTTGGTTTCTTGGTTTTTTGAATTTCCAAGAATTTCATTGTTAAATTTGAATGTTGGACGTTAAACAAGAATTTTAATTTTGGTTCACTCTGAATTCAATTTCTCAAATTTTAACTTAATTTAAGGTCTCTTTCAGTCTTAAAGCTAGATTTAGGTCAGTTTTCTTACTTGAAAGAAGACCATAGGCCTATTTTTTGGCTTAAAATAAAACATCTTTGTCTTAAAACAAGACTGAGGTTCATAATTCAAAAAAAAATCTGTGGCACCTACCACTCTTTAACCTTTGGAACGTTCGAATTTCCAGATTACCTTTCACTAATCATTCACCTAAAGGCCTGAGGTCAACTCGTCGTTCGTCAACTCGTAAAGTAAATTCGTTGATCTTGGGAGCAACTTTTTTGTTTCACAAAGGCGCTGCCTTCAAGCGGCAAAGGTGCACCACCTTTTCAATTACCCTAAATACACGTCAGTGATTGGGTACCCTCTACTTTTCGTGCATTCTCTCGTTTGTGGTTAATAAATTTTATGATGCAATATTACAACCTACTGAAGTATGAAAAAATCGCAAAGGAGAACGTTCATTTATATAAATAAAAATTTGGGCTATCCACTCCTCATGAATGTAGTTTTAAAACTCTTGTGATGAAAGCTTGATATTTTTTCAGTTGCATAAGTTGCTGAAATTAAAATTTGAAAGCATCTAGAAGAATAAAATCTTTCCAAAAATTTGATAATTCAGTGCACTTTATGATGAAAATTACTATTACATATATTTTACGGCATACGTTTATAAGCACCACACCTTATATCAAAGGTTATCATAAATTATAAACGTGATTTTCGGCAGTCATGATATAAAGAAATTAATTATAATTTAATTGATAAATGCCAACCTGAAGTTTGATTGCAAACGATGCTTCATATTTCATATCTATTTCACCTCTGGATTTAAAGTAGATACGGTCGGTTTTGGTCAGACGTCCCGATATAGTCACCGTATATTATAAAACCAATTTGTATGTAATCGAATAATATTTTTCTGCAGGTGGCGAAAGTTTGTGTGTAATGTGAAATTATTGTTTCTCAATAGAAGTTAGTACCAAGTTATACTTCAAAGCATTTCATCAAGTTTGTTCCCATTTTTTTCTGAAATTATTTATTTTTACTATCTGATTCAGCTTCATGCAAAGTAATTATTAATATTTTCGAAATATATGAGCCCAGGTTGATTGGTTTCAAATATAAGCCTCGGATCATCAGGACGAAGGATTGGGCATATTATGTGATGAGTCTTAAAAAAAGCGATTTCTTTGCGCGTAATCCGATACTGTACAAAACGTTATTGAAAGTTACCATTTTCATATACAATGTGAAAGTGCTTATTTCCAAACTTTCTATCTACTTTAAATCAATTATTGTGGATGGATTTCGGTGAATCTTCTGTACAAAGTACATGCCCCATTATTTGACATGTACTTTGCATAATGTTTGGTTGCTCGGCTTTTCAATTAAGGAACTACAACCAATTTTCACTGGAATATCGGACCTTCTCACTTTTCAAACCGCTTATTACTCACAAGTTACGATCTGAACGTGACGAATTTCTTTTAAGAAGAGGAGAACGGCTAATGGATATCGGGGTTTGTTACAAAGTGGATGTGAATGTTAGGCAGACCTAATTTACATGAGGCAAACTTGATTTCAATTAGGGAACTCCCTGTAAGGATTCGTAAGATTTTGGTGACCCCCTCCCCCCTCCTTGTTACGTAAAATTTTATATTTTTACTCAATATATCAATTATTTTCACTAAAAACGAGATTTCCGAAGATTTCAAGGTATTTCAGAAGATTTGAAAGATTTTCAGCGATTTGAAATGATTTTAAACGATTTCAAGAATTTGAAGAATTTACCTAGTATAATTTCAGAAAGAATGTCATTTTTTCAAAAGAAATTTCACAAGACTATAAGGGACTTCAAGGAGTTTAATCACATTTCAAGAAATTTTACGGAATTTCAAGAGATACCGAAGGATCTCGACGGATTTTCAGGAATTTGAAGAATATAGGGACAATTTTTGTGGATTACGAAGGATTTTAAGAAATTGCAAGGGATTTTGAGAGATTCCGTAATCTTTCAAAGAAAATCATGGGTCTTCAAAGGATTTAAAAGGATTTGAAGGGATACCGAAGGATTCTGACGGATTTTTAGGGATTTTAAGGACTTGAGACCGATTTCCGCGGACTACAAAGGCTTTTAAGGGATTCCAAGAGATTTCAAGAGATTTCGAAATATTTCAAAGAGAATCATGGATCTTCAAAGGATTCCGACGGATTTTTAGGAATGTTTAGAATTTAATAACGATTTCCTCGAATTACAAAGGATTTTAAGGAATTTTAGGAGATTTTAAGAGATTTCAAAATATTTCAAAGAAAATCATGGGTCTTCAAAGGATTTGCGAGGATTTCGAGAGATGCCGAATAATTCTGACGGATTTTTAGGGATTTCAAGGAATTAAGACCGATTTCCGAGGACTACAAAGTATTTTAAGGGATTCCAAGGGATTCCAAGGGATTTCGAAATATTTCAAAAGAAATCACGGAATTTCAAAACATTTAAAGGATTTCAAGAAATACCGAAGGATTCTGACGGATTTTTAGGAATTTTGAGAATATAGGAACAATTTCCGTGGGTTACAAATGATTTTAAGGAATTTCAAGTGATTTTAAGAGACTTTGAAATATTTTAAAGGAAATCACGGGTGGTCAAAGGATTTTTAAGGATTTCAAAACATTTCAAGAGTTACTGGAGGATTCCGACGGATTTTTAGGAATTTTGAGAATTGAATAACGATTTCCTCGAATTACAAAAGATGTTAAGGAACTTTAAATGATTTCGAAATATTTCAAAGAAAATCATGGGTCTTCAAAGGATTTGAAAGAATTTTAAGATATACCGAAGGATTCTGACGGATTTTTAGGGATTTTATGGACTTGAGACCAATTTCCGCGGACTAGAAAGGATTTTAAAGGATTTCAGAGGATTTCAAGAGATTTCGATATATTTCAAAAGATATAACGGGATTTGAAAGAAATTGAAAGGATTTCTAGAGATACCGAAGGATTTTAACAGATTTTCAGGGATTTTAAGAATATAGGAACAATTTCTGTGGGTTACAACAGATTTTAAGAAATTCCAAGTGATTTGAAGAAACTTTGAAGTATTTTAAAGGAAATCACGAGTCTTTAAAGGATTTCAAAGGATTTTACAGGATTTCAAGAGATACCGAAGGATTCCGACGGATTTTTAAGAATTTTAAGAATTTAGTAACGATTTCCCCGAATTATAAAGGATTTTAAAGAAGTTTAAGGGATTGTAAGAGATTCCGATATATTTGAAAGAAAATCATGGGTCTTCAAAGGATTTGAAAGGATTTCAAGAGGCACCGAAAGATTCGGACGGATTTTTAGGGATTTTGAGGACTTGAGACCGATTTCCGCGGACTGCAAAGGATTTTAAGGGATTCCAAGGGATTTCAAGAGATTTCGAAATATTTCAGAAGAAATCACGGGTTTTCGAAATATTTGAAAGGATTTCCAGAGATACCGAGGGATTCTGACGGATTGTTAGGGATTTTAAGGACTTGAGACCGATTTCCGCGGACTACAAAGGATTTTAAGGGATTCCAAGGAATTTCAAGGGATCTCGAAGTATTTCAAAAGAAATCACGGGACTTCAAAGAATTTGAAAGGATTTCAAGAGATACCAAAGGATTTCGACAGATTTTCAGAGATTTTAAGAATTTAAGAACGATTTCCGCGAACTATAAAGAAGTCAAAGGAATTCTTAGGGATTTTAAGAGACTTCGAAGTATTTGTAAAGGAATCAAGAGATTCCAGAGGATTTCAATGGATTTTTAGTGATTTTAAGGATTTAAGGATGATTTTTGCCGACTGGAACTGATTTTAAGAGATTCCAAAATTTTTTGAGAGTTTACAAAATATTTTAAAAGAAAGCATGGGATTTTGAGGATTTAAAAACGATTTCCGCGGATTACAAAGGATTTTAAGAGATTTCAAGGGATACCGAAGGATTTTGACGGATTTTCACGGATTTTAAGGATTAAACATTATTTCCGCAGATCCCAAAGGATTTTAAGGGATTCCAAGAGATTTTAAAACATTTCGATATATTTCAAAAAAATCGCGAGATTTTCAAGATTTCAAGGAATACCGAAGGATTTCGAAGGAATTTGAGCATTTTAAGGGATTCCAAGGGATTTCAAGAATTTTCGAAATCTAGAAATTTCGGATTTTTAGGGATTCTGAAGATTTCAAACAATTTCGACGATTCAAAATATTTCACACTTTCTCAAAGAATATTAAGGGATTCCAAGGTATGTTAAGTGATTTCGAAATATTTCAAAAGAAGTCACAGGATTTCAAAGAATTCTAAAGGATTTTACTGTATTTTCAAATATTTTAAAGGGTTTCTAGATATTCAGAAAGGTTCCAACGGATTTCAAAGATTTTCATTGGGATTTCAAAGAATTTAATAAATCTCGTAATGCTTCGAAATGTTTCATAGAATTTTAAGGATTTTAACCGATTTTTAAAAATTTAAAGAGATTCTCATGATTTATAAGGGATTTTTATGGGATTTTAAATATTTCAAGCAATTTCAAGGATTTTATGGAATCTCAAAGAATTTCAAGGGATTTTCACAGTTTTTATAGCATATCGAAGGATTTGCAGGGAAATGAATCGTTTTGAAGGGATTTCAAGAGATTCTGCGCGATATCTATGCAATTCATAGGATTTCAAGTAATATTCACATGATTAAAAAAATTTTAAGAGATTTACAAAGTTTTTACAAGAATTCACGGAATTTCTGAAACCGATTGCGAAGTGTGCAAAGAACTGGCCGATTCTATTCGCACACGGCTAGGTGTGCGCAAATAAATTCTGCCATAACATTTGATAATCGGGCACTTCGCGCACGTTACATAGGTACGAGAAACCAAACTTGGCACACAGTTGTTTCAAAAAATAAATAATAGAAATAATAATATAATGTGTATAATACTGTAGAAAGTAATTTCATACAGCCAAAACTGGTTTCAATTCACATATTATAAAAACTAATCAGAAAGAGGAAATTTACGTAAGAAATGCTTTGGATGCCCCTCCCTCAGTAAGGATTCCTAAGATCTTCTAGACCCCCTCCCACAAAAAAGTCTTACGTAATTAAGGAATGCTCCCATACGAGAATGAACAATTATATTCTAGAATTTGTCTGGCTCAAATAGATTGTAGTCGGTATATTTTCTGATCGCTAACTTAATTCAATTTCTTGAGGTTTTACTTGAAATATCATGCTTTTACTACAAGTAACAAGTATGGAGATTTGAAATTGAAAAAGAAAGAAGTAAAAAAAAGTGTATGTAAGATCGGATAGATGCACGTCATCGTGTGCGATGACTTATGAAGATGTCTATCGTTCCAATAGATGTACATTGTATTATTTTGCTTTCAGCAGACGGGTTTCTTGTTGAGAATACTCGTAATGATTGTTAAAGTCGGTAGCAGATATGCACTATGTACGCGTATGAGCTCAAGTGTACAAAAACAATCACAAACGAGTCTGCAATAACGCTGACCTGCAGATTCATCTTGATATTGACATAAAAGGCATTCTACAACCTGAATATCGCAACATTATGACAAATCCTCTGAGTCACAAAAAGCAGAGCGCAAGAACTGAGTAATTGAAAAGAGGGTAGGAATTCAAGAAACGGTAGAGAAAGACTTGAAATGAAATGAGTTATTTTTACCCAAGTTCTCAATCATGATCTTAATCCGTTGATCAGTTAATCAGTTAATCAGTTGATCGTTCAATCAGTTGATCAATGATCAAGCTTCCTTAATTTGAACCTGCCCTTTTTTATCTGTTTGTAAAATCTCAATTGGATTGAACGAGTTCCATTTGTCCATGTACTCTTATTCGACAGCAGATTGATTAATTTCAAGGCTAAGACGAGTTTATCTAGTAAGTCTCACAACGCCAAGAAATCAGCCCTAATCTGGCATTGGTGGAATTAATGAGACTAGTTAGACTGGGGACGTTATTGATTTTCTACGACCTCAAGAGCCTATCCTACCACCATTAATGTCTCGTAGTCTCCAAGTTAGAGCAAAAACAATAGTAGTCGACGGTCATAGGATGACACTGACTAGTAGGTACAGGGTTTGATGGTGAAGGAAGAGGAGATCGAAGGTGCGGTGTGATTGCAATGACTTTAGTCATTGAAGGATATATTGCCCTACTGGTATGTGCCGCTTTTGCACGTTCCACCATGGCCGCTCCCGTTATTGTTGTTCAGACTTTCTTGCTCAGACTCTCTTGACTTCTGAATCCTCGATCTGTCTGATCGGATCTTCTTCGTATGGCGATGATTGATGGAAAAAAACAACTTCCAGATGAATATAACAGTCAATCGAGGAAACTCTATGCGTCTTGCTACTCTAGTATACTCTGTACATGTATTCATCTCTGGTCGATGTTGTTTTCAGGTTGATTTCAATTTACAGACTTTCATTAGAGTTGTTAAGAACAGGGTTTATTCTAAGTAAAATTTACAACTACAGGAATAACTAAACCCCCGAACACTTCCCACCCTTTCTTTTCTTATAATGTACCATATATCAAGTTCGCGGACATTATTTTAAGTCTGCATCATTTATATCTATGTTTTTAAACAATATTTATATTATATATTTTAAACAATATATCATTTTGATTATTACCTTCAGATCAAAATGATCCACTCTTGCAGATCCAAAATTAATTTTTAAACAATTTCATGCATATCTGTCAAGTGGCAGTTGTCATACTTTTTACTGAAACTCGTAGGTTGGTTATGACCGACAATTCAATTCAACTCTCAACCAAGTAGTTAAGTTTACAATCCAAAAGATGAATTTTCAAACGGGAAGTTTAATTTTCTACAAAAAAAAAGAATTTTAAAGATAATACATAAATTTTCAACCAAATAGTTGAATTTTAATCTGAAAGACATCAACTCTCCACCAAAAATGGAAAAGTTAAATTTTTAATTTAAAAAATTAATTTCCAACCAAAAAAAAGGATTTCCAAGAAAATAAATAAATTTCCAATCGAAAAGATGAATTTGGATTATAATGATGAATCATTAACAAAAAAAATAAATTTTAACAAAGGAGTGCAACTTACAACGAAGTTGTTGAATTTTCAAACAAAACATGTGCGTTCTCAACGAAAAATGTAATAGTTGATTTTTCAACCAAAAAATATGAATTTAAAACAAAATAATTGAATCCTCAACCAGAACAGATTCATTTTTAACCAACTAGTTGCATTCATAACAAAAAAATATGAAAATTCTACCAAAAGAGATGAATTTTCAACCAGGAAAGATTTTTCAGTCAATAAAGAAAAAAAATTCCAATGAAATTGTTGAATTATAAAGAGAGAAAAACAGGAATTTTATACAAAATATTGAATTTTCGAACCGCAAATATGATTTCTCGACAAAAAGTTCATTTTCAACAACATGGTTGAAGTATAAATTGATATTATGGTTTTCGACCAAGATTGTGGTAATAAAATAGATGTTATTTTTATCGGTTTTCGCTCAAGTATTTATTGCCAATCAAAATACGACGTTTCACCTGCGTAATGTAAGTTGAAACATAAGTAAGTTGTAACATAGTTGAAGTTTCTACCAAAATAGTTGGATTTTCAGCCAAAAAAATTAATTTTCAACCAAAAATAGAAAAGTTAAATTTTCATTTAAAAAATGAAGTGTCAACAAAAAAACGAATTTTTCAACAAAATACTCAAATTTTAAACAAAAAAGATGAATCTTCAACAAAAAAAATGAATTTTGAACAAAGTATATTGTTCAACTTTCAAGAAAATAATTAAATTTTTTAAACCAAAGAAAATGAATTCTTAGCAAAAAATATAATATTTGATATTTCAAGCAAAAAATATTTTAATCTTACATCAAAAAAAGTTAGATTCAACCATAAAAGACGAATTTTGAAAAAATAGTTGAATCTTTGACCAAAACGGATGAATTTTGACTCAAAGAGATTAATTTTCAAACAAGTATAATAATTTATTACCTAAAAGAAGATGAATTTTCAACGAAATACATTTATTTTTCGCCAAATAATTGAATTTTAAATTAAAAGTAATATATTTTCAACAAAAAATGGAATATTCAAATTTTCAACCAAAAAACGAATTTTTAACCAAATATTAAATTTTTAATAAAAAAAACAAATCAACGAAACAGTTAAATTTAAAAACAGAGATTCATTTAAGCCAAGAAGATTAACTTTCTACCAAAAAAAGACAATTTTTCAACAAAATTCATGAGTTTTCAATTAGAAAAGGTAAATTTTCAAGCAAAAATGGAATAGTTAAATCTTCAGTCAGGAAAATAACAATTTTCAACGAAAAGAAAAACGAATTTTCAACAAAGTAGTTCAATCTTCAATCAAAGAAATGAACTTTCAACTAAAATTATAAATCTTCAACTAAAAAAATGAATTTTTATCAAAGTAGTTCAACTTTCAACCAAGTAGTTTAATTTCTAACCAAAAAAGATGAATTCTCAACGAAAAATATAATTTATATTCCAATGAAAAAAAAAAATCGATCAAAAACGACAAATTTCCAACAAAAAAGTTGAATTTTTAACCAAAGCAGATTAGTTTTGAATAAAAGAGTTGAATTTTCAACCAAGAAATATTTTCCAGTCAAGAGAAAAAAAAATCAGCCAAATGGTTGATTTTTGAAAAAAATAATTAAATTTTCAGCCAAACAATAAAATTTTCATCCAAGAAAGGTGAATTTTCAACTAAAATGATTAATCTCTCACTTGAATGGTTAAATTTTCAGTACAAATAATTGATTTCAAACCAAAAACGAAAGAATATTACACTGAGGAAAGTGATTTTTTTTCTTTCTAAAAGTGTTTCTATACTTCTAGAAGGGATTTTTTTTTAATTTTTAATTTCAAGGTGGGAGAAAAATTCCAATTTTCCTATATTGGGCTATACATTTCTATGGCTCTGACAATTATTTTTTTACCCTCAAAAAGTGTTTCTTCAGATTGACGCAGTTCAAGTATACAATAAAAATAAATGATTCTTCGTTAAAAAAAAGGAAATTTTTTCGTACGCTGAGGTTTCAGTGTGCATGTAGACGGACGCAGAACTTGATCCTGGCATAAGAACTAAACTCGTAAACTTATGCAAATTTATGACAGGCAATTGATCTTGAGAAACGGATCATTGTGATGCGCAATTTCCTGATCAAATAAGAAATCCAGAATCTGTATAAAAGCGTTGCATATCATGATCCAATTACAGGATCAAATTAATCAACTGGCGTTTACTGTGTATTGATTGTTCCTGTATGTTTGGGATATCATCAATTCGATTGTAGAACCCGAGTTTGCGAAAGAAAAATTTATTCTCGGTTGTACCGTTTATCCATGAAGTAAAATGAATTTTAAAAAAATCCCCATTGCAGATTCATTACGTACCTGTAAATAGGTGAAACTTGTTAAGCATGTAAACACTTTTTAAAATTTATAAATACTTTTCAATATTTCTCTTATAATATATAATTTCACAAAACTTCAAAATTCTATGCTTAAAGTTGAAATTATAGTAATCATGTGTAAAATTATTTTCTGATTTCATATGTAAACAAGAAATTGTAAGTTTATATCATTAGAGCATGAATAATCAGTGAAATATGCCTTTGCTGAATCAAAAGTGAATAAATCCATTTTCGTTTTATCAGTAACTTCAAGGCAGTATTGAATTGAAAAGATTTTTTCGAATTTCATTTATTTAACAGCCTGGCAGATTATAATAGAACGTTTCAAATTTCATTTTGAACCAAGGATTTCAAGCTACAATATATCCTTAAATATTGAGAGAAGAACTGATGTGGACTTATCACGTTTTGTTCTCTTACTTTTAATTTCATCTAAGAATAAATATTTTTACATTATAACATTAAACGTATTAACCAAAATATTTTTGACATTGAATTTTGTTACTAAAAATTAGCACAGCACAGATTAATCAAAAATATATAAATATATACAAGAATTCAATAAGTTTAAAAAGTGTACTTTCATCCAGTTTTTGTAAATATTTTACAGTTTTCAAGCAGCATATCAATTTGTTTTTTACGTTTCCCATATTAAAAATTGGGAACTGTTGCATGTGCAGAAGATAACCAAATTTCACGTGAATAAAATAAAAATGAAATTTGCGAATAAATCTATTTACAAAAATACTGTCTTTATATAAACTTCGTCCCGATTCATCAAAAACATTGGAAACACTCCAAAAGGGTGGCCGCTAAAATGTAAAAAAACACTTCCAGTCATTAAAATCAAAAAATTGAAGCTTTATAAGCTGTCAATTTTTCAAATTTCAAGTCTGCAAAGACAAAGTAGAACTCTTTTGAATTCGAAACTGAAACTGAAAAATACACTGAAAAGGACCTCGCACAAAAAAATAGTTATAATTGGTCCAAGTCCTTTCGGAAACTTTTTTCTAGTTACATAGACAATATAAATGAGTGTCAGTGAAATCCACTGAAAAGCTTTTTCCATACATTTTGTGCGGGTAAAAACTTACTTTGGTAATAGAATTCTGAAATAGAAACGCTTTTTATTGAAATCCTTCAAATGCAAATTATTTTGATAAAAATTGTTTAAAGTTATCATATTTGTCAAACCGTGATTTATACTTTCCAAAATTCAAAAACTGAAATTGCCTTCCTACCAGTTCTGAAAAAAAATTGTAGCAAAATAATGGAAATTCCGCATTTTCCACCCTTCAACTCAATAGAAATGTTACACAACAAAAATCCCTCCTTAAAATTGAGATAAAAATTAAAAGCCAAAATTTGTTCCCTTTCAACTCAATACAAATGTTAAAAACAACAAAATTTTCTCTTTTAATTCAGAAAAAAGGTAAACGTAAAATTTCCAACCTTATAACTCAAGGAAAATGTTAAAAACGAGTAGATTCCCTCTTCTTATTAAACAAAAATTATAAACAAAAAATTCCTCTCTTCCAACTCAATAAGTACATTCAAAATAAATAATGTCCCTTCTTCAGTTCAGACAAAATTTAATGACCTCAATTCCCTTTCTGCCAGCTCAAAAAAAAATGGAAGATTTTCAATAATTAATAAACTATCATCCATCCAAGTCTTTGTACATAAAAACATTACAATTTGAACTTTTTAAACTCAGAGGCATTTCAAGTAGTACACATTAAAAATTACATAATTTCATGATGTGAAGTTTGCGACATTTCAAGTGCCATTAAAGGGTTTTCTTTTTTAAATTTTAAATATTCCCTGTCACTTAATATTCATTGTCATTTCTCCATTTTTCCCGGTCTCAAAAAATTCCCGGTTATTTTCCGGTATGCGCAGGGCGGAATGAAAGTACTAAAATTAATCGAATAGTTTGAGCTGTGGGAACGAAATTTGTGGGTTGACAACCGAAAACAGTCAAAAAAGTAATTTTGAAATTGGTTAGTGTCTTCTGTTCTCTCGACTTAAAAATCAAAGTTTTGAAAATTGAAACAAAATTTTCTCCTATATCAAAAATGTCTGTTATTCAAAAATTTTAAATTAAGCAAAAAAATTTGTTGTTTAATTTCAATTTTTTCTTATTGTTCACTGGTAAAAACTGTACTTATAAAAAATTCGCCCTAATTTTCATACCAGTAAGATTTGTTTTCGAATTTTCAAATCTAAAACGGGGAAAACAGAAAATATCGACCGTTTTAAAAAAAAAAGTCTTCCTTTTTTCTGGTGCCAACCTACACATTTTTTTCCTTCAGCTCAAACGATTCACTTAATTTTGACATTCCCCTTTTGCCCTAATATTGCTGTTTAAATCTTTGAAATTAGATTTTAATTTAGAATCACACGGATTTTTCGATAGATTTGCATGTATTTTTTTAAAACTACGCCTTACAAAAAGGCCTTGGTCAAGAATAGATGTTGGTAAAAGTTTCCTCTAAAGTTTTTTGACATTTGGGAAGACAAAGCGGGGGAAAAAATTGTTAATTGGTCAATATTTTCTGATCGCGCATGACTTACAAAGTTTTAATTTTTGACCAATTTTTTGACCAATTTGCAAGGTGCGAAAATCGCTCGAAAAATGCAAAAATCCTGATTTTGTCCTGATTTTGATATTAGGACAAAAAATGTTTTCGAGCTATCAATGTAATTGCATGTTTCTTCAATTTAGACTGAAGAAATTATTGCCCCAACATTCTAAATTTTGTTGAAGAAAAATGTGCAATTAACCAAATTCAAAAATAGTATATGATCCATCTGGTGGTGCATACGATATTTTCTTCAACGCATGGTGGAA
>JAUMHM010000083.1:5547998-5566044 GCA_032362435.1 Melikaiella ostensackeni
CCCCTCACCCATTCTGAATCTCACCACTCTATTCCATTTGCTCTGCTTTTTAATCTTCATCAGGTATTCCGGCTCCCCCTCACTCTTAACCATTCTATACCAGCTGTTGTACCTTGACTTCGAGAATTCTTCCCATATTTGCTCTCCGTGCCTTGCCGTCATCTCTTCTCCTATTTTCTGCCATTTTCCACCCCTCACTTGCATCCCACATCCAAACTTTATTTCGTATCTCTTTTCCTCTTATTTCGAACGTCCCACGTTACCCCTCCTCTCTTTTTCCATAATCTCCCGGACAGACGCTTGTGCAATTTTGCTTTCCTGTCCCCTTCTTAATTTCTCTTCAAATTTCCAGGATCATTTCAGTTGCCTCACTACCATTTTCTCTCGTCCTATTTCTTCCCTCAGCATATAACAGGGCCAATTCCAACTCACCCCCATGACCCATCTCAAATATCTCTCATGCAGACCTTCCTCTCTCTCTCTCTTATGCTCTATTCATCCCCAAATATCCACTCTATAACTTAGCACTGACTCTTTCTCACCTGCAGCTCGTTTTCTCCGCTTGCTTCGCACCAAAATCCTAGGTAACAAAACTCCTCCACAAACTCCACCACCTCGCTATATAGCATCCATTCGTATTCTATACTTTCTATTTCGAAAACACATTATCTTAGTCTTATTCACATTCAGCCTTGAATCTTTTTCTCGCACATACTCTTCGAACGCTCTCACCATCAGGATCATCTCTCTTACATCATCAGCTACTACGAGGATCTTTTGATAAGTGAGGTGAATTTCCCGCTAGATGGCGCCAAAATGAACTTTGTAGTATATTGCCAAGAAACGGTACTCTTCAAACTAACCTCTAACAAGCTTTAACTCTTTTTCTTCCCTCTCCATCTTCTCTTTCAAGTATACCAATAGGCTCCTAAACAGAAGATCACTCATTGGGCACCCTTGCCTAAGTCCCCCCTTCCTGTCTAGAATTCCTTTCCTTCATTTTCTTCTATCTTCACCTTTAACAGAGTTACCACAAATATCTCTTTCATCCTCCCTATCAAAATTTTATCTACTCCTCTCTCTTTCATTGCCTTCCATAGAACCTTCCTGTTCACAGAGTCCAATGCTGATTTGAAAAAAAAGTGCAACTAGTCTCCCTCTCTTCCACCCCAAGTTTCTACTGACTAGGAAATTAAGCACGTAAATATTATCTGTGATCCTCATTCCTTTCCTAAAATCCGTTTGGTTATATTGTACACTTTCATTTTCTTCCACCTGTCTTTCCAGCCTCTTCCTGAGCACTTCCGCGTAAATTTAATAGCCCACTGACATGAGTGTAATACCTCTATATTTATCTACCCTTTTTCCCTCTCCTTTCTTAATCAACGGCACTACCAGCCCTGTCTTTCATTCCTCCGGCTACACTTCGCCTCTCCAAACCTTACCGCAAATCCACCATATCTCTTCTTTCACCACTTTACCACCATATTTCAGTGCTTCATTCTCCAAGCCATCGTCAACTGTTGCCTTGTTTCTTTCAACCTTGAAATCACCTGATTCAGTTCTTCCCTACAAATCTCGTTTCTGCTTTGCTCGCCCCCCGCTGCCGCTTTTCTTCCTTCACCCTTTACCCTATTTTCCACGGCCCCTAGTAGTCTCTTGAAATTTTCCGTCCACTCGTCCATCCTGCTTTCCTCATTTATGCCCTTCCTTCCTCCTCTTGTCTGTTTATGACTTCCCATTTCCTCCCTCTATTCACAGCTTTCTCGACCTCTACCATGTAACTTTCATCTCTCCCTCTGTCATTTTCACTTAAAATTCTCTCGTAATCTCTTTTTCTCCTACTGACTTCCTATTTCTTCATTCACCCTATCCTCCATTTTCTTATACTCTCCTTCAACTTGTCTTAATTTTCCTGCATTCATCGTCCCACCAACATCTCCTACCTCCATCTCCTTTCGGCCTTACCTGCTCTTTTATCTTATCAGTTTCCCTTTTAAGTTTTTCTAGCAGTGTGTCTACTCCTTCCTCTTCCCTGCTCGCTACCTTCTCGTTCTCCATTTTTTCTCTAAATTTTATTAATTCATCTTCTCCCAAATAGTCCATTTTTTATTTCATTTTCCCTACTCAACTCTTCTTCCCCCTACCGCGCTTTGGTGCCCCACATCTCAATGTCGCTATCACCGGAATGTGCTCGGAGGCTACCTGTATAGCTTACTTACATTCTAACCATTAACGCCCTTATTCTTTCTTCTGTCAGAATGTAATATATTACGGTGTCCCCTTTACCTGTGAATGTCATTTCCCCCTCTTCATCCCTCTTGGCGTTGCTGTTACAAATAAACCATTCCAACAAGTCTAGAAGCCTCCTGCCTTCCCGATCCGTTTCCCTATATTTTGAATTTCTTACGAAGACCTCCTTTTCTCCGTCCCACACCTCTTCCCCTTGTTCACCGGTTTATGCATTCAGGCTTCCCCCTCCCTCCCACTCTATGAACACCAAATCCTCCTTTTTCCCTCTGTCCATTTCCTTATAATTCTCCATCCTCCCTCTTCTTCTCTTCTCCTGTACACACATAAAACAGCAACAACCACTTTTCTACTTTTATTCTTCTCAACATTGTTCCGTCATTTTCTTCCGTATCCTCTTCCTTCTCTTCGTGTACGACCATTTCTTTTCTCGCAGCTTGCATCTTCCACACATATTCTTTCGGCAATATTCTTCTCATGTCTTTCCACTTCTTCTTATCACCCACGTTCCGCTCATCATTATCACATCCCAATTTCGCAGTTCCTCCAGAATCCTTTGTTTTTGTTTTTTAACTTTCACGTCTCTCTTTTCACATATCTCTCCTTTCTTCCTTGCATTCAATTCCTCTTTTTGTTTATAAAATCCATCGTGATCCTCCCTCACGTCTTCTAATTCATCATTCCAAATCTAGATCTCTCCTTTTACCTATATTCTGTCTCTCTTAATCCTACCACCTTTATTCCTCCAGCCCATGCCTTCCGCTCGATAAGCCAGTTCAATTTCTTCTCCAGCCACGTCAGACCACGTGGTTCGAATATTTTTAGAAACTTAGTACAAGTTATTGGGGATGTTACCTTATTTATGGTATTTCAGAAGCAGGTATATGAATGCTGCACCTGTTAATTAGTTAACCATTACTTTAGATTTACGAGAGATTCAAGTCTTTACTGTTTACCCAAGCCACCCGAACACTGAATTGTTCAAACTATTTTTCAAAGTAAGCTAGGAAGACATAATTTCAAAAACACAAAAATTACGGCTTGAAAAACCTCTTACTTCTTTGTTTTTGTTTCCTCAAGACTTCAACATTATTTTTCTAATGCATTTTCATTAGCTGAAAACTCAAAAAAAAAAAAATATATATATCAAAATTTGAAAGAGAATAATTTTTTCAAATAAGCAGTTTGCTAATATGTGAAAGCTAGCCATATGAAAATGAGCTCTAAATTGATTTACTTGTGTAGGGTCCAAATGCGCTATTTTTTCGCCATATTATTTTCGATTACGAAATTTTTGTGTCTACAACCTACAGTCTACATTAAGATCTAATGTTTACGTCTTTCTTGATGTTTTCTAGAGAAAGGTATTTTTTAAATATTTCAATTTCCAAAAATTAAGTTTTGAGAGTATAAGATGTTTTTGATTTTCAGCTATAGAATTGAATTATCTTTCGGATTTAGTTTATCGATTGAATCGTTACCTATTTCTTCGCTGTCAGTTTTCAGGAAAAAATTAACACCTGTGTAATTACGAGAAGAATTTTTAGGGCACTTGAGAACTTTCCAGTGACACAAATGCTCTATGGCAGACATTGCCCAGACCTAGGAATCGAAGTTGAAAATTCAAAGTTAAGACTTCTTTTATTTCCAATTTCGATTCCTGGGTCTCGACGATTTTTTTCAAATTTTTTATTTTCGACCCACCTTACTGTTTATGTCCATCAAATCAACAAAATTGGCAAATAAATCGTTTAGGAAATACTTGAAACCGGTATCACTGGAGAGAATCTATTGGAAAGCGTCTTGTTTTCTAATGTCTCAAATTTCTATTCATGATTCTTGAAAAATGCATCGAAACTTCGTAAAAAAATGTGAAAAAAGGTCAGAATTCTTGATTTCAGGTATTTTAGGGGATTTTTGAAATTCAAGGAGGAAATAATGAAAAAAAGGAAAAAGGGGGATTAGGTAAAAAAGAGGACGGATTGCGATCCCTGAAAAATATAAAGTGATAAAATTTTTAAAATAACTTACTCAGAGGCTTCTTTTATCCTTTGTAGAGCAAGAAGCGCTGCAGATGAGGAGACAAATACGGGATCAGGTGGTTCCATAACGAAAACCGAGACTTCCCTTTCTCTACCACGTTGTCTCACCCTTTCTCTCTCCCGTTCTCTTTCTCGATCCCGAGATTCTCTTTCCCTCACTCTCACAATTCGATCTCTATCATGCTGCCTGTCTCTCTCGCACTCTCGTCCTCTCTCCGTCCGCGTTTGCTCTCTATCTCGCTCTCGATCTCGCTCCCTTTCCCGATCTCGATCTTGATCTCGTTCCTTGACGATATCTGCCAAAGGCAGAGCTGGAGACACTGGAACAGAAGAAAGAGAACGTAAGTAAATAATGTAAACCAAAGAATTCGTTCTCTAATATTTATTTTAATAATGAATACTCAGGGAATAATTAGAAAAGAGTATACAAAATAAATTGTGGACGCCACGATGAATAGTATTCATGCAGGTACATAGGAAAAAAAAGAACTGGTAACAGAGCTTGCAAATACGAAGAAAGACTACTGGAGAGCGAGGGCAGAACTATAGTAAAAGCGCGCTTTAAGGAAAGATGAAATGGAAGAGGGGAGGATAATGGAATGAAAGAAAGAGACAGGTTCTTGAATAGGTGTGGATGGTCAAAGGAATAGGTCAAGGAAATATATGGGAGGGGAATGAAGATACAGCAAGAGTTGATAGAAAGAGATAAAGAAGTTTTTAAGAAAGATATATAAGATAAAATGAGAGAAGGTACATATAATGAAAAATATAAATGGATAAGAGTAGAGGGAATAGCAAAATATTTGGAGAGAAAGGGAGAAAGAGAATCGCAAAAAGTAATGGCGAGAGTGAGATGTGGTAATACGGAACAATGGAACAAATACTGGAGTAGAGAGGAGGAAAAAAATGCATGCTATGTGAGAGAGGTAGGGGGACTCTTAAACATTGGCTCGAAAATTGTGATAAGATAGAAAAAGGAAGTATGACAATGGGAAAGATTCTGCATGAAAAGGGAAAAGTAGAGGTGGTTGAATGGTTGAGGGAATTGAAGAGGAAGAAGAAAAAGTAGAGAAAGGAGACAGATGGGAGAAAGGGTAGAATAATTATTTATAGAAAATAAGAAGAAAATGCCAAATTTGTTAGTTGAGGATGAGAGAAGGGCTGGCAAACGTAAAGATAGAAAGGACGAGAGGTAATGGATAGAATTAAGACAAGCGAGAAAAGAGAGGCAAAACGTTATGAACGAAAACTTAAAATGATGCGTGCGATTCATAAAGTATAAGGCGTAGTTTTTTTTGTAGAATTCTTGTAGAAATTCGATTAGAATTTTAAAGAGGTTCAAACAATCTATAAGATTCCAATAGGGGAATCAATTACCCGATGCGAAAAGATTAATTTTTACAAAGGTGATAACTTCTAAAGCTTCCTATACATTATCCAATTATTGTCTTCGAAAATAATATGTTGTGATTGAATAGACACGCGCAATTTGCAATTAGCGTTTAATGTTTAGCTTTTCAAGTAAATGTCCTTTTTAATTATCGAAAATTTATTAATGCTGCGCTCGTGTCGCAATTCTACAAAGTGATTCATATGTCGATAGGCATGCTACTGTATTATTATCTATCGAATGGATCTCTAATAAATTCTCTGCTCTTATATGTCAAGGATAAGGTGGAACGAAACGAGTCGAATCGACCGCTGTTACTTCCCCAACCAGGCAGTGGAGGCTTCAGTTTCT
Source organism: Melikaiella ostensackeni (assembly GCA_032362435.1). Classification (NCBI taxonomy): domain Eukaryota; kingdom Metazoa; phylum Arthropoda; class Insecta; order Hymenoptera; family Cynipidae; genus Melikaiella; species Melikaiella ostensackeni. Next base: position 5,554,032 of record JAUMHM010000083.1, read on the forward strand.
CACAATTGCTGAGAGGGAATTTCACAAGAATCACTTCATTGTTTGGAAATTCAATGATTCTGGAGCAAGCAATCAAGGGCAACTTTATCGAGAATGCGTGCTCTCTAATCCATCATTTTCATGAGTTCATCAGAAGGATACGTTTTCGTTGTTCTTTGAATCCCCCTCAAAAAACGCTATTTGTACAGTTGACCACGAACCGAACTTTAACGGAATGGAAGCAAAGTCTATGGCTTTAGGTGCCCGTTTGGTAAATTTGAAGAAAAATTTTAAAAAACATAAACTTAAACAAAGTCGCCTCGTGTAACAGAATTGCGAAAAAAGCCTTAAAACGGGAAAAGTACGTTTCCAAAAATCAGTGTGATAGGCTCATTAGAGACACTCATATAACAAAGCAAAAAAGAGTGAGATAAAGGAAAGAGTCAACCAAATCAAGATAAAAAAAGAATGGGAAAAGGTAATTGGTCAGCAGAGAGAATAGAATAATTCAAGAAAAAGATAATTATGGTGAAAATAGGAGAGGGAAACGTGAATGAGAAGATAGAAATAGTAACAGGAAATGTAAAAATAATATTAGAGGGTACACTTAAGAAAGAAGTTAGCGAATGGCAATGTTAGAAGAAAAAAAAGGAAGTGGGAAAGGAATTAAGAGAATGGATAAACGGGAAATGCAGTGCAAAAGAATACAGGAGAAAGAGTACGAGGTTCGTTTTATGAGCAAGGTGAAATTCCTGCTAGATGGCGCCAAAATGAACTTTGTTTTATATGGCCAAGAAACAGTTGTCTTCAAACTAACTGCTACTAAGCTTCAGCAAAAACCGACGCTTGGTTTGCGTTTGGCATACGTTTGAAGTGAGCGTGTCAGTAGTTTTCGAAAAAATGGAGAAATAAGAATTCCGTGCAGTGATAAAACATTTTTATTTAAAAAATTAGACGATTCCGCAGATCAAAGCTGAGTTAGACGAAGTTCACAGGTAGTCTGCTTTTTTGTTGAAAACCATTTATTTTTGGATAAACGAATTCAAACGTGGCTGAATCACAACTAAAGATGAAGCGCGTTCCGGACGCACAATTGAGGTCACCACATCGAATATGGTGAAAAAATTCATCATACGGTTATGGAAGATCGACGAATCAAGTAGCGTAAGATTTTTAAGGCTGTAAGCATCTCCACTGAACAAGTCTATAACATCTTGCACGAAGAACTGGAGGTTGAGAAGGTGTGTGCAAGATGGGTGCCGCAATTGCTGACCCGATCAAAAGCGCAACTGAAAATACGTTTCAACGCAGTGTTTAGCAAAGTTTAATCGGAATCCACAGGACTTTTTGCATCGATTCCTGACTGTAGATGAAATCTGGCTCCACCACTATACACCCAAGACAAAGCAGCAGTCAAAGCAGTGGGTATTGCCTGGTGAAAGTGCGCCAAAGAAGGCGAAGACTGCTTTGTCAGCTGTCTAGGTGATGGCCACCAGTATTTTGAGACTCCGAAGGAATTATCCTTATTGATTACTTGGAGAGGGTATACTATAATGGGAACATACAACGATTCATTATTGGACCGTTTGAAAGCCGAACTACAAAAAAAATGACCACGATTGGCGTATAAAAAAGTTTTCTTTCATCACAACAACGCACCGGATCACACCTGTGCAATCGTAATGGCAAAACACACGAACTGGGATTCAAATTGATTCCTCATCCACCATATTCTCCAGGCTTGGCTCCGTACTCTTTCTGTGCCCCAACTTCAAGACCTGGCTCGGTAGGAAGAGATTCTCGTCCAATGAAGAAATAATCGATGCCGTAAATGCGTACTTTGCAGACCTCGAGAAATTTCACTTTTCTGAAGGGATGAAAAAACTGGAGTCTCGCTGGACTAAGTGTGTGTAAACAAATATTCTATGGAATTGTTAGGAGTGGAAAAGAAAATAACGAACGGAGGAAAGGAGAGTAGGGAAAAGAATGAAGAATAGGATATCAAGAAGAAAGGAATAGAGAGGGCGATAGGGTCAATGAAAGATGGGAAGGTTACAGGTATAGATAAAATTCCGAATGAAGTTTGGAAATATGGGGAGAAGGAATTGAATGGGTGGGCATGGATAATTTGTAACAGCGTATGGAGAGGATAGGTTTGGCCAGAAATATGGAAAGAAGGAATAGTGGCACCAATAGTGAAAAAGGAAAAGGGAAGGGGTTGAAGATTATATGGGGGTGACATCGATGCCGACATTATATAAGATATATGTGACAATAGTATCACGGAGGTTAGAGAAAAAAGTAGAGGAAAAAAGATAATTCCAGCGAACCAGGCAGGGTTTAGTAAAGGTATGGTTGCGATAGATAATATTTACGTGCTAAATTATATTACAAATAGAAGGATCAAAAGAGAGAAAGGGAGTATGATAGCAATGTTTGTGGATTTGAAAGCGGTTTTTGATTCACTGAACAGAGAAGAGATAGATAAAGCTAGTAAAAAAAGGGGATAAGAGAAGGTTCAAGGAAAAGAGTAGCAGAGATCTTTAGAGAGACAAAAAGTAAGATTAGGGTGGGAGAAGAAATAGGAGACGGTTTTTGGTTAGCCAGAAACATAAGGCAGGGTTCTCTCCTCTCGCTCCTGTTTAATATATTAATTTTAAATTTGCAAGAGGAGAGAAAGAGAAAAGGATGAGGAGGAGTAGGGCTAGGGAAGAAAAAAATATATACACTGGCATATACGGATGATATAGTGATGTTAGCGGAGAATGATGAAGGAATGGCGGGTTTAATTACGAGATTAGAAAAATACTTGGATAGGAAAAAACTCAGGCTTAATACAGATAAAACGAAGGACGGAAGGAGAGGAAGGGGATAGAGAAGTTTAAAGAGAGATAATATATTAGATGGACATTGGGAGTAGACTGGAAAACTTCCTCTAGGATTAATTAAGAAAAAGAACGGGAAAGAGGGTGTGGAAATTCGAAGAGAAATTATGGAAGGGAAAGGGAGGAGAGCTAGCGATAAAGTATCATAAAGAGGTGAGTTAAGAGCAAAAAGGCGCCGTAGAGTTAAAGCAAAGGAAAAGAGAAAGAAGAGAGTTTTTTAGAGATCGAGGGACAGCAGAAGGAGGAAATATAGAGTATGAGGAACTGGAAAAAAGGGATAAAGAAACGCAGGTGATAGAAATATGGAAATGGATAGGCGAATCAAGATATAATAAATGGTATAAGGTAATACAAAGAGAAGGATTGACAAAATGTCTGGAAAGCGGATGGGAGGAAAAACAAGAATAGCTAGAAGTAGACTGGGAATTTAAGTGAAAGAATGAATGTATTGGGAGAAGGATAAAAAGAGGAAATGCAGAGCATGTGAATTTGTAGAGGAGACATGGGAACATGTATGGGATAGTTGTATGTGAGGAAAGGAGGAGAGCCGAGGATGATGAGAGAATTTGAAGAAAATTTTATGGGAGGAGGGACTAGAAGAAGAATGGATGAAGGAGGTAGTCAGAGAAGTTAAAGAAGATGAATAAATAAAGGAGCAGAAAAAGAAACGGAAGGCACATAGAAAAATAAGGATAGACGAAATTGTAAAGTCAGATTAATCAAAAATTAAAAGCAAAATAAGATGCAGCTGCGCTTTCTTCGCTCTCTCACGCTTACTCGCTCGTATGCACAAACACTCTATCGCTTGTTTATTTGTTCGCTCCAACACGCTAAGCTTCAAGAATTAAAAATAAGATGTGTCAAATTAGAGAATGAGTTACGAGTATATCAGATATTAAGATAATTAGGTAATGAAAGATGAAAAAGAATGTAAAGGAACGGAGGGTATGTAAACCCTAAAGGGATACATTATAAAACAAGAAGAAGACGATACTTTTTTGGAAATCTTTGTATATACTTTTTATATTGTTTATACAATGAAACTCTAACCCGTGGCTTCCTATAAAATTGCCCTGAGGAATTTTTTAACAGTTTTTTTTTTCAAAAATGTCATTTTTATGACTTCGCCTTCCCCTAGTTCTCAATGCAAAACGAAGAGTCTTGACCGTACGTCATCTCTGCGGTATTATTAGCTATGATTTCTGTGTAGGAAACAGACAACCACCCGGCCCGTTTAATTAGGAGCCGCCACGGTCACTTTTTCCTCGAAATTTGCTGTATCGTCTCGTTAGGGCCATTAACTTTGAATCCAGCCAAGGCCTATGATCTTTGGAATCTAATGGAGCCCTGACTCTGTCAGGTTTATTCGTCTGTTGGCCAACAGGGTATCCTAAAAGAACCCAATATTTTATTTAAGGATCGAGCAGCCCCTAAACTTGTTCCATGTGGTGAAAAATAAATGCGGTATTTTTGCTTTATTTAAAAATAAAGTTTAAACCGCGGTCCTGGGGCCTCAAACAACTGATGGTTCCAAACGCTGACAAAAAAAACTTGATCCAATCAGACCAAAAATACTATCCCTAATCGTGAAAAACTACCCCTTATAGGGGTTAAATTTTAAAATATCACATCTTCCACTTTCCTATATCGTACCAAAATATCCAAAGAATTACGTATAAAATTTTCAAAATGCACAATTTGATATATCAAACCCTATAAAGAGTAGTTCTTCATGTTCAGGGGTAGTATTTTTGGTCAAATTGGGTGAAGTTTTTTTCTTCGGCGTCTGTTACCATCAATTGTATTTCCTGTCACTACTTATTACTTTTAAGAAAATTAACGTTAATTAATATAGTTAATTTTAATCATTTTGGGACTGTTTAGGTCCCAGGACCGTAGTTTAAACTTTTTTTTTATGAAACAAAGATATGCATTCAATTTTCACCAAATGGAAAAAGTTTAGGGAGTGTGTGATAAAGAAAAAATATCGGGTTTTTTTAGGACACCCTATTGGTCAGTCTTCTCTCTCACTTCAAGGCTTTACAAGTTAAGCCACAACATTATAGATAACCGTGCACTCTTGGTGCGATTCTACGAGTTGATCCTTCTCACTTTTCCTATATGAACTCTTCTCCTTCATTTAGCTGAGAAAGGCATACACGTCCGACAAGGAAAAAGGTGTAATTGATAATGTTAAGGGTCGGGGTTAATCCCTCAATTTATGGGCACAGTAAACAATTTTTGAATTTGCCAAATTGAAGGATAATAGTCCGACATTAATAGCCAGCTAAAGGCTAAGAGATCAGTGGGAATTAGTGTACGTGTTTTACGAATAAAGAGCTATGAATAGACGCTTTGGTCAAATTAAGCACTTTAGTTGCGGGAATCGCTATTTATTAGGGCGTAGCATAAAATACAGACTTTATATAATGGAAGGCCTTGGGGTCCTATCATTTTTCTTTTTGCAGAAAAAGCAACTGTGACAAGTTTGGTTTCGATCAAACAAAATTGTATTGATTAATTTTGCCAAAATTTCCCGGAATCCCCGAAAAAACCATGTTTTTCTTGGTTAATTATTAGTTGTATTAAATTAGAAATTGTTTTTAATTTTTATAAATGTTATACTATTATAGTTTCCTTCTGCTATTACTATTGTTGAATACCGTAAGACTGGGTAAAGTCGCTCATGTAGGGTTAAATCGATCAACCCTGACTTTATACTGAAAAATTCAACATCAAATTTCCTAGAAAAAATTAAAGATCCTCGATTGTTTTAATTAGTAGAGCTGTCAAACTTTATTTTGAAATTTATTGAGTAGGAATTTATTGGCGAGCGATACATGAGCAACTTAACCCAGTTTTACGGTAATTGTTATAATTACGACCGATTGCTACAATTATTATATATGTTCATCGTGTGATTAATAAAAAGTTGTAATTTTAAGTTACCCTAAACTTCTCAGTAAAAACTGTATCAATTATTTTTTAAAAATTTATTAAAAAAAACTATTTTTAATCGGAACCAAATTTCATACAGCTGTTTTTTATATAAGAGGGATAGAATATGACCCTAGGGTCTTTCATTTTTTGAAATTTGTATTTTACTAGGGATATTGGAATACTCATTTATCCATAAACATAATTTATCACAATACCTTCAATGTTAATCATTTTATTGAGTATAAACTAGAAAAAAACGATCATTTCACTTAAACATCATTTCACTTCAAAACAGTTCAACTTAATTTGAATTTTAACACCTAACCGTTCCATGATGTGGCGAAAAAAGGTCGAAATCCTAAACTAGAAAAAAATCTTATCATAATAAAACTAGACAAAATTCTTGACACATTTTGTAGTGTTATAAAATTACGTAAACTGAAAGATCTGTTTTAAATTGCATTGCGCGTACGTCTCTATTGACATTTTCTACTTACCAGTAGATTTGTCTGTTTCTACTAGCAACGCTTGAGTAGAAAATTCTCATAAATCTCTTAAGGTGCTTCAAATGACTCGGTTGTTTATTTCTTCCAAATTACGTCTACACAGATGAATTACTTGGTGTAATATTTTTACCACATAATCTAAAGGCCATAATCTGTAAGTATGCAGAGAGATTTTTCCAGAAAATGTTTTTTTTTTTAAATTTGAGATGAAGCATTTTTTGCGCCTGAAAGCGGCAACAAAAGGCAAATCGTTCCGAGATCATTACAGTACTGCAATGAATAGAAATAGCTTACCTCTCGTTTCCGCTTTTAGGCGCAAAAAATTTTTTATCTAAAATGACAAACAAAAATAACAACAACATTTTTTGGAAAATCTTTCTGTATACTTACAGATTATTGCCTTTAGATTATTTGGTAAAAATATGACATCAAACAATTTATTCGTGTAGACGTAATTTAATAGAAACAGAAAACTGAGTCATTTGAAGTACCCTAAGTGTTCTAGATGTCTTACAAAACATTCTTATGGTCGTTATATTTTTTAAGGCGAACAGCTCTATTGCCTTCGATTTTTATTCGAACGAAGTTAAGAATTAGATGCGCTCGTGCAGGATTCTTGTAAACTGACACGTGCAGCAGTTTCCACAGGCCATTAAATTATTCATATTATGAAATTCTATATCTTCCCGTGTTGGTATAAGGGTCCATAAATAGTTTTTGCATTCGCGTGCGTCTAATGATTGTAAAAAATGGCACCAGAGAACTGCGAAAACTTCTCCATAAATGCGCACCTTCATCTTTTTCACACGTCACAGTCTGGAACACGGTATTCATTACGGTGTCGTCTCTTTATAAATCTCTGACTCCCTTGAGTATATCCTTAATTTACAACGGGTTAGAAAACAAATGACCTGGACAATTCTGTATAATTATCCCTAATTCACATAATCGGTGCGTCGGTTTCTTGAACAACTGTGTTTAAAAGCAATTCAAGACGAATTTTACTCTTCATTTTTATTAGAATATTATTATTATTATTAATATGGATAGGCAGGGACACTTAAGTCTCATAGCATGGAGGTTTTTAGAGCCTATTATACTGTATCTTTTTTGAAAATCCCCGGCGAAATCAAGGGAATGCGACATAAGTCCATGCTGTAAGATTTCGATCGGTAAGAGCCTGTGAAATTTTTACTTTACTAAGGAGGGCTTAGAATCACTGTAGCAATGCGGTTAAATCGATTGGTACTATGTCTTTATTTTGAAAACCACGGTAGAACAGAAACCGCCTGTTCACAACAGTCCTTACTGCTAAAGTATCATTTAAGTCCTTTAACTCATTGTATGAATTCAATCACATCCAGTGATAACCAGCGGCTGCATCTAACTTTATTAGAAGTACTTGCATTTGGCTGAACGTTTGGCCAGGGGACAGGAAAACTGCAGAAAACCTGCTCCCAAGTACAGCCGGTTTTCTAGATGGCCCCGCTCAAAATGGCTTAACGTTCCCGATCCCGCCTGAGTTACGATTCATCGCGCAGCTACTGCCATCCGTATTTTTATTATGTACTTCAGTATCAAGTATTAAATTATATAAAGCGGTCTTTATATAATTTATGGATTCGATATCATCGAAAGCTACTTTGAATCTCATTTATCCAATCAATTAGCAAAAGATCGATTCTGACACTGTCAGTTTGGCACTTAAAGAACACTTTTCCTCCTGGCAATGATTGATTTTTTTGAAATCAGTAACAAATCGCACTCTTGAATCATCGAAATATGCTTTCAATCAATATCATTATTTTGAAAGCCCCGATCTTTTACCTCGCCTGTTTATTTATTAGCTTATTACGATATATCGCCATAATCTACTCTCAAGATTAACCGGGCGGCAGGTTACATGCTCATGATCGAATAGCCGTTTAAGTATGCGTGAGTAGTCACAGTTAGCTGCAAATGGCTCTGCAGTAGATAAGCCACCCGCATCGAAAAACTCGTTAGGCGCCAGTTTTCAATTAAATTTCCGATTTCTTAAGTGAAATGAAAGTTGGTGAATCTTCCAATTGTATCAACTCATAATAATTAATCGCGGATTAGGATTTTTCTTAACTGTAACCACTAAGAAGCTGCTACTAAATACTAGAAGTACATAACTTTAAAGTACTTTCACGATTAAGTGAAATGTGTTATTACACGAGTGTGAAGCTAATAAAATTAAATCAGTAGATAGGCAGGGGGAGTTCTATATCAAGATTCCTACCTTACCGACTTCGAGAGCATCTACAGCTTAAGTGATTTATGTCCGTGCTAAGTTTCTATAATGTTCTCGAAGGTACCGATGACGTCATGAAATTATATTGCGCAATTGTGAGAAACGAATTTCGCGTAAGCAACTTCAAGGTCGCAGAAAATCCTGGGGTTTTACTGAAATAAATTAAAATTTAACTGAAAATTTAACTATTTGGTGGAAAATTTATGTGTTCTGTTGAAACTCCGTCTTTTTTGGTAGAAAATAATTCTTTTTGGCTTAAAATTCAACTATTTGGTCGAAAATTCATGAGTTTAGTTTAAAATTCGTATTTTTTGTAGAAAATTATTTTTTTCTTAAGAATACAATGGTTTAGTTAAAAATTAATTAATTAATCAATTAATTCGGTAGAACATTACACTTTTCGTTTTAAACTTGAAGTTAGATCAAAGTAATTTGCAGCAGACTGATACTCAATTGATTAAAATAATCAAAATTTGGTATCAAATTATAATTGACAAGTGAATCGTCACATTTGATACATGTATCAAATGTCAGTGTCCGAATTTTCAAACCACGGCCCTAATCACCCCTCCCCCCTCCGCCATCCAAAAAATCTTAATAAGATTTTATAAGCTCAGGGAATGAACATACATATCAATTCTGTTAATTGAATAAACGTACAACCTTAATCAAATTAACTTCAGAAGAGAAAATTTCCAGTTTTCTAACATAATATTTTTAAGGCACTGACTGGTATTACGGAATTTTCCGTGAAACTAATCCGGTCAAGTATAGCGCTAGGGCTAGAGTTACGGAAAATTCCGTAACTTTAGCCCTGAACGAGCTGAAAAGGGGTTGGTCTTACGGAAAATTCAGTAACAGTAGAAAGTTCATATTTTTAAAGTATTAAAAATGGACATCAATGTTTACTTAAACTATTACTCTTTAGTCTATGAATGATCAAAATTGCTATCTATTAATTGCAGGCTTCATCTTTTTTGCCTGAAAATTCAACTGCTTGGTTGAAAGTTAAATTACATTGTTAAAAATTTATTTTTTCGGTCGCAGATTCATCATTTTAGTTGAAAGTGCATTTCGTTGGTTGAAAATTTAACTATTATGTTGAAAATTCGTTTTCTTGTTGAAAATGTATCTTTTTTCAGTAGAAAATTCCACTATTTAATTGAAAATTCACGTATTTTGTTGAAAATTCCTTTTTTTGTAGAAAATCAATTTTTGGTTGAGAATTTAATTATTTTATTGAAATTTTGTTTTTTTATTTTGCTTGAGAATTAATTTTTCAAACTGAGAATTTATCTGTTTCGTTTTCGGTTAGAAATTTAGTTTTTTAAAATAAAATTCAACTATTTGGTTGAAAATTCATGTATTTTATTGAAAATTTGTCTTTTTTGGTAGAAAATATTTTCTCTTGGCTGAAAATTTAACTATTTGGTTGAAAATTTATGTGTTCTGTTGAAACTCCGTCTTTTTTGGTAGAAAATAATTCTTTTTGGCTTAAAATTCAACTATTTGGTCGAAAATTCATGAGTTTAGTTTAAAATTCGTATTTTTTGTAGAAAATTATTTTTTTCTTAAGAATACAATGGTTTAGTTAAAAATTAATTAATTAATCAATTAATTCGGTAGAACATTACACTTTTCGTTTTAAAATTCAACCACTTTGTGGAAAATTCATTTATTTTGTTAATAATTCTTTCTGGTAGAAAATTAATCTTTTTGGGACAAAATTTATGTATTTTGTTATAAGCTTGTTTTTTTGGCTTGAAAATTCAACTCTTTTGTTGAAAATTCCTCACGTATAGTAGAAATTTTATCGTGTCATCGTGTATGACAAGCTTCAATAAATTTATGCATTATGTTTGAACGTAGTAATTTTGTCACGGTTGGAAAAAGTCATGTGTCTAAAAATACCAAAACATTTCCGCTCCTTAGGCTAAAACTGATGATTAATCTTAATATTTTTGACTTGTGTGAGCAAGGTATAACACCCAAGAAATTTTCATGACGCGTGCCAATATCGGCGAATAATTTACCAATATTACTCTGCATGTGTGGGTCATGATAAAATTTATTGGTCGACAGGAGTCGGACAACACTTTTACCCGCGTGGGTGTGAGGGCGAGATCATAAAACGTCATCGAGGTCGAACAAGCGGAGGATGCAGATATGTACAATTGGAAATACGATATACCTGTGGTGGGTGGATTCAGAATCGTGGCTGGAAATTACTCAATTGAAATCGTATGTAGCCGGGTTCTGGACCCTCGACATCGTTGACACATATATTATTCTTAAGTTGGACTGAACGCAAGTACGTAATGCATCGATAAATACTTCCGCGAACTAGACTTACCTACGAATGTACCGCAACATCGATCTTTCTGTCGCATGGTCGAACAATGACATGGTGTTGCGGGTGACGCAAATTTCAGCCGAATAATTAGCTCTTTGTCAAGCGCTAAATTATGGAGGCTTTGTTCATCATCAAGCGTTGTCTCGTGCTCACTAATTGAATTGCCCTAGTGAAAGCAACGCGGGACGTTCACTCCGATTTTCGCATAATGACATGACAGACATTATGGACGTTAGCTGTTCGAGATTATTGAAGAGAGAACGATATTTAAGTTTTCTCTATTTTCTTTATTGCATTATTTCTGACACGAAAGTGTCCTTGTCTTGTAACTAATTGCAGTTCATAATTTTAACATGATTCGGTTTTGATGCCAAAGAATTTTAATTTGTAGCCCTTAAAAATCATATATCGACGTATTCAATTGACAAGGTTCCAATTCGGAGAGACCAAATGAAAAGGTGCTAACTCGCGTGGCGAAATCTCAAAGTTTCAACATCCCATATGAATTGTATTGGAACATCAGCGCCCACAACTCTGTAGCACCTTTTCATTTGGTCTGTTCGATATGGAACCTTGTCTTTTGGATACGTTGATATCATCAGGATTGGTACAGAAGTTCGGTTTTCAAGGTTTTCCAGGACTTTTTCAAAATTCAATGACTTTTTCAGGTATTCCAGGTCTTTCAGATCTTGCAGCAACCCTGTCAGGTCAAAGTTCAATAACTATTGTGCTTCTTCCAGCATTAATGACGTTCACAACGTTGTTATTCCAACTATGTTGTTCAAAGTTGTTCTAACTTGAATACATCCAACGAGATTCCAATAATAATGCTTCCAAATTAATAATGTTCCAACTTCAGTGATTCCCAATTTAGGTAATTCAAACTTCAATGCTTCAAAATTAATTATGTTTTAACTACATTACTACCAATGGTACTAACTTCAATATACTTACCAGTATAGAGGAACTTCAATCTTTAATTTTGAGAGAAAATTTTTTTAAAAAACATAACCTCTGACAAAGTCATTTCGTGTAATAGTATATTACAAAAAGCCTTGGGAACGAGGAAATATGT
>JAUMHM010000083.1:5598422-5610495 GCA_032362435.1 Melikaiella ostensackeni
CATTCACACGAAATGCGATATCCAGTTGAAAATTTGGGAAACTAAATAAAATGCACTAACGAACGTTTGTCTGGTCCCAAACGTGAATTTTTTTTTTGAGACTTCCCTTACATGGCCTTAACTGGCTTGGTAGAAAATTCAATTATTTCATCTAAAATTAATTTATTGTTGAAGATTCATATTTTCATGTTAAAAATTCAACTAATATATAGAAAATTCGCCTTTTTGGCTAGAATTTCAACAATATGATTGATTTTTTTTTTTCTCTTGACTAAAAATTCAATTCTTTTGTTGAAAATTCATTTTATCGTTGAATTCAATTGTTTTTTGGTTGAAATATTGATAAATTGCATATTGATAAAACGCAAGATTCATGGATTTTTCGAGAAAGATATTTGATATTAAAAAGAAAGTATGTTTTGAGTTTAACAATAAAAGAAACAAAGAAAATTTGAATGAGTCCACCAATAAATTTAAAAAAGTCCATCTTGAATTCGATTCAAAAAGTTTGCCATGCACAGATACACAGAACTTTTTGATGCTTTCTATTTAAGAGAATAAAAAAAATTCATAAGAAAGCAGATTTCATTTCGATCTTAAAGATTTTTGATTTTCATAAGAAAATAGAAAAGTTGACCAAACAACATTTGATATTTAATTCTTTATTTTCATTTTCAGGTAATCTTTGAGTTTGATGAATACAGATTTCATAATTCATAATTGTAGTTTTCTAAAAATTGCTCCTGACGAGGAAATCTAAACTGACTTCGAAACATGTTGAGTGAGAGGTTGATATGCTACGGAAAGAATTGGTTTTTCAAATCTAGGTAAAAATTATTGGTCACATAGTAAAAACGTCAATTAACTAGGAGAATAGTAATATTAATAGAAAACTCTGTCAAAAAATCATACTTGGCTGGAACTCATGACTATTGTTCCATGTCAAAAATGATCGAAATGAATACATTCTAAAGTTGTTTATACTAAGAGTTGAATAGTGTCAAGAGCCAACACTTTGTTAGTTTGTACTCGAACTCATAAGATAAATGAATAGCTAAAAGAATACATATTTGGAGCTGTAATTCGGCTGCATCGGCTTACATGATCATTGCCAGCAGGGGTTCTTCATTTGTAAGTATATAGATTAAAATTACAAAATTAAAAACAAAATATTTTTCAATTAGCGATCTGAAAATAAAATAGACAGAATATACAACTTTTTACGATTCGAAGAATATGTAAGTTTTCTAAAAAAGGTAAAAATATGAATAAGTTCAAGGAACAATATACACAGTATTTTCAGTAGTTTTAACATTTTTCGACAATTTGCATATCCTTGAAGTCGGAAAAATTCTTGGATTCCGAATATATAGTCAAATTAAGTATCGTACTCTTTCTCCACATACGGACAAAGGGCAACTGCTAGTAAGAGGTCGGTCAGTCTGGGCACGCAGAAACCGTCCACAAAGGTCATAAAATTTCATAGATTGATAGAATATCCATTATCTGAACTAAATAGGAACCCGAAGTTTTATCACTTTCACCTTTTGCAAAATGCTACAAGTTCAGTTCATCTGAATTGTTTTTTATTACTCCTTACTACAATGCCTACGTTAAGTCAAATTCTGGATATTACAGAAATAAACTCGAACTCAAAATCTCGAAATAAATAGCTTAAAAGACTAATAGCTTCCTTTTCCATTATAGGAACAGTCTCTAATGAGCCGTAAAAGTGGGTAGTTTCGAAGTCTATTTTTGATTTGTGAATTTTTCGGGAGTTCCTGTTTTAGTACACAAGAAATTTTCATAAGAAAGTAGATTTCATTTCGATCTTTAAGAGATACTTTGAAAATGTACATATTTCGTCCAGAAGGTGCTCATTCGCATATCGAAAGAGGTAAATGACGTCACTTAGCCTTATTTGCAAGAACCGCTTATTATACCCATACGACACGCTTTCAACGGTTAACGCGTTGTGGCACATACCTGTACACAATAACGCATGCATAAAGTACCCACCGGTTGTTATTGCATCTTCAGAGAATGTACTTTCTTGTGAAAAAAGCAGGCCTAACAATTATCTTAATAAGTAAGATTTACATTTGTGAACGCTAATTGCAAATAAGAGCGAGAGTTCATCGAAAAACGATTCTGCTGAAAAATATGGGCTTTGGCGAGTTCTGATAGAATTAAGTGCATTCTGTAAACGATTGCACCAGGTTGGACCTGTCATTATCGTCAGGTTCCTTTTTATGGTTTCGAGATACTCTTCCTCACTCAGAAAAAAAGAGTCTTTGATTCAAAGAAATTTCTTTTGATTCAAAGAAAATTCGTGGGTTCAGAGAAATGGTTTTTTGTTCCAATGCAAATTTTTTAAAAATAAAAAGGAATTTCTTTATTTTGAAGTTATTTTTGGGTTAAATGAAAAAAATTGTGTTAAAGAAATGGTCTCTTTAATTCGAACCAAATATTTTTCTGAGTGCTTTATAAGCGCAAACTGTGATTATTTATTGTCTCCATTTTTTTACTGAGGGTTTGTAGAAACGAATACATCATAATTTAATACAATATCTGCTCTAAATAGGCTCCTCGAAACCAAGTTTCACTTAAAAGAGCAGGCTAAAGTTTGTACCCTAGAAATTATTTTTTTAGAAATGCCTCCTGAGTATTTTTACCGAGTACGAAGAAAATCGTTAAATCCACTTTTGAAATAACTCAATATTTGTTGTTTTTTGATCAATGTATGAGACTTTTTTCGAAAGGAACAAGTAATAAATAAAGTTTTTTCTGCTAAAAAACCCTTAATTTTTTTTCCAAATGAAGTTCCTATGTCCTTAATACTGATTGGGGTTCTAGAAAGCAAAAAGAGAGTTTACAAACATTAAATGATATTTTTCTCATTGGTAACGATTTTTTCATTGATAGCAAGGGTTTTAAAAGTTGTAAATTACACCTACAATCATCCTTCGAACGCTACACAACAAAAATTAAATTCTTATACATCATAAATTGGCATTAAATTTAAACAAATTATTTAAAATAATGACTTTCAAAAATTTGAGACAGCTTCTTGTACATAGTTTAGTTTTATATTATCAAAGAATATTTTCAAATCATGTTATTTTTAATATGCAATCAGTAGATGTTACAGTTGACAAATGAACCAAGAAAGACAAATTTTCAACCAAATAAAGAAAGAAAGATTTAAGCAAACAGTTGAATTTTCAACAAAAAAGTTAGTTTCAAACATCAAAAATGAATTTTTAACTTGAGAACTAATTGCTGAAAATTCATCTTTTCGAATTTGAAACTCGACTGCTTTCTAAAACATTCCACTTTTTAGCTTGAAAAGTCAACTGTTGGGTTAAAATTGCAACTTTCTTTGGTTGGTTTTATCTTTTCTTTTGAAAATTCGTCACTTTTGCTTAAAAGTTCAACTATATGTTTGAAAATTCAATTATTTGGTTGAAAATTCATCTTTCTTCGTTGAAAATAACTTTCTTGTAGAAAGTCTTAGTTTTCAGATTGAAAATTCACCGCCTTCTCAAAAATTCGTCTTCTAAGCTTGAAAATGCAACTTTTTTGGTTGAAGTTTAATCTTTTTGCTTGAAATTACAAATATTTGGTTGTAAATGTAACTGTTTAGTTGAAATTTTTGTTCTGAAAATTTGACCATTTGGTTTAAAATTCATCTCTGTACGTTGCAAATTTAACTATTTTATTAAAAATGCATTTTTTTGTTAAACATTCACTTTCTTAATTGCAAATAACTTTCTTGTCGATGGATCAACTTCTCAGCTTGAAAATTCAACAGTCTTCTCATGAATTCGTCTTCTTGACTTGAAATTGCAACTTCTTTTGTTCGAAGTCCAATCTTTTTGCTTAAAATTTCAACTGTCTGGTTGTAAACGCAACTGTTTGGTTGAAATTTTTTTTCTGTAAATGCAACTATTTGATTGAAAATTTATCTTTCATGGTTGAAAGTTATCTTCTTGATGAAAATTCATCTTCTAAAAATAACTTTCTTGTTGAAAATTGAACTTTTAAGGTTGAAAATTCAACAGTCTTCTAAAAAATTCGTCTTCTTGGCTTAAAATGCAACTGTTTTTGGTTAAAGTCTAATCTATCTGCTTGAGAGTTCAACTATTTGGTTGTAAATGTAACTCTTTGGTTGACAATCATTTTGTTGTTGAAAATTCACCTTTCTTGTTTGAAAATGATCTTTTTTGTTAAAAATTCATCTTTTCTGGTAAGAGAGTTATCTTCTTTGGTTGAAAATAATTCTTCTTGATGTCTTTGACACATTTTCCAAAATGTAAAAGGAAGCGGAATGTCAATCAATATTGATCACACATGAACTTTTTTTGAACGCAAAATTGAAGGTTTTTAGCAGAGAAAGGTTGACTTATTACTTCTTCCCTTCGAAAAAATCACATAAATGCTTACTATAAACTTGTTTCGTGATAGAGGTTTTTCCCACGGACAGTTACTCGTTTGCAGTACTGGCCTCGGTCTGGTTGCGAGGGTGTTTTTGAAATCTTGACATTGTGAATGGTTTCGATGGAGGAGCTGCAAAATCTCCATAAAAGTTTCTTGGGCAAGAGCAAAACTAGTGCAGCCGTGTCGTATACGTGGCCATTCGTAGAGTGTCCCTTTCAAAAGCGAAGGCAGCAGGAAAGGGACAGAAACTAGAGCACTCACAGTCTCTCACAATTTTAAAGAATTTGACTGAAATAGTGAAAGGGAAAATACGCTTCATTACAATCTAAAGAGAGGGGAACTTCAGAAAACTAAATAATTGTCTTGTGTAAGGAAAACGTATTTTATAAATTGCACATCACGTGTACATTCAATCAATACCTGATTCTGATTTGTGCACCCTGTCGTGAGACACATCCATCAGTTCATAGTGAGTGGGCAGAACTGAAGGGATTTCAAAATAACATCTAGTACTCTACTATGTCGTGATCTACAATTGAAATAGTGTCACAGAAAAACCAAGGTTGATTTTTACCACGATTTTTGGGTAAAGTTTACCAACAATATTGGGTATGGTTACTATGTTAACTATATTGTATCTTCTTTTATTTCGATTCAACTTTACCCACTTGAATATTACCCGCAACAAAATTACACATCTGTTTTTTTCTGTGGTGGTATCTAGCCTTCAAGAGGTGATTTTTTTTTGTTACTCTTTAAATCCGTAAATCTCTTCTTCAATAACCATAAACAAGTTTTTCAGGTTCCAATCTCGATAGAGTCATGTTTCTTTCTTCCAATTTCAATCCTGATACCTTTTGCTTAATGAAGCACAATTATATGCAGATATCTTAATTTTTTGCATGTACAAGAGATGGAGAAATTGGAAAGGAATTGGACCAGCCTGTGCGGTCATGTATGTCATGCATATTCATTATTCACGAAGAGGTTTCCATCTATCAAGTGCGCCAAATCTGTAACGACTTGCCACCGACTTGGCAACTTGTAAGTCTCTTCGGGCACTTTTATTCAGACACCACTGTGGCGCATTTTACAAATTCGAAAGTATAGCCACGGATCTCTGGAGCGAGGCGAAGTGAGCCGCGAATGAAGTGAAGTCATCTTGCGAAATCGGAACCCGCAGACGGCAGCGATCTATTTCAAATGTAAATGCAAGGTGAATACGAGGTTCCCTTGCAAATCCACCTCCCAGTGGCACTGGTACGTACTGCACGACGCATTTACCTCCCAATGAATCCTCGCCGATTCCATAGAAAAATCTGGTAAATTGAACATAGTCAAGAGATACTCCATCAATCTACCTCAGAAAAAGCTGCCTCAATGATTTAATAGATTCAAATAATAATTTATAACAAAATGGAATGAATATAAACAGGGCCTATTCTTAGGAGTAGTTCTACACGGACTGTGTAGCTCTAAAAATACATGCAAATCTACCAACAAATCCGTGTATGACAGCAATATGTTTGAACAATGTTTGATTTGTACTTTTTGTTACTAATTCTACGTCCTAACCCAATTTGCTCACTCCAGCGTGTCGTAGTAGGTGACGTCAGAATTATTCTCCTCACCTCGGTGAAATATTCGCCGAAATCCATTCAATTAATAACGGTTCAAAAATTTATCTGCAACACATTTTAACTTTTGTTTTTTCTGTGATAGTTATTTCTCTCTCGGCTAGATTCCATCGATTTTCTGCATATCCAGAGAACTTGGCTTATTTAAAGTAAGATATACTTTATCATTTAAAAAAACACTTTGATTTACACCTACAATTTGTGCAAAAAAGTATTAAATATTGAATATCTACTCTGCATCGACATTATAAAATTCGAATGATTTAATTTATGATTGCAATTCAGATACATCTCTGAATTTCTTTAATTATGTAATCTTGAAACACGAAATGAGGCTGTATGAAGAGTTACACAATTCTCAGGATCGGATTCGATTTTCTATATCGGTTTCAACATATCTATATCCTATGTGCCAAAGAAACTGATTAGACTTCGAAAGCAAACTGAAATGAGCGAGAGAGGCGGCAGGGAGTAGTGAATGAACATTAATTTACAGGAACGTTAAAATTTCATTAATGTAGGTAAGATACGGAAATATGAGAGATCAAGCGGTTGTATATGCTAGCAGTACCCGTTGTCGAATAAATAGTCGCGGCAGTTGATCTTCTAGCTAAGGGTAAAGCGCAGAAATCACATGCAATGAGTTTGCAAAGAAACTGACGTTGATATCAGGTTTATGTATGTGTCTAAAATTTTGTATCAGTTTTCAAATGTGCTTCCGGGCATCGAGTTTATTGTGAAAATGTCCGATTTAATTGTAACGACGACCAATAACAAGGGGAAAGATTGCCTTATTCACGAAAATTATAAGTATAGAAAAATCAGTAACACAGAGTACAAGCTATTTGAAATTCGCTGACTCCTTAAAATAAAAAAAATAAATAAGCATGTTGAGAATGATAATTCATATTTATACAAACGCCGTGCTGAATTCGAAAAAAATCATTTGACAATGTTTGTGTATCTCGGCGCAATTTGTAAACGAAATCTGCCTGTTCCAATATATACTGTTTATTCTTGACCATAACAAACTTTTGACATTGGCGTTTTGATACGTTCTGTTTGGCGCTTTCGATAACTTCCATTTGCATTTCGCTCCGCACTGAAAATTTCGGAAGAGAAGGCGCATCTCATGAGCATCAAATTTTGTTTCAAACTCGGAAAAATGCTACCGGGACTTTTGAAATATTATTAGTTGTTTTTGATGATAAATGTCTGGCTCATACAAATATATTTGAGTGGTTTAAAAGGTTAAGAGAAGGTCAAACCTCAATTGATGACCATCCGTGATCCAGACAACCATCAACGTGTGGAAGTAAACATTTTGTTCTTATTTTTTTAATCCCTATAGGCCAAACAGTCAATCAGGCATTCTATATTAAAGTTCTGTAGCGATTGAGAGGTAAAATTCGTTGCAAATTACGGGAGAAATCAAAACTCGGCGTGTGGGCGTTGCACCAAGACAATGCATCCACATACACAGCTCACTTTGAGCAGGTGTTTTTAGAAACACATAATATTTCTGTTGTTCAATAACCACCCTACTTACTTGACGTGACTCCTGCTGACTTCTTGCTGTTCTCTCAAATTAAAATGACGCTAAAAGAACTATATATTCGACTGCATAGAGATCATAAAAGAAAATTCGGTGAACCAGCTAAAAAGTGTTTCGAAAAATGCGTTTAAAAAATGTTTTGAACAATGGAAAAACCGTTGGTATATGTGTATAGGGGCAGAAGGAGAGTGCTTTGAAGGAGATTAAGGAGTTGTATCAATAACCGATAAAGCCTATTTATGACAGAACCCATTACAGAACTTTTGGATCAGACCTCGTAATAGGGCTTTTCATTTAAGAGCGGCAGCGAAGATGTCGCCATTAACATACTTGGAGGTTAAATAAATTTGAGGCATTATATACAACGTCCGTATACGATAACATATACATATTGCATGGTTTGAAGAATTTGTTGTATCATTTGCGAGGATCCTTTGTTGGAATCCTATCACAAATTTGTGCTCTTGGATCAAGACGTTAACCCTCCAAGACTGATGAATTGCATTCTGTAATTAGCACTTTAAAACCTTTGGCTTCAGTTTAGATGTCTCTATTTTAGCAAAAGTAAGTTAGAAAAGAAAAAGAGTCATGTCCGAAGCCAACGTGAAAAGTGAGAGCAATCTCGAGAAGTAAGTCTAATAAATTTTACCTGCACCCGTAAGATTGCTTAACGGTAGGTTACCATGCTTAACCGCATTATCCATCCTGTTAAGAACCGTCTGTCGGTCGTGTTGCCCAGTACAGAACGATGCGGAACGTAGTTAGGATTGAGTCGTCGCACGTCTGGCTGCCGTGCTGGCAAATCCTCGACTCAATAATAAATAAGTTTCCGCGGTTTTCAGTGTAAATGCAAAATGCGCTTAATTTATGCTGGCAAGCAACACGTCTAGCACTAGGACCCCCATGGCGCAGTTACAACGGCTTCATAAAGCGTGCATGCCTAGCATCGCTACCACTGCATTCATTTATAAGTGACTGCAGTGGTAACTTACCGCAATTTACATATCTATTTATTTGAAAAATACTTTTGAAAACATAAACTCAAACATAATCATCTTGCGTGACAGAATTACACAAGATGACTCTGTTTGAATTAATGTTTTCAAAAGTCTTTTTCAAATTCCAGTTCGGTTCTTGGTCAACTCTACAAACTATCCATTTACTTTATGCTTACGCTGCTCGAACAGTGATGCAGTCAAAAGTGTAGTTAAAAATTAAAATGGACATATTTGTATATTGTTTTTTAACGTATTTAATCATAAGCCGTTCTTTAACCATAAGCCTCACAGAAAAACAGTGGGATCATTTTTGTAACAGCTCATTTCTTATGTTCTCGAAATAAAATTTTTTGTTCTCAAGATGAGAATACTTTAAGTGTGAAATTGTAACATGAACATAGCTGCATTCTCATCATGGAGTAATAGTAAGGAGACCAAACGATAATGTACGCGCGAATAAAAAATGGACCCTGAATTTTCGGACATACACATACTTTGGGGGAGGACATACGGTGAATTGTAAAGTTTCGCTTCGTGAATTGAGGCGAAACTTTACAATTTAGCGTATGTCCTCCCTTAACTATGTCCGGAAAACTTGGACCAAATCTCTGAATCACAGTTTGCCCTCCTTACTATTACTCTATGATTCTCATTCTCCGGTGCCTCATTTTTGTTGCAACTCAAAACAATACCGAATCGGCGTACTTTTGAGGATCAAAGTTTTTCTGTGCTTGGACAGCAGAACGTAGCCATTTTTCTTCACAGCTAATTTTCCAGGTATTGCAGAATACCTGCAACTTTTTTCACACAAGTGATAAATAAGCCGGTCATTCCGTTAAAATATGGTACAATGTTTCGTTTTTATGTAGATTACAACAAAGGCAAGTACCGCTACGAGGAAAATCGAATCGCTCGGGTTTCATAACAATCATCTGAGCTCAGGTGTTGAGGAATCTCATCTGGGCTATGACTGATTTTATTAGCAGAGAAACTTAATAGTAGATAGGGCTAAGGACCGTCCTGAATTGGCAGAAATGGGAGGATTTAAATTGATGAGCTTGATCCTAAGCTTTCTAGGTCGTCAGTTCTTAATCTTGACTTATGGTTCATTAAAAAATTATCTGCACATTCTTTGAGCACATATACTGAGAGATTTCTCCATGTCTCCTCGATTTCGGAACCGGAATCAAAATTTACTATTTGACACAGTACTACTCTTTGCTCTGATTCCAGGTCATAGTGTTTCGTTCTCTTTTTTTTTTGCGTGAAGCCTGTGAATAAAGCAACAGGTTATTCAGAACAGTGAGTAGATCTAGTGTTTGAGTGACCATTCTTACATGGACTGCAGGTTGAACACTCGACAAGTAAAGGCTGCAAAGCGTCGCGCAGAGAGATAGATGGGGACTGAGGAGACTAGTATCAACGTAGCTTGGATATCACGAGAGGAACTGCCGATCCAGCAGGAAGAACTACTCGATCGTTGTAGGTATCCGGCTAGGCTATCCGCCGCAGCGCAGGTAGGGTACACAAAGCCACGTCGCCGATGTTCTGCATGCTGCTTATAATGGAATAGTTCGTGGTCGACGATTTATCGCGACTGTTTCCATGTCTCCTCGTGGAACACGCTCCGCATTCTGCTGGTATACGGGTCGGTGCATCAAGGTGCACCACGAGGTTGCATCGCAAAGGTGTACCTTGAGTGGGTCGCCGATACGAGTTAGTCCTAGACGCGAGGTCGCGGCCGCATAGCCAATAACGACGTCGTCCTCCAAGATCGGTAGACTTATTGCTCGTAAATTGCACATGGCTTCCCGCTTTCTCATTCTAATTTACATATCCTTACATTCTTTTCTTCAGGGGCTTCCTTGCTAATTGTCTCCTAGATCTTCATTTACAATTTGATGTATAAGAAATAGAAATTTAAATTCTTCTTTAACGTCCAACATTAAAATTTAACTACGCTCATTCAACACCCTTTTCAAGGCAATAAAAACAAAATTTTCAACAAGTCGAAACCCATGAGAAAACCAGAAAGTTCTCTCCAAACTGATTCAGAGAAATTAAATAATGATTATGATAGTATGACAAATTACATTTAACAATGAGTTTTCATGAATTTTCCTTTCTTCTATTTCTAAATTAAGCTCAAATTGAGTGGGTTTCCTTGACTGTTCCTGTTTTTGATGAGATTTGCAATTCATAACGTATTTTGGGGCCTGGTTTGTATTCGGGCTTGTCATTGTCGACTATGGCTAGGCAATTTCAATTCCAGAAACTAAAATTCTGAAATTGCCAACAATGACCGGTCATTGTCCACAATGCCCAAAGACCAGCGGTCAATGTCACTTTGCTTCAATTCTTCTAAGTTAGAGGGCAATGAGGAGAGGCAGGTGCCTGATTGGTTTCTAAATTTGAAAATTTTTTGAATAAAATTTACATAAGAAAAAAGAACACAGCGAATCGTTTGTAAATACAGATTTAATAGTGAATAATAATAATAGAACATTTTTATTTAACACCGAATTTTTTCTGTCTAATTTTTTAATGCTTTTTCACCATGAAAAACTTTACTTAAAAGAAATTATGTATCATATTTTGACATATGGAATTTTTTTTTTAATTTTCAAATCCAAAAAAGAAATTTTGAAATAGAGACATTAAGCTCAAGATTTGTTCCAATCTGCAGGGTTGCCTATCAATACCATTAAGATTTATTTTAATTGAGGCATTAATGTTTAACTGAATTTACCAAAAAATATCTAATTTTATTACAATATTGTATAAAAATTTGATGAATTCAGCAATTTTTAGAAATTTATGATTGTTCAGAATATTACCTTTTTCTATTAATAAAATGGAATAATCTGAATAAACTGGTTCTAAATCAGCTCACAATAAAGTTAACGTCTTTTTTTCTTATTTTTCAGAACCGCCATTTTTCTAAGATTTCAGAATTTAACAAAAAATGTCTTAAATCAATGGTAGAACTATGTATAGCAATAACTTCCCGTGCGTGGGAAGGAAGGAGAAGATTCTTTATAATGATATTGATTTTTTATTGATTGATTGATTGATGCGCAAAAGTCACTAACTACTTCACCGACGAACAACAACTAATAGTTGTTCAAACCTTTTTCATATTAACTAAAATTATATTTCATATCTGTCATTGTCATTATCATATACATAATAACAGTTTTAGCTCATTCTTACGCAAGAACTAAATTTTTCAATTGAAAAATGGTCAGAAAAGACATTTGTTTAAAAAAAATGTTGAAACCATTAAAAATTGCCCATTTGCAAAATATCATTGTGAAGAGTCATTAGTAAGACAGTTTTAGTTAATTACATAACAAAACTTGCGCCTATAACACATCATTCAATAAGTCCCGGGACTAACTAAGAAAACAACATTTGTTTCGCAAAATTCTTTTTTATTCATC
>JAUMHM010000083.1:5617707-5638861 GCA_032362435.1 Melikaiella ostensackeni
TCGCCACAAATATCCAAAAAACTCAGCATCAAAATTCACCGCTACCTCACACTTTCATGCCGGAAACGGAAGTCCTTATCTATTGATAATAATTGCTTTTTCAAACTTCGATACTCCTTAACTGTTGCTTGTGATCAGTGACTTCCCCAGATCGTTCTGTTTCTGATGCACTTTTGCCACGTGTATTGCATACGTCTGTACGAGGTTGTTTAAGTGAGAAATTTACATGATGATTAAAATATTTATAATAAGTCCAGATGGACAACGAATTTTTTCTGTTTATTTCTCGGCTGCATAGATCTCTAGAAACTGCTTTACGAAGAAGCCAAATTCCATGTAACCAATCGTAGTCGCATTTTCCTGTCTATTTTGGCAGGATTGTCGCACTTCATCATGCTCTTTAGAAGAATGTTTTTGCCTATGATAATCTCCTAATACCCAAAACGTTTTATGTTCTCACCTGCAGTTTATAATCTCACCTGCAGTCTACATCCACACTTATTAAAGCATTCTTTTTTGCAAAAAGATTCAATTGTTTTGAAATCTTTAGTCGGAACTATTTTCTGTGTGACCGAAACATATTCTTCTCCCTGAAATATAAAGGAAGTATATAATAGGGCGGATTGAAAATGTTGAAAATTCAACTTTTTCCAAATAGTATGCATTCAACTCAATAAAAAAGAACATGTTTTTGGCACATTTTCAAAAAAATCTAAATTATTTAAATATTTAAATGAATTATTTAAAAAATATATCAATTAATTCAAAAGAAATTACTTTAATATAAAAATAGTCCAACAATAAACATACCTTATTTCTCTGTATTTTACGAATATTTCCCCCCACTTCTCGTGCTTTGTTCGCTTCCTACCCTTGTTTGTTGGCGGCAAATTATTTTCCATTTGAAATATTTATAAGAACACTCAATTTTTATAAAATCACATCAATGTTTCAATTTTTCTTTTCTCATAACTAATAATTTACTGGAACGATGTGACCTACTCAACGACATAGCACGAATGATCTTTTTCAAAATTGCATTTTAGAAACAGAAATGAAAACTTAAGATGCACTAGTATGTTTACAAACATCGAGATGAAACAAAAAAAAACAATCCACTATATATAACTACGTATAGTTTTTTCCTTCTACTCATTCTTTTAACCCATGAGTTTGAAGATATGAATGCCGGATTTATGCAATGTCTCAGATAAAAATCCAAAACATTTGATTTAACAAAAATGTTTATATGTTATTTCATTTACCACTCGTAGAACATCATAAAGAATATTTCCTGAAAATTTCATCAAAAAGTTTTGAGAATCGGCTGAATTACGGCGAGTTGAATTCAAGAAAGACGAAATCTTTTTTTCTACAAAATGTTTTTTTTCAGTTTATTTTGAAAATCGACTGTTCCGAAGAATAAGTCACTAACAAAGTTTTCCGAAAACAGAGGGCATCAACTACATTACGCTTCGCTGGAGTGTCGTATCTCTATGTATTTGTAAAAAGAGATACGACACTCTAGCGAAGCATATAGTAGTTGATACGCTTCGTTTTCGGAAAAATTTGTTAGTGACTTATTCTTCAGGACAGTCGAAACCGCAAAAGCAACAACTTCTTCGTTCAGAAAAAAGATCTGAAATTGAATTTCCTAAAAGAATATGCACTTTAAAAATGAAAACTCGAAACTTGCTTGAAAAGTTTCCAGAGGCCAACTGCGTTCAGTGCGAAAAATTTATAGGCTGTTATAGAATCCAGGCTCATGTGTATTAGGGTGTAGCATACACTGAGATTCATATATGCCTTTCATCCGCTTTAAGGTTAGGCTTCGAAAGGAAGATAAATTTCTATATAAATTACATGAAATAATTGACTGTTCATAAAGGAAGCCATCGCTTTTTCGAAGCCCAACTACAAACCGGAGGGAAGGCATATATGCATCTCAGTGCACAATACAAAGAGATTGACCAGAAAAGGGCGAATCTGGACCCATTTCAATTTTTATGAAAATTCGTATGTGAAGACAGGGTACCATGAGTAATCCATGGTAGGAATACCAACTGTACCGACTTACGGTTAGACTGGATATGAAGCCCATCTTTGGCACAATTTTTGGGTTCTATGCTGGTAACCTGAATTTCAGCGATTTATAACTCTTTTATTATCAATAAACAAAATTTTGTCAACTATAGTTTCGATAGGATTTTTCATGCCCTTTTCATTGAACCGAAGAATTTTCTTTTAATATATATTTTATCATCGGTAATTACAGTCAAAATATATTTCACTTTTTTTCAAATTTTCGACCATTTTTTGAATGTTTCTCCTCAATACATACATGAAAACCGCGCGATGTCAAGCATGTAAAGTGGACTGGACGTTGCTGCTTTTTGACCAGGGAAAAAATTGAGGAAAAAACTCCTGAGGGAAGAAAAACTCGGAAGTGCTGCCTCCGACGCACTTGGCAACCGACAAGCCACATTCTCTTTCGTCAAGCAGCCCCGTGCCTAAACGGATCAGTCGCGCGTTTGCTCCTTATTTTTGATTGAAACTAACTTTCTTGGTTAACTTGTAAAAATTAGCATCTGTGTTCTCAATTTGAAGAGTGTAGGTAAGGTCACCTAAATTCACCTTCCGTAAAATGTGAAAATCGCTTAATTCCCCGTGTTCGTGATGGTGAAATTTTGGTTAAAGTTTGGTTCTGTTGAGTAATTTGTGGCCGAACACGTGGAATTTAATTCGAGCCTCCAAGGTTATTTGTCTTTAGCATCTGAAAAGTGTAATGTCGTGGAAAAATTAGTTCGCTCCCGCCCCTCTCATTAATTTTTCTTTTTGGTTACTGCCATTGATAAGCAATCCCGCCATTCCGTCTTCATGAATTGTCGCCTCGCTATCGTTGGCCTCGTAGCTTATGTAGGACATTAATTCGACCGGTAATTTATTTTTCTCAAGTAGATTCTCTGTAGTAAGATCCTTGTTTTCTTTGTAATTTATTTGGCATAGTTATTCGATTCAAGCTAATTAAAAATTTGATCTGTTTGCCCTTGGAATGTCGGCTGGATGAACGAGCCCAGCTTAGGTTACTTTTCATTGTGTAAAAGAAATTATTTATGTTGCCTGAAAACTATGTAAGACTATCCTGGTAAAATAATGGCCTAAAGTACATTACTATTATATTTCGCCCCTGCAATTAGTATACTTTTCTCGTCATGATTCCTATCATGTGCTACCGAAAATTGTAACGTTTGCTACCGACCCCCCCCCTGCCTATTTTTTTGTCTGTGAACTCTAAATAAATCATGTACGCCATTTTACCACACAAATATGGGTGTTAAATTGTTCACGAGTAATAATCCCAACTCTAACAGATTTCTCCTGTCAGACTGACCCATCCCCTCTACCCTTTCTCGTCAGAGGGCTGAGCTATCGCGGGCAGAGTCCACTCACGGGCAAACAGATCAAATTTTTAATTAGCCTGAATCGAATAACTATGCCAAATAAATTACAAAGAAAACAAGGATTTTACTACAGAGAATCTACTTGAGAAAAATAAATTACCGGTCGAATTAATGTCCTACATAAGCCACGAGGCCAACATGGCGGCTGCAATAGCAACGATAGCGAGGCGACAATTCATGAAGACGGAATGGTGGGGTTGCTTATCAATGGCGGTTACCAAAAAGAAAAATTAATGAGAGGGGCGGGAACGAACTAATTTTTCCACGAGATTACACTTTTCAGATGCTAACGACAAATAGCCTTGGAGGCTCGAATTAAATTCCACATGTTCAGCCACAAATTACTCAACAGAATCAAACTTTAACCAAAACTCCACCAGCACGAACACGGGGAATTTAGCGATTTTCACATTTCACGGCAGGTGAATTCAAGTGACCCTACCTCCACTCTTCAAATTGAGAACACTAATGTTAATTCTTACAAGTTAACAAAGAAAGTTAGTTTCAATAAAAAATAAGGAGAAAACGCGCGATTGATCCGTTCAGGCAAGGGGCTGCTGGACGGAAGAGAACGTGGCTTGTCGGTTGCCAAGCGCGTCTTCCCGCCCGCTTGAGGGAGTTTCCACAGGTCTGCGTTGCTTGGCTGCCAGCTTGGCGCTGTTCTGTGGTTGGTGGTGCTCCGCTCGGCTCGCTCTCTGCCATGCCGCCAAAACGGAAGAAGGTTGTTCGCATTAACAAGGTTGTCCGCAACAAATCTAGAACAACCAGACCTAATTCTAATCCCATCGCGGGAGTCTTGAAGTAGGCTGAAATCTCTTACAGTGCCGTAGCGTCGAGGGAGACAGCACGCGGAAAGGCGGGAACCAGATTCAACACGAGAATCTCGATTCTTACGTTGAAGGCGACAGCACACAAATCCCAAAAGTTTCAAAATCCCTCGTTGTCCCTCGGTGACGATGATGTCGAGACCAAAGGTCATAAACAAAAATACATAACGAACGCATGAGCCCTGGAATTCTTGAAATTAACCTAAAATTTGCCCTTGGAGTGTCGCGCCCCGTGACGGAAAGAAACAGTTCGCGGTAAATTAAGTTGAATAAAATAGCAAAGTGGCTGGCCAAAAATTTGCCACGTCACAGTATGTAATAATAATACATCATACATAGACCCAATCTCCCTCCCCTATCCGTCATTTCATATTTTATTTCCAAAATGTATGCATATGAATATGAGGACATAATTAATTTCAAAATATATAATATTGTTATAATATTTAATTCTCCCCTTTTTTATATTTAATTACAATTTTATAAACATTATTACATAAAAAGGTAACACTGTCGAATACGCTGATTGATTCTCTTCGATTTCCTTTTTATTATTTCTGAAATTTCATTTTGGAACTTATGTAGATATTAATTTATTTTATTGTAGGATTACATCATTCAATTCCAAAAATTGAATTATAGCCATTTTTGGCCCTTCTTGACATTCTTGTTTTCTACCTTGGAGTTACTGGCGTATTCGACTTTTTCATTTCTTTATTTATTTTATACCCTTCAGTAAATTTATTCGAAAAAATTTCATCAGGATATTGTGAGAATGTCTCCCGTCCATACATTCCCATTTACACACAATGCGGTCAATATAAATTTGTATTTCTCTATTTTAAACATAATTATAACAAAACTTTACAATTACGCTAAAAATAGTTTGGCTAAAATGTTATTTTCATGACCATATTAGTAACCAGTACATCAAAATACATCGGAAAGTTATGGTGTGGCAAATTATAAATGGATGTTGTTTTAAAAATACTGGACATGGGGTCGAATATAATTAATAGGTGTATTTTGCCCAGTTAGGATGTGGCCAACTAGAAATAAGTGATTTTTTAAAATACTGGAAATGGGGTCAAATATAATTATAAACTTGAACCTTGATATACCGCCGGCCTCGGGTATAGCCTACGATGGCCGTGACGCCCTTCCAAGGATTTCTATGACGTTAACAGTCAGGGCCGTATGAACCATTTCCAGTAGGAATACATAATATTAATTAACTTTTTATGGCCATATTCGTAATCAGCGCATCAAAATACATCAACATACGAGATTTAAAAAATATCGGATGTATGCGCTTTTCGGAACTCCACCGCGATTTTTTTCAGAAATAATATACGATTTATGTTTAAGTTTCATGTACAAAATTTATTTTTTACTGGTTTTTCATTGGTTTTTAATGGTTTCATTCAAACCAGTCAATAATTGACTGAGATATCACATTCAGGTCAAGAAATCAATTTTTGATGTAACATCTACGTGGTTGTGCTTGGCTGTAATTGAGAGATTCGAATCTTTATGTGCCTATACTATATTACGAGTATTCTGGCTTTCATAAGGTGCATTAAACAAAAATTCATCCCGATACGTCAGTCCTGTCTAAAGTTAGAGTGAAATATAAATAAAAACGTTACTGAAAAATCAAATTTCGATGTAACAATTTCGAGGTTCTACTGAGCTTTGATTGACAAATGCAAATCTTCATGTGCCTATGTCACCCCGACTATCATTACCTGAATTTGAAAAAAAAGTCTACCCCGGTAGTCAATCCTGTCCAATGTTATAACAGAACATGGACAACATGAAAAAAAACTTTACAAACATATAATTCTTCTTTTTACTGCGCGTATTCCACTAAAAATAATGTAATTCAAACTTTTCGCGCCCCATGAAAATATCCAGGTTCCGGTTTCGCGGCGACCAGTGGAGCGGGGAACGTGGCATAACACTCCCTAGAGAGGAACTCTATACTAAAATAAAGAACCAGTAGTTCTAAAAACCTAACATCGAGTTCACATTCTCTCACCCTGGTCAAAAACCATAATATCAAAGAAAATAATTTTTTTCATTTAACCAAAAATAGCTTCAAATTGAAGAAAATAATTACAAATTAAAGAAAAATATTCATTGTAACAGAAAACCATTTCTTTGACTGAGAGCCAATGAATATTTTTACCTGATTCAAAGAAATTTTCTTCGAATCAAGGAATCTTTTTTCTGGGTGTAAGCAAACAAAACATGATGAATCCATTGGAGATGATTCCTTACTAATTAGACAAATGCTGTATCTCAAAGAAACCAGAGAAAGAAGAAAAATTCAAATGGTATCATATGGAGGAAACCACCTAAATTTTTATACAATATTATCGAATTATTGCATTTGTACAGTTTTTATAGCATATTGAACACTTTAGTACAAAACACATGAATTTTAATTTATATATTTTGAAGGTTACAGAAATTTTACAGTGAAATTTTAATGGGATACAATTTTTTTGTGAACCAAATGTCAATTATCATACTCCTGAAGTCCTGAAAATGCTAAAACCATGCGTATCTCATTTTTTTCAAAGAATCGATTTATTATATTTCGTTTATTAATCCTCCAAAAGCCTATATTTACAAAAAGATCGAAGCAGAAGCGGACTGGGATTTTCCAACTAATTTTTTTTGAACAGTTCAAAATTTTTCCAAGGATTTCAAGGGATTAAAAAATATTGTAAAGGATTGCAACAGGTTTCAAGGGAATTCATAGGATTTACAAGGCTATTAATTATTTTGAGGAATGTTCAATTCTCTCAAACGTTTTAAGAAATTTTAAAAGATTTTAAAGATTTTAAGGCAATTCAAGGAAATTTCACAAAAATTAATTAAGTGATTTGATATTATTTCGAAGCCTCGAATTGGTTTTAAGAGATTTAACATTTTTTATATGGGATCGCAAAGAATTTCTTCAAATTTCTAAGCATTTTGAAGGATTTCATAGGATTTAAGAGGTTTAAGGATATATTTAATGATTTCAAAGGACTTCAGAGAATGTCAAAGATTGCAAAGGAATTTCCAGAAATTTCAATGGATATACAAAATTTCTAAACATTTTATAATATTTATATACATTTCAAGGAATTTCACAAGAATTAAGGGATTTCGTAAGATTTCAAACATTTAAAGAGATTTGCAAATATTTCAAGGGATTTCACAGGGTTTTGAAATTCCATATGATAAATTTATCCAAGGTATTTCCGAATATTTTACAGGACTTTCAAGGAATTTCTACATATTCCAAGGGCTTTCATAAAATTTGCGAGGATTTCAAAGATTTTAAGGAATTCTGAAAACACTCAATAAGATATTATAATGAAGAATTATAGAAATTCAAATATTTCAAAGGATTTCAAGGAATAAATTCAAATTTCATATAATTTTCCGGAATTTTAAGGGATTTAATATTTTAATGGATTTCAGAGAGTTTATTAATAAGAATTGAGGGATTCGAAAAAATTCCAAAGATTTCAAGAGATTTTCAAATATTTCAAGTTATTCCCAAAGATTTTAAAGAATTTTAAAGCTGTGAACAATTTCAAAGGATTTTAACAGATGTCAAAGCATTTCAAATATTTTAGGGTATTCATAAGACTTAAGGGACTTTAATTATTACATTCTCATCTCAATGAGAAGATATTGATTTTATGTGAAAATTAACTTTCGCGGATTTTATGAAATCTCGACGTTTTCGGATTCACTGGTTGAGAAAAAATGGATTGTACTCCGGTGCCGGTCTGTCGTTGTCGTTGCCGTCGTCGTCGTCGACTGTAAACACGATAACTTTCGAAGGAATCATTCGACTGAATTGCCCTTTCGCATACTATTTTAAGGCCTAAAAAGAAAGGATAATTTGTTAACCAGCCATTTTTGACCAACGGTTCTGGTTTTATCCATCGAAGCTGGTATTTAAAAAATAAAAAATTCCGTGTTCTAGCTAAATTATACAAGATACGAAAAAAATGTTAAGAGCAAAATTTTTCACCTCAAAAATTGAAGACTATTTTTTGATGAGACGCATTATTTGTCTTTTACTCGTGAATAATGTTCTTAAAAATGAAAAATTCCACTTCCCGGCAAAACTATACAAGATATGAAAAAAATGTTAGAAAACCAAATTGTTCATCACAAAAATATCTACAAATTTGCTTGAAACTGTTTTTGTTTTATGAGACACATAGTTTTTGTTTAAATAGTGAAAAATGTTAAAATAAAAACTTCCATTTTCCAGCCAAATTATGCAAGATTCGAAAAAATTCTACCAAACAAAGTTGTTGATCTCAAAAAGATCTACATTCTTGAGACCATTTTGTAATAACATGAAGAATAAAAAATTTAAATTTTTGGAAAAACAACACAAGATACAACAAAATGTTGAATGACAGCATTTTTGCTGAAGAAAGGTCTACAAATTTCTTATTGACCATTTTTTCATGAGATGAGTAGTTTTCGTTTCAATCGTAAAAATATTTTATTGAAAATAAAAAATTTTAATTTACAGGAAAAAGACACAAAATACAACAAAATGTTTGACGACATAATTTTCCTTCTAAAACCGAAGTCCCGTTAAGCAATTAGACTATATTTTCATCAAATTTAAAATAAAATAAAAAAATAATAAATGCACTAATCTAATTTGTCAAGCGATAAACAAAATTAATTATACAAATGAAGGTACAGATATTAATATAACGTAAATTTCTTATAATACAGTTCAACATAATATAGAAAGTTTCGCGCTTTGAACACACTTTACTCGTATTCGAGTGCGAAGCGCGCGATGAGAAAGTGCTCGCGCGGCGGGCAGATTTTTTTAATTTTCAAGATCCGTTGCGAGAGGCCCTCGATGTCTTCCGGTCCATCAGTGATTGAACCGTACTAAGAAAAATGGTTCGGACAACAAAATTATTTTGTTGGTTCAACTAAATTTTTTTTTTCAATTTTCCATTACAACACTTTTTTCAACACTCGTTATAATTTTGACACTTTTCATGACTGTGGGTCGGTTCCACAATCTCGCTTTTCAAATCGGTGACAAAAGGGCCGCAAAATGGACAAAACTATCAATCCAAGCAACACGTTTGACCGCCGCGCCGACCAGCAGCTGACATATGAAATGCGAGATTAGTTAAAGCAGCTCGAACAACCTCCCCGGGCGACGACACTTTCTGCTATACTATCCCTACTACAGATGTCGACCTTTAAAAATACATGACTATCGCCAACACGATATTCACACACTAAGGTAACTATAAGCCGTATTCTTCCGCTGACGTCATTTTTTTACTCCCTAGGGAGTAGAAAATACTTTCTACTCACACAGCTCGATAAACAAGTTTGTGGGTCCGCTCCAGAGGCATGAAAATGGGCTGAAACCATCGGGTCTTATAAAAATCAATATTCTGTTACAAGAATATTTTTCTCAGTGCGATTCAGTCCCACGCTCAGTACGCGCCTGGATCGAAGGTCTCAAAATCTTCAGTAATGATTGTAAAAGATGTTTCCCAAGACGACGAATACGTCGTCGAGAAGTAAGATGCTTTTATTCCACCATATATCTGGCCACGTGAATGGACGCGCAGAAATACATCCATGCGCGACGCGGTAATTATGCTATTTTACAACCATGTAGTATTGCACCAATGGCAAAAATTGAAACGATCGCGTTTCTGCCCCTAATAAACTTAGAAAGGATGCTGATTTATGTAAGCCCTAGAAAAATTGTTAGACAACTGTTCGAGCTCGAACAAATTTAATTAATTTGTGAAAGGTGCTGTTAAAACAGTTTGATTAATAGACCAGGGAGTCATTACGTGCAAATTAATAATGATGTCTGTGGCACCACACAGTTTCGCGAAACCGGTCAAGGGGCACAGTCTGTCCGTTGGCCCGTTTGTACCCAGGTTCGCACAATTCAATTACGCGCATGCAAATTGGTGATAATTTCTGACGAAGGATGAACATACCGTCCACTGTCCTGTCAGGATCATCTTCGGAGCTAACAAATGGGTCTGTCACTTTTACAGCGGGCAATTATTTACATGTGCAACATTCTCCGGTACTCCCACGCCACGCCTCCTAAGCCAGCACGACTTTCTCGATGATGAATAATAATCACTAATAAGTTAAAGCTCCATCCATCAAATTTACCTGATTTTGTGCACCTGAAAAGCGTTCTGCAAGAGGAAATCAAATCTTACTATTAGCCCATTATCAGGATCCACAGTGATCCTAAAGAATATTTCAGCGAAAATAGTGGACTTAAGATAGAAAAATTGGGGACTCTTAGGCGACACCAGAATGTATATAAATTGCAATAAATACACATATTTGTCAGGAACGTCGAGTTCATTACAACAAGGAAAAAATCAGATTGACTCAAAATATAAAAAAAAGGCTCATAGACGACTCCAGAATGTACATAAATTGCAATAAATACATATATTTGTGAGGAAAGTCGAGGTTAATACAACAAAGAAAAAACAGATTGCTAAAAATAAAGACTTTCCGAGACCACTCGACTTTTAAACGTAAACCATATTTGAAGATTTCAAGGGACTTCAAGAGATTTAAAAGACTTAACAATTTTTTAGAACATTCATCAGAGAATAAATCGTTTTAACTTGTCAATAACAAATTATGACTGGAGCTTCAAACATGCACTTTGAAATAGAAACCTACAATTTTTTAAACGTGAATATATAAATTAAACATTCTGGAAACATTTGAAACTAATAAAATAGCTCAAATATTTCAAAGATTTCACAAAAAATTCAAAAGATTTCGAGCGATGTCCAGGTATGTCAAGAGATTTGAGAAGATTTCCAAAGATTCCAAAAGATTTCAAAAGAATTCCAGAGGATTCGAAAATTTCACACTTATTTAGACTATTTAAGTTTTTATATAAAAAAAATTAAAAACTATACTAGAACTTGAGATGCTTAAAATTATGATTTGTTCTATAAAATATTTAGTTTGTTTATTATAATACATATTTTACAGTTTTAATTTAAAAGAAAGGAGTCGTTAATCAACTGGAAATAATTCCTATTCAATTCACAATTTTATAAATCCGAAAATAGATCGTCTATACTAGAACTTGAAATGCTTAAAATTATGATTTGTTTTCTAAAATATTTAGTTTGTTTATTATAATACATATTTTACAGTTTTAATTTATAAGAAAGGAGTCGTTAATCTACTGGAAACAATTCCTATATAATTCACAATTTAATAAATCCGAGAATAAATTGTCTTTACTGGTCAATAATAAATTATGATTGAAGCTATAAAAATACATCATCAAATAAAAACTTAGAATTTTGTAAACGTAAATATTGGAGATAATTTAAAATAATAAAAATCCTAAAAGATTTCAAAGATTCTATAAAATTTCAAGTGATTTTAAAGATTTTAAGAGAAATCAAATGATTTCAAAAGATTTCAGAATGATTCCAAAAATCTAAGGAAGGCATCTACATTATATTTCAATAGTTATCAAACCCTCGAGACTTTTTTTTATAATTGTCATCTAAAATAGAGGACTTTCAGGGGAATTTTATGCAAATTAGGGGATGTTTAGGAAAAATTCTCCAAATAGGGGATCTCGAAGGGTCAAAAATGAAAAGGTGACATTTAGCTGAAAATAGGGGACAGGCTGTGAAGCCTGCATTAAGGTCAAGAACTTTATTCAATAAACTAACTTGAAAAAATAACAATAAAACGAACTTTTTACGAAAATCGTACGTCACTTTAAAAAGGGCGACAAACCTGGCTTATAAAGTGTCTACCTCCTGAGGCAAGATTAAGAGCAGCGCGATAAATCAGTCTTATTTTTCAGAGGTGCACAAGCCTGAAGGTGTTTTTTATTACGAAAACGAAGCCCTATTTACGAGCAAGCTGCCGAGTTTAATTACAACGCCGGGCAGAAAATCCGGGTTATCTTTGGCAGGGTGTGCCGGACATTGAGGAGGCAATGTTGACGGGGGCGTTGACACCCACACTATCGGGAAGACAATGAAATACACGCAAGAGATCATCAGCTTCTCCGCCCAGAGATATCTTTCCCCTCGTCTTTCTCTTAACTGGAGGGCAATCGCGTTCACAATTAAAGGGCCGCGAACACCGCACGCCATCTGCACAACCAGGCCATATCATTTCGTTAGAATCTAAGCTTTGAAGCTTATAAGCCTATAGTGATGAATTATTTTTAAGCAGCCATAAAATATATCAATGTTATTATTATTATTTATTATACATCACGGTTCACACATAAATACTCAAACTGATAAACCCATAGAAAGATTCATACTCTTTATCCCAATCACATCCAATAAGCAAACCTCTCCACGAGGATCCATGAGTACCCAAAATCTTTCGTGTCAGGCGTCACTCTTCTTATCATACATAATTGTCCTCCATACATCCCTATCCTTGCATACATCTTTTGCTTCTTTTACGTTTCTATGACTCTTTATATCTCTTCGATTTAGAGTCTCATTCGCATATTTCCACCATTCTTTCCTTGGTCTACCTCTGGATAAGCTACCATTCATTTGACCGAAGTACACTTGCTTCATTAAACGTCCTTCAATCATTCTCCCAACATAATCAAACCATCTCAACAAATTTCTTTCACTCTTGTCAATCAGTGTTTCTTCTACACCACATTCTTTAAGAGCCCGCTCACTACTGACTTTGTCCATTAGCGTTTTACCGCATATATTTCTCAGGAATTGCATGCCAACCGCGTTCACTT
This sequence comes from Melikaiella ostensackeni, assembly GCA_032362435.1. Lineage (NCBI taxonomy): Eukaryota > Metazoa > Arthropoda > Insecta > Hymenoptera > Cynipidae > Melikaiella > Melikaiella ostensackeni. The sequence continues at coordinate 5,630,811 of JAUMHM010000083.1, forward strand.
GAATAAATAAAGTAGTGATTTTCGAAGACTAACTGCCTTATTTCCCATCTTTCAGTAGTGTGTTAATTATAACAGGTTTCACTGAATTATTAACACCTGGATGTAGATTGCTTCGAGAAAGCAGCTTCTTGCTTTCGGATAGCCTTTGGCGATTGAGATTTTAGCAAGACTGCCAATCTATTATATTAGGTCAAGTAGACAGGAATAAACTTCCTTCGCGAATCATTATCTGTCTCACGATTCTAAAAGGACCATTCTCTGCAACAGAAAAAAAGTATTCCAACCACTTGTAATTCGGTAATCTTTTGGAAGGTGCAAGCATGCACGAAAATCCAGAGATGTTTTATGCCACCGCTTTCTAGATAGAATAAATCGGGCTTTTAATGCGACTTAAAGCGTAACCGTGGGCGTCAGAAAGTCTTGCAAGTCAATAATTTCACCGTTAATGCTGAATTAATGCACAAATTTATCCTGCAGTGCGGCATTGATTTATGGCTGTCTTCTCAAAAGCAGTAGCCACAGCTCCAGGGAACTGAAGTACGTACTTAGGTAGGTTACAGATAAGTCCAATATACACAATGTTGTGGTATTCTAATATTGCAAAAGGTTAGATATCTCACTGGACTCTATCCTTGCTTAGTTAAAAAAAAAGAAGATATTTAAGGAAAATGAAGATCTAAAGACAGAATTCTGTATTCAAAAGCGGAGTTTCATGATCAGTTTTCTCGAAATTTGGTTTTCTCCCGAAAGTCGAAAATGTTGTTTATAATTTTTTACTAACTTCTTGAAGCAGAAGTTCGATAACCGAAGACCAAAAAGGGGACTTTTAATCGGTTCTATGAGAAAATTTGACTTCAAGGTTCGGTAGCGGAGTTTCACGGTCAGTGAGATTTTCGATAACAACGAATTTGTACCACCGGGAAGATAAAAAAGACGATCTTCAAACTTTATTCCTTCTTTTGTTGTACCAATTTTCTTCCTCGAATCATCAAGCGTTTCTATAACTATTAATTTCTAATTTTTTAAAGGATCTTCATCTTTATCAACATTTTTAGCACTACTAAGTGATTCTTGCATGTCTCTAACATGTACAGATCTAAAGAAACGTTTGCACTAGCGCACGACTGCTGATTGTATATAATATAAACACCGAGTATATTGATCGTTTTGAAATATCATTAAGGTTGTAACCGAAGCAGAAAGTACGAGAACACTCGGACATCTAGCCGAGATACATATGGTAACTAAAGCACTAATATTATAGGACAGCAAGTATACAGCTATACACCATGTGCGGATTATGTAAGATGAGAGAGCACACGAGGGAGTCCTATCTACTCGCGTGTTTGATGCAAGATGCTCTTGATGGTTAAAGCCCAGATCGCGTTGCTTTCTGTAGAAACTGTCCGATGAAAACGTGCTTGGTTTGCAATTCCAAGAAATTGCGTCGATAATTGTTTTGCAAGATCCATGATCATTAGAAGGAATTTTACTTTATGTCTCGGAAATGCACAGCTTCAACTTATTGCACATTCTATTTCAAACTTTATGGGAATCAATAACCATTAAATAATATAATAAACAATATTAATTACAAAATCGAGAAATCCTTAAAATTACATCCTGCAATAAATAACTCTATAAAAGTTCAGTATAGTCGACCTTTGAAAGGACAATCTTTGGATGCTTATATACGAGTACATACACCCCGAGCGTGTTCGCATACACCACTCGAAGTGACACGCGAGTAATTACCACTCTCAGGACCAAGAATTACTTCTTAATTAGCGAACAAATAAGCGAAACGAAAAAAAAGACCCGAGTTATATTGTATCGCCAAGGAGAAAAAAAACAAGAAGCGTCGCATTTGACTCGAGACCATGGAGCATATACCGTATGAGAAGCTCAAGGGTTAGCGCACATCCTCGCGGTTATATGTACGTGCATATGCATAGTGCATACGTAGAAAAGCAGGTGAATCGAGATTGTTAGGTGAATATAAGCCTTTATATTACGAATGCATAAACTTATCCTTCAGAGAGGCAAATTATGAACGACAGGATCCCTAACTTCGCTCCCCTTGACACGATCCAACTTTCAAAATTGGGATGATTCATCGTGAATGTTTCTAATTCACTTACGCGATCAGGCTCTGACGAAATTCAAATAATCAGGGCAGTTGGTTAAAAGCCGTTTGTAAATTCAGTTAGTGAATCGTGTTTAAAATTACTTATTAATTAGTTAGACAATTTTTATTCTTAGTGTCAGAAAATTATATTGTTTGGTTGTTTAATGGAATCACAACGAAAGTGATTGATTTAAATCTACTTATAGAAGTAACATGACCGAAATAGGCATTAGGCCTCACGTCTCATCAACGAGGTGGTATAATCTCTCCATTTGCCGGCACTCCCGTCTAGAAGCAGAACGGCGCATTACAACCTCTTATGTGAATTTCAAAGCAATATATCGAGAGAATGGTGTCGACCAGCAAGTCGAATTACGACGCTGCCATCCTCCCTCCAAGCAATAACCATGAAACAGCATCTTGAGTATATGTGATCAGCCTGCGATATTAAATTCCTAAAATCTATGATGATGTCTTCTATATTGAACCATACGTTTCTTCCGTAATCTCTACAGCTAAAAGTAATAAACCATTCCTCTTTTTATCAAATCATCATTATTAACAAATATTTTAACATTAGTTTCAAGTAATCATCTTATAAATTAGGGTATAATGAAATTAGTATCTCTGATATTTCATTTCGAGTCAAAATTTGGTGTCAGGACCATCCGGCTCCGACGATTATCAGGTTGGACATTCATTAAAGTCTTGGCGTGAATTTGTGAACCTGTCTTATGGCGTTTGAAAAATGTTTTTGCATGTCTTGCATACCAGCCAAAGACTGTATGAACTTCTGGTTTGCATCACGAACGGGCCAATCAAAAATACTACAAGTCTCGCGAAGTAGCTACACGATCGTAAAAGAAAATTCGATACTGTCATGAAAAAAAACGAATGTACAAGGACAACCATCTCATGTTGTCTCCTGGCAAGATATTGAAGATCGTTAACAAGCTCACACGCTGATCACGCTTTCTTTGAAATGCGGTTTTATTTCAAACTTAATAATACACCTATAGTAACATTTTCTAAAATTTTTTTCTCTTACTATGAAAGGCGCAAGGAATGTCTTTGACCACTTTTCCAAAAGTATAGCCAATCTGCTGAGAAGAATAATTTCTCGAATTAAGCAACTTTATCAAAAATGCTGTTCTATGAGAACAGTTAATATAAGGTAACTAAGACTTTTACTTAATCTAAGCGAACAGATTCTTTGAATTTGAAATATTCTAAATTCGCTCTTTCGCTTCATAAATTTCTTTCTTTCCGTGATGGTTTTACCAGGAGCTTGAAACTGATCGAAATGTGTCGGACAGTGACACTTCCAATTAAATAAAAATGATTAAGTGCTGCTGCTGATACCATAAATTAGCTACCACCCTGAAATTATTTGGCTTCGAAATGAAAAATGAGAAAGTGTCTCTTATCGCGATAGGACCACCGCATGTGTTCGTAAATCTTCGTGAGCAATTAAAAAGAATCTTCATCGGGCACAGTATAATTGCGTTAAGTCATGGATATTCATTCGATGAAGTCCATTATCTCCACGAAGATCTCAACAATGAGTCCTTCAAGCGATCAGGCCATTCAATTCACCCAGATTCATTACCACTGCAGTAAGCCCTGCATTCGTCGATTCACGAAGGTCACAATTACTTATTGGACACGGTGGAGAATAAAAAACGTGCACGTTGTCCCACAGTTTCTACAAATTGTTACGAGGAAGAAAGTTTTATTATTGCTAAGTGCTTTTCGATAAATCGATTTGTCTGCAATGTCGGCATTTTCTTTGATATGCAAAAAGTATTTTATAGCAGTCGCAATTGTACGCGCTCTGAGAGAAACTGGTATGCAGGTTGCATGAAAGATTTCAGTGAACAGTAAAGAATTACAAACAAATTCCTATTATAAGAGGTTAGGGAAGAATTAGGGAAAAAGTGATGAACAACCGCTGACGAAACCAATGTAATTTTTCAATATAAAAACAGAATGGTTCACGACATTTGCTACCTTATTAGTATAATTTTATAGATATATAACTAAAACGTGACGTAATTCGGAATGTGACGAGGCGTTTCTTAACTAAAGGTAACAACAATATGTGGTGATTGTAGCTGGTTAAGGCGTGGCTGGAGCACGATTCTGCCAAATCACCGATCTTGAACAGTGATTTCTCAATTAAGGCTACTCGATGGGGAAGTTAAAGATTCAAGCTATTGTAGGAAGATTTTATACATTTTTATAACAATTACAATTTACTCAAAGTTTCATTCAAACAAGTTATTTTCTACAGTTACACTTACGAGCCAGAAGTTAAAAATGAAGATATAATGAGCGAAACTAAAGTCATCGTTTGCGTGTGAATGGTATAATAATATATGTAATTACAATATTAACGGTATTAACATAATGCCGTCTTTGTTTTACAAATTGCTTACAAGTACAATCATTCATTAGTCGCGCGTGTGTGAATTGCAGGAATCACGCGAAAGCTGCATTATTACCTACCTTATACCTGTTATTAAAATGACAATTGGAAACTTGTATTAGTGCATAAAAAAATTCTATAGATCCCACTGCCCTATATCATCAAAAAGTAAGTCACAAATTGCATAACAAATTGGTGAGCGCTTTCACGAAGAAATCCCATTACAGACGTATAAATAATTCCTGATAATGTAAATGTAATTCCCTTTCGCCGGTTCGAATTGACAAAGGTTGCAGCATTTAGCAAGTCAATTATGCCATTTTCGAGAAATCAATTATCGTTGGATGGACATAACAAGTTGCAATGTGTATCCCTCTAATCTAACTCTGCTGCGCTATATTTGATTTGAATCACTGATCTGCAACAAGGGCGCTAATTGAAAGTAAAACTACATAAATGAATAACCGATCGTAATCGATCAATCGATACCGCCGCTACCGACCCAGGAACTCGAGGCCTCATGAAATTACAAATATACATTACAATCGCGTGCGGGTATGAATATACAATGAACGACTATCGGTAAATCGATACTACCGATCGTAATCAAATGGAGATGCAAGATCGGCATTGAACTTCCAACGTTAACATGGGCACTGTGTTTCGCATAGAGGATTTCTTTTTCAATCCAACGACCTCGTCCTATTTGCTGAAAAACTTTTACTCAAACTGGAATACAAATTGTAGGGTAAGCCGGGGCAAAGTTGTTCAAATGCACTTTGTTGTAAATGACTAAACTGTCAAATCATTTTCTTCTTACAATGGTTAATGCACATGTAAATCTGAGATACGATAAGGTGAGGTTTGAAATTAAAAAAATGCATCAATATACCACGTCTTATTATCTTTTTATAGAGCATTGAATGTTAAACTAACAGTTCAGCTCCTCTTTTTGAATAACCTCTAAGATTTTAAAGCACGATTTTGATTGCTGAACGAGACACGAAGTGTTATAGATGCGTGTCGAGTGCGATTAGTCGGCTAGTTTTATTTTAGGGCGAGCTCATTACTTATAAGGCATCCGACACGCGTCCGCGAGGCTCTAAGCAAGATCCAGTTTCTTGATAAATCAAATAACAAGTCGACAGAATAATCTAGTTAACCTATCGCTTGAGATAATCGATAATGTCGGTAATTCGTTCTAGGTGGTCCAGCAAGCACGCTGTAATCTGTGGTAAATGATGCGTGTAATAGCTGTCAACAAGTTCTCAGGAAGCGGCACATCTTCATTTGTTGCCAGTGCGTGAAATTTAATAGGTTGCTAATGCGTGTGCGCTGTCTCCCAGATGTTTTCTAGTCGCCAAGATTTACAGTTCCCGATCATGATGGAGAGGGCACAAACTGGTTGCGATTATGGCACCATGTACGATATAATCTACTCAATTTTAATCTATTTGAAGATGAAATACTACTTTTACTTGCGACGCAGCCTGGAAGTGTTATGATTTCGTAACGGATTCGTTTCCTCTATCTGGTAATCTGAAAACGAGACTGATAAGTTATCTATGGCAAGACTTTACACTTTGAGCAGACTCATTGCAACGCCTCCATATTCAACATCCAGTAGGTCGAACTCGCTCCTACAGTGAACGCGTTCAACCATATAAGAACGTGTCGTGAATCGGTCGCTTAACGCCTCTCTCATCTTGAACCATCTGTGCGCCTATTCGCATAAATTAATTATAACGCCGACTTTAACGAGCTCTTTTACGAGCTCAGCGATAGATCCAGAACACCGGGGTGAGCCGCACGACTTAAGAAATTCGCCAGCAAGAAAGAACCTTCTACCCACTTTTAGTGAAATTTTTCGAATCATGCGTGGTTAAATTAAAAGGGCATAAAACTTTCAAACCGAACGCCTCATGATTTACTATCTTCCGTGCTGAGGCAATTCTTTCCTGGACCGTAATTTCGTATGAATGTTTCATATGGATTAAGTAGAGGTGATTGTATGCTACATTATGCATCAAATCTGTGGTGATTTCGATGAAATTACAGCTGGCAACTGAATGGGTTGGATTTAAAAGTGGGAGGGTTCGCAGTCGCTATCGTCGAACTTTGGTTTACTTTGGCTCGCCCGCTAGTGCTTTCCCGTGCAATAATTTTCGCCGCTTAACCTTTGCATCTCCGCACGGCGTTCAATTAGTGTCCCGGGCCTCTTTAAACCCGTCCCATCGATTACCAGATCGATAGCTCGTGCACACTATAAAGTATATACTTCGGGTAGCTTCAGCGCGACGGCGGGTGGCGATGCCCCGCAGGATTTTGCGGGATATCGGACGAGAAGTCTCACAGCGTGCAGAGCGCAATGGTTTGAATCGACATAGGACTTTTGCGTTCCCACAAGAGCGGTTGGGCATATCTACCTATGTAGGGTAAGCACGGTCAATTTGCGTCTAGCACAAGTCACGGGGTGCTTTCGTTCCAGCATCGCCGACGTCATAGTTGGCGCATAGAAATGTCACGCGGGGTGAAGCCCGTGTAAAATAAGATGTAGCATCACTGATAACAAGGTTATACCTGTGTCGGTAAACGAAGGGAGCTGATCTGATACCATGGATATATATAGAAGAGCGAGAGAGGAAGCTAACATGAGGGGGAGTAAGGAAGGAACCTGAAGAGCAAAAGAGAGAGAATCTTCTTAGAGGCTACTGCTACAATCGGATCGTTTCGAAGTCTACGTCCCGCCAAAAACCGAGCTTGTAAATTTCTGCTCGCCTCTTGATAAAGGTACAAAAGCACCGCCGTGCACCATTTGCATAAAGTGTAAGCAAGTGCGCGATGACAGATTTCAACAGATATTCTTCAGATTTCCTTGTCTAGTATCCATTTTGTTTAAATTTGATCATCTCTTCAACTTGACTAATTTGAAGACAATAAACAGTGGGGTTGAACCAACTTCAAATGCAAAGTTCTTGCATATGGTATTTTCCGACTATGGTAATCTATAACACTGTTCTAAAAAAATTATCCTTTTTTGTCTCCGGAATGTTTCTGGCCCTTTTTGATTGATTTTTTGATTCATATGATATTTTATATAACAAGTACAAGAATATGGCCGTGTTTTTCATGCCTGTGGAGCCGACCTTAAGTGTCGCTTTTCAAGATCATACGTATGTAATGGCCATGTATACTTATGTTGTCAAAAATTATGACCTCATATGGCCATTAGAGGCCGTCCATGATCTACATTACCAATTCGTTTTTTCGAGTTTCTAGTGAGTTTAGTTGCGAATATCTTCGGTAGTGAATCAAGAATAATTAAAAATATTAAAATATCAGACTTCACAGACCAAAATACTCTCAAAACAGAGGAAATAGACTAATTTTTCACGAAAATAGAGGAATGTTAGAGGGAAAATTCTTTTAAGAAAATTAATGTAAAAACCATATTGAATTCCATAAGAAACGCTCCTAATTTTCAAGACTGCGAAT
>JAUMHM010000083.1:5970608-5982010 GCA_032362435.1 Melikaiella ostensackeni
TTTACGTTTTAAGTGAGCTTAAGAAATCAAAAACGGTTTATTATTTTAAAAATTTTCCTTCAGTTCTTGACGAATGTTTAATTTTCATAAGCAATTGTATTTGCCATACTATGAATTTTCAATATTCATTAAAAATTATTTATTTTAAAAATAGGTTTCGGTCTTAAAATAAAAATTTGAGCAATAAAATGTCGGTAATTATCAAATTGAAGATGTTCTAGGCATACCAATATCTCAGAAATACTGCATAACGTGTAGAGGTGTGACTTGAATTGTATAAAAAAATTCCCAAAAGGATGGGTAAGGACGCGTAGAATGGATTTACTTAAGTGCGTAAGTAGGAATTAATGCTAAATCGAATGGAGTAATGGAAAAAAATTCTCTTTATATGAAAGGTGTATTTTTTCGCGAGCTGCAACTTCTATTAAATTTTTTTTTCAGACAATATTTATCGAAATACAGTGACACACTGTCACACGATACATTGAAAAGGGGTAGGGGGTGGGGTACTAGGGGTAGGGATATGACCTACATTATTTCTGTGACCAGTCACAGGGTGCCTTCCCGCCTCCCACGACACGTTGGAAACGGGAAGGTATGTGACCTAAATTATTTCTGTGACCAGTCACAGGAGTGGGTTCCCGCCGAAAGATGGATGTGACTTGAATTATTTATGTGACCATTAACAGGAGTGCCAAAAGTCCCGTTCCAATCAATTCTACTCTCTGTACCAAATTTTTCCTTCTTTTCTAGAAAGATAATGGTTTTTTAGAAAAATTGTATGCTATACAAAAGTTGTATTTTCAAAAGATGTACAACTTTTATTTGAAGCTTTTTTTATAAATTTTCACTATTTAATAAGAGACAGTAGTTTATTTTTGTCATGAAACAAACCAAAAAACCTCAGAAACCTCTTCTGCAATTCAACAAAAATCCCACACCATCTTCACTATACACTAAAACCACTTATGCATTTTCGTAAAACAATCTGGTTGCGGTATCATGGAGACATAAAAATGCAAAAAAGCGAAATAACATAAAGCCTCGTTTTCTGCTAATGAGGAAGAAAGAGTAAGGAAAACGAGCGACACCTGCTGTTTACACGAGACATAAGTATCAGAGTATCAGTAGTGCTCGCAATTGGCGGCTGAGAATTCAACGCGTCGCCTCGTACGGTATCAGGACTCGCGGAGTACATTCGCGGGACTTTTCATTGCGGAATGGTGGACAAGAGCAGGAGGATCCGGCAGGAACAAGAAGAGGATGAGGAGGCGGCAAGAGCGACCAAGTTTATGACATCGGATGCCAGGTGGTTGAGCTGGTTGAGCACGTACTCCGGAGTATGACAAGTCCACATAGAGCCACTAACGAGCTGGCCGTATGGAATACCAGGTCCTCTTGGTTGTTTCACCGAGAAATATCTCCCACTTGCAGTCACACCATTGGTTAAAATGGTTGCATTGGTTGCATCTGCATCCACTGCTGCCTGGTGTATTACCGATACCGACTAAGTGAGCTGCGCTACAGTTTTATATGAAACTGACAACTTTGTTAGCGGCTCTCAGCCATGCCTGGTTGGACCGTTAGAGAGCTCATCCGAAAGCTTCATCTTGCAGGTTGTAGGCTACAGTGCTATCGATAAACCGAGACAACGTAAAGGTGAGCAAGCCCTCGTAAGAAGGCAGATCGTTTCCTCTCAACGAATCGCCAAGATGCTTCGTTCAAATTGGAGGATGAAGCTTCAAATAGAAACTATCAGTAAACCTTGAGGAATGAAGACAGCAAAGCAAGCTATAGACTATCGAGTATCAAATTATATCGTTGCTGTTAAATAAAGGGTCGAGGGAATTCAGTGTAGGACTGTAGGGCATAGATTACGCAGATTGCTTGGGAAGATGAACACCTTCGCAAAAGTAGTAGAATTATTGGACAACATTTAGATTTCATCTATTTTGTTTCAGAATCTCGACAAGCAAGATATATCGAATTTGCGGAATCTGTTTTACAGCACTCATTTATCTGAACAACGGTGAAAGATTTTTCACCTTAGTGAAACATTAAACTGCAAAGATGTCTTACAATTGGCCTCGGTTGGTACTTTGCAGGAAGTGGGAAAGTTTAATAACCGTTTTCAAATGGAAACTATCAGGGATCCTTGAGAAATGAAGACAGCGAGAATAAGCTATACGAGTAGACTATCGAGTATCAAATTGAATCGTTGCTGTTAAATAAAGGGCCAAGGGAATTCACTGTAGGACTGTAGGGTATAGATTTTGCAGATTGCTTGGGAAGGTGAACACCTTCGCAAAAGTGGTAGACTTATTGGACAACATTTAGATTTCATCTATTTCGTTTCAGAATCTCGAGAAGCAAGAGATATATCAAATTTGCGGAATCTATTTACAGCACTCATTTATCTGAACAACAGTGAGATACATTTTACCTTAGTGAAACATTAAACTGCAAAAGATGTCCTACAATCGACCTCGGTTGACGAGAACTTGTCGTTGCAACTAAATTGAAATAAACGGGAAGCCTACTTTGAAAACTTTCATTCGAAATTAACCTAGCAATGAATGCTGGGAGAAAGTACTTTTGGTTTTCACTGTGCATTGTACGTGCTTTAGGAACAGAATGAACATAATACTCTCGTAAAAAGTAACCTTCACACAATTTAAAAACTCCAAAGAGACACGTATCATTATACAATTTCTTTTTACTCTTTCAGGCAAAACTACGAAAAAATCTGCCATCTAAACTATCTATAAATCACAGTATAAAAGAATAGCCATGGCCACGTGTACCGAAATTTCAGTACAAATTGCTGGATTTTTTCGGTACACACAGACACTGCCAACAAGAATACTTAAAATGGTTATGACCTTAAATTTAGCAAAAATTTATAATATTGAAAATTCATGAAAATCCGTCTGAATTTAAGAAAATTCAGAGGGATTTTTTGCTGAATTTAAGTTGACTGGCCAACAAACACGCGCGCGATTATTGTCCCTCCTCTTATTTACCATCCATTTTTTAAACAAACGGGTGAGGTATTAAGTACTTCACTAATTAGTAATAATACTTATAAAATATTGCAATGTATCAGAAGCTGGCTACTTATGGTTCACTAGCCACAAAGCCTACAAAAAAATACAGAAATATTTTTTTATCTTTAAATATTTATGCCTTAGTGTTAAATAAGGGTTTGGCCACCCTTGAAATCTCTTGAAACCTTTGAAAACTTTTAAAATTTCTTAAAATGCCTTGAAATCTTCTGGAGGCTCATGAAATTCTATAATTTTCTCTGAAATCTCATAAAACCCCTTAAAATAATTGTGAATACTTTGAAAAACTTCAAAAATTTTTTAATTTCTTCATAATCAACTGAAAAATTTTGAAAGGCCGTGAAATCCTAAACAATTTTTTTAAATCATTTGAAATGCTTATAAATTTGCAAACCTGCTGGAATTACTTGAAATCTTTAGAGTACCATTAAAATCTTTCAAAATATTTTGCATTCCCCAAAAATCCTCTGAAATTTCTTAAAATGTTTAGAAATCACTTGAAATCATGTGAAACCTCTCGAAACATTAAAAATAACTTGAGATCTTATGAAATCCCTTGAAATATTTTGAAATACTTCGACAATTCTTAAAATATTTAAAAATACTTTGGTGTCTCTGGAAATCTCTCAAAATCCCTTAAAATCTGTTGAAACCAATTGAAATCTTCAAGACTTTTGTAATATCCCGTGAAATATTCTGAAACCCATTGAAAAACTTTACAAAATCATTAACATCTCTCAAAATCGCTTGAAATCTTCTTAGACTGATTAAAATTCATAGATATTTCAGCTGTGGAAATCTCTGAAATCTTTAACAATTCTTTGCAGTCTCTAGGAATTATTTGAAATCACTTAAAATCTTTTTAAATCCTATGAAATCCTATAAAATTCTTCAAAACTTCTCAAATTGGTCTAAAATTCTGGAAGGTCTGGTCTGGCCCAGGACTGGCACAGATCAGCTAACCCAGAACAAAGGAAGTTCAAGTTCGATCAGCAAATTTTTCCTTGACTGATTTCGAAAAAGTTACAGTGGGTCTAAAATCATAAAAATAAAAAATTCACACTATCAAAACAAGATTTTGTTTCTTATCACCTTGAAATTCTGGTCTGGGCCAGGTTTGCCGCTGATCAGCTGGCCAAGAAAAAAATTCTAAGCTCGGTCTGTAAGGTCTAGACTGGCCCAGAAATGGCGTTGATCAGCTATCCAAGAACAAAAAATTCTTAGTTCGGCCTGGAAGGCCTAGTCTGGCCCAGGACTGGCTGATCAGCTATCCAAGAACAAAAAAGTTCTTAGTTCGATCAGCAAATTTTTTTTGGACATATTTCGAAAAAGTTACAGGGTATCTAAAACGATAGAAAATAAGAAATTCACACTATGAAAACGAGAATTTTTTCATCAACATCAACATCAACTGACTTTTAAAATTTTGTGAAAACTTTAGAAATCTTTGAAATCTTAATATCTGGTGTACACTCAAAATTCGAAAGATCGCCACCATAACGATTACAAATTCAATTATAAGTTGTAAAAAATTTCAAAGTTAGCAGCCATTTCCAATCATTCAAACGCCAATCAGGGTTCCAACAATAATGAGTGCGAGATTTTTGAAATATTTTGTTACATCACTTTTTTTCGATAGATCTTCAATTTTGAGGTCAACAAATTTGAAGGTAAACAATTTTGAGTGTAGTCAACCGGGGCTATTTTGGGACAGAAAGGCGACTTTTTCGTTTCGCGCTTCGCCAAAAATCTGAATTTGAACTAAAAAATTTTTGAACCGTTTAGGCATTTTTTGAACATCCTTCTGAAGGTTTTGTTCTAGCGCACTGTGTGTATATCATCACAACTAAATTGTCTGAAATTGTCTTCAATATTATTCAAATAATATGCTTTGTAAACGAAATCGAAGTTGATTTTTCATGGATTCTTCAGTTTTGACAGCAAGCTTCTACGCACTTATGAATTTTTTTCTACTTTCAGACGAAATAAACACTACTAACGTTTTATACACTCTATAGGCTATATTTCAAACTATATTTAGGCCAGGCGCCAAATTCAAACACTTTACCATAATGATTCTAGGGATAAAAAACTAGCGTGTCCCGAAATAGCCTTTGGTGTCCCAAAATGGCCCCTTGTGTCCCAAAACGGCCTCGGTATTGTTTTTTACTGTGATCTATAAATGAAGATTATCTCATCTCTAGGAGGCATCGTTGAGTCACGAAATGTGATTAGTGTTTATGAGCTTTTGTAGACTCGATAGAAACTAAAAGTTACAGAATAGGTCGTCTCTTTGGTTATTTATGATCGCCTTAGCCGATTAGCTGTCGAAGCTAAACGAAACTGCGTTTTTATGGCTAATTTGTGTAACTAATAGGCAGTCGGAGACAAAGGCTTGGTCGTTTGAGAAACGGGCGTGGCTTTCCGGCGCCGCAACGTCTCGCAACGTACCTTTCGCAGTCTCTTTTTAGTCAGGTTAACCGCATTAAGTGGCGACTAGCTCGTGATCCGAATACGAAATTAAAAAGAATCAGACGAAGCCTGACTGGCAAACTTCATATTTGCAGCACGGATTTATTCATGAAATTCATTATGAAAGCATGTTGGTTTCATTCTAGAATCTAATTTCCTGTCAAATTAACTGAATTGCTGAAAATCTAAGTCATTTTCTTTAATTTGTTCTCTATTTTCGGCTGCTTAAATTTCTGCTTAGGCTACTCAAACTTATTCTCAAATTCAACAAGTAAAATTGCAAATTGCGAAATGAGATACACACTGGCCCACTCTAGACCACTCGAATTTACATTTATATAACCTCACCGACATACTATTTCCTATTTATGGTAGATAAAGCTATCGAGGCAGGCGTATCCAATTTAGGGAACGTCAAAAGTAGGATATTCCCACGTCGAGCAGTTCCAAAGAAATTTACAAATTACGTTCATTAGAATTACACTTGGCACGCGTGCGCGTGATTGATCTCCTCAACGTGAGAAATTATTAAAAAAACAAACTATCATCAAAATTATCATACTACTGGAGTGAGTCCAGGAAAATGAAGCGCGGATGCGGCATGATAATACAGAAGAAAACAAAAGATAAAGTTTACATCGATCTCAGGTGGAAGATTCGCTACAACCAAAATTAACCTGGCCGGTCAAACTTGCCTCGATAATCTTTCGCTTCACAGTGTCTCATTTTTATTCGAAAAGTAGCGAGAGTTACGACGTCAGCGCTATCTATCGTCATTTGAGTTAATTAAACTGGAGCAAAATGACGATTCTACGTGTGCCAGTTGCTTTTTACTATGTGGTGCAAAATAAGTTGTAATTCGTTTGCAATAGTCTAAGCTATTTCAGAGAAGATTTATAAGCAAGAACAATGTTTTATTTGTCTTTTTTGTTGCCGATTCTATGTTCTACTTCAATTTTTTCACTAATATTTCACTGGGCACGGCTAGAAACGTGACGTCGTAGATAACGTTAAAATTATTCTCCTAACCTCCGTGAAACTTTCGTCGAAATACGTTCGATTTTTAACCGCTCCAAAATTTATCTGCAACACATTTTACCTTTTGTTTTTTCTGTGCGATTTAGATCTAAGTTTGCATGTAAATTCTCACTGTTATCGAATTCAAGAAACTGAAACGATCTTTGCGACATACGCGTTGCCTTAGCTGGAGAATCTGTAGTCAGAGATGAAGCCCGCCTGCCTCATTACCCTGACGAACCAAGCTTATTCAACAGACCGCAAAGAGGGCAAAGCGGCAAAGTGGATATCTTGCGGCTTACGTTACTACTTAGACGTAGACTAAGAACGTACGTGGATATTAGGTACCAAGACTCTTGTTGAACAGGCGGTTAGGCAGGTAGGTGGATAGCGCAACTATGAGTTATGAAATATATCGCCTGTTAGAGAATGACAATGTCCCGAGCCTTAACGCGAGCATGATTATGCTATACCGGATTGACAAACAAGGAAATAAGGCATTAATAAGGTTTTCATGCACGTAACTATGTACCGCGAATTCCGGACTTTTTTTCTTCTCATTGGACTTATCCAAATTATGATAATAAGAAATCTCAAATTTTTAAAATTCATAGAAAAAACAGAGTGTGTATTAAACTCTAATTTCAGGAAACTATTTACCTGCAACAAAAATTACCCTTGGTAGTCTGAATGCTACACTCCAACAAATGAATTGCCTAATTATCTCTATGTCTGAAGATAATATTTCCCTCGGATGTAGGGTAGTAAGTGTCGATCAATTAGAGTGTGAAAGGGTCGGCTACTTGAGGTACGAAATGCAAAACAAAAAACAAAAAAACAATAACAAAATTTATCCCTAAGTTTTTACCCTGTTCAATTCACAGGAGGCAACCTCGTTTGGGCCATAGTAGTTTTATTGTTTTTATAATAAAACCATACCAAGGTTCCCGTACCAACCTGCCGGTATCCTTTCATCAAGGTTATGTTCCAAATGAGGTTGTTACCTTTATTACGGACGTTAACCCTAACTAGTAATAGTAAGATCCGTTTTTGAGCTAAGAATGAAACGTGTGGACCATCCCTAGTTGTGAGATCTACCACACCTGAAGAAGCGAAATTGGGAATGAAAATGAACTGCATTCCAGAATCGCAGAGAAGTGAAACAAAATATCAAAAAGCTGTATCAATACGGTACAACATTAAGAAAAAACCTGATTTAGTAATAAAAAACCTGGACGTGAAGTAGAGCAAGCGTAAGCGGAATGGAGGTGTGTGTCGTTTGGAAATGCTTACATGTACAAAAGAGTGGAGAGTGCACCTGCTGACTCGGTTAACACCGTCCTCCGTTTACACCATAGCATAGCATCGACTCTCTAATTGCGTTCTCGAGCCAGAGTCAGAGTCTCAACTTCCAGTCTAGTCCACTAAGTGTAGCGCGTGCTCAGAAGCCTTTCATCTGTCTATATTTCTCCAACCCTTTCTCTCTTTCTCCGAGGTTTGTTGCTTTGGGACTCGGCAAATATTTACTATCTCTTGAAAGCCATTCGAAATTCTACGATATAGAGGGTTGGATTCGGGGAAAATGTCGCTTCCGCCTTGAATATCAAAAGTTTAGAAAGTAGACGTATTTCAAGTGTTTTATATGTATACCATTCACCCATTCGTGTTTCCTCGAGAATTATATAAACATAGACAAATCAATCCAATGTTTTGGTTTGCTCCCAAGTGGGAAACTTTATTGAAAAATTTAAAGAAAAAACAACAGCGGACAACAACCAATTACCAACAATAATAAAAAATAACATATGTTGGAGAGCAAAATATATTGATCCTCAAGAATAGAGACTTAGAAAGATTGGATACAAATTAGATCAATTAGGTGGAGTTACACCTGGATATTTGAACGTTGTTAAAAGTTGATAGGTAACGATTAATTAACCAGTTTAAAAAAACATCTTTAAGAATGATACTTGTTGTTCGCTCTTGAAGGGGTGTTAATAAGAAGTTTTGAGTGGGCTTGCTGAAGATTTTTACTTTAAACCATTGTGCGATCTGGGTTATGTACTGTTGTTGGAAGGTTATTTAAAAAGTTTGGTGCACAAATATGTTTCTTAATTCCTTTGCCAAGTCAGTTGAAAAGTAACGATTAATTGACCAGTTCAAAAAAAACATCTTTAAGAATGATACTTGTTGTTCGCTCTTGAAGAGGTGTTTATAAGAAGTTTTGAGTGGGCTTGCTGAAGATTTTTACTACAGGCCATTGTTAGATCTGAGTTTTCTACTGTTGTCACAAGGTTGTTCAAAAAGTTTGGTATACGAACATGTTTGTTAGTTCCTTTGCCAAGTCAGTTGATGTTTCTAGGAAATTTGCTAGGGAGCGAGAAGGTTCTATTTGGAAACCATATTGGGGATGCAGATCAGGAGTATGCAACACTTGCCAAGGGAGGTATATATCGATAAACGCCCACCAATTAGGTCGGCTGAGTGCGTTATTCATGTAAGGCGGAAACACTTGTAAGAGACACACACTTAATTACTTACTGACACCGTGCCGAAGCTTTGCGAAGCTGAGCTTCGATCTGCGTCAATCTCTCAATCAGCCCATCTGGCAGATGCATAAAAGGAACTGAGGGTTAACTATTTATTGATCTATCCGATTCGTTGAATATGCACAGGGAAAATAGAGACAGAAATAAGACACCGCCAAGTGCGATATAGAGACGGTTTACCTTGCGGTCACTTAGTTCTCTGAATGTTCCACGTTCCTTGAGTTCCATTAAGAATTCAGCAAGCTCTGGAGAGAATGTTTCTATCGATCTAATGGAAACCAATACCTCTAAAGTGATCAGAGTCTATGTATGGCTATGTATATTCAGTGCTGTCACAGCCTAATCTACTGAAAAAAATGAATTCAGGGTAAATTCATAAGAATTCAAAACAATTCAAGTGAATTAGACCAAACTAAAAAAATTCCATTGATGAAAATTGGAATAAATTTAGAGGAATGCAAGGGAATTCAAGAGACTTTGATAAAATTTATATAAATTTGAGTGGTTGAACAAAATTTTACAAATCAACAAATTTCCATTAATTTCAGTAAAACGGGAGTGAACAGACTTCAGGGCGAATTCCGATACAATTTTAGCAATTGGAAAAAAATTTAAATAACAAAAACCAACGAATTAAATTACATGCGGGTGCATTGAAAACAATTCAAACATATTTCAAAAATACATTGAATTCATTAACTTTCGAGTGAATTCAGAAAAATTCAAGAGAATTCAAAAGAATTTAATGAACTGCCTCAAAATTCAAGGTGAGTTTCGAAGACTTCAGGATGATTAAACAAAAAATGTATTGAATAAAATTGAGTGAATGTAGAAGAATTCAAGTGAATTGAAAAGAATTCAGGATGAATTAACAGAGTTTAAGAGAATTTCAAAGATTCCAGAGGATTTCAGGATAAATTAATGAGAATTCAAGGCGAGTTACAAATAAATTCAAATGAATGGAACAAAATTTATGAAATGAAAAAAATCCATTGAATTCTGTGTATTTTAAGGAAATTTCAAAAAATTCAGAGTGAGTAAAAAAAATCGGGGTAAATCAATAAGAATCCAAAGTGAATTAAAAATAAATTCAAATGAAATGCAAAAAATTTAAAAATGATAAAAATCCAAATTATTGCACTGTTTTCAGTAAAATTTGAGGGAATTTAGAAGAATTCAAGGGAATTCAAGAATATTGAATGAAATTCATACAAATTCAAGATAAATGCAAAAGATTTCGAGGAGAATTTGAAATAATTCAATTGGAACAAAATTGTAAAAATCCACAAAATTCCATTAAATTCTGTGGACTTCAAGGAAATTTCTAAGGATTTGGGGTAAATTCAAAATAATTCAAATGAATGGAACAAAAGTGTTAAATTCCAAAGAATCTATCGAATTCAATGGATTTCAAGGGAATTCCAAAGAATTCAAGTTAAATTTAAAATAATTCAAATAAATGGAACAATATTTTTGAAATTTTGTAAATCCAAAATATTCCATTAATTTCAGTAAAATTGGAATAAGTTTAGAAGGGTTCAAGGGGATTCAAGAAAATTCGAGGAAATTCATACGAATTCAAGATGCATTTTGAATAATTCAAGGCAAATTTAGAATAATTCAAATGAATGGAACAAAATTCAAAAAATTCAAAAAATCCAAAGTATTCCATTGATTTTAGTGAAATAGGAGTGATTTAGAAGAGTTCAAGAGAATTCGATGAAATTTATACGAATTGAAGATGAATTTAAAATAATTCAGGGCCAATTCTAAGAAATTTAAATGAGTTGCAAAAATTAAGAAAAAAATAATCCAAAATATTGCATTTTTCCAACAAAATTGGAGTGAATTTAGGAGAATTTAAGGGAACTCAAGATGAATTGAAAAAAATTCGGCATAAATTAAAAATAATTCAAATAAATGGACCAAATTGATAAAATAAAATATAATCCACTGAATTTAGTAGTTTTCAAAGAAATTCTAAAGACTTCGGGGTGAAATTAAACAAATTGAAATGAATGGAACAAAATTATTAAAATCCAAAAAATTCTACTGAATTCGCTGGATTTCAAGGTAATTCCAAAGAACTCGGGGTAAATTTAAAATGATTCAAATGAATAGAACAAGATTTAAAAGATTCTAAGAATCCAAAATATTTTATTGATTTCAGTAAAATTGGAGTGAATTTGGAAGAATTCAAGGGAATTTAAGAGAAATGGATGAAATTCATAGGAATTAGGAATTTATTAAAAAGAATTCAGGGTGAATGAAAAGTAATTCAAATGAATGGAACAAAATT
>JAUMHM010000083.1:6069089-6091145 GCA_032362435.1 Melikaiella ostensackeni
CAAGTAAATGAAAGTAAATTAAAGAGCATTCCAGACAATTCAAGAAAATTCCCGTACATCTGTATATTTCTTTTTGCGATCTGAAGGGTCGATCGCAGAGAAGTGGCACGGGAAACGTTGAATGAGACTCTTCAATTATTTCTGAGGATCTTATCGCAATTGTGCTTGTGTACAGCCATAAGATCGGTACGGCGGCTGAGCGGTGGCGTGTGAACGTGCGTCAAATTTCGGGGGAGAAATTGCCTTTGGGGAGATCTGAGACACGAGAACCGCGAGAGAGAGAGAGAAAAGGCGAAGTTGGTCATAACCGCGGCTTAATTCATTCTACTGGTCTTGGAGTCTCAACTATCCTTCTAAACTCAGAATAGTGGGTATATCGCGTTGAGTGTAATTTCATTATCTCTCCTTTCAACGCTTCAGACCTTCTTACGCATTCGACTTTCCCAGTTTCCCTATTTCCTATTTATCTTTTCTTACCCCCATCTTCCTTTCTTTCTTATATTAAGATAAAATATTTTTGCCCGTATATTCTTCCTTTATTTCGCTTCTTCGCTTCTTATACTTCTCCTTTGCGCCTCTTATTTCCTTTCCTTGTTTCTCTTACTTTTTATTTTCTTTTTTTTCCCACTTATTTACTGTTCAGGAGCAACAAAGTACTTTTATCTGCGTTACCGTTAGAGTCACAATTTTTGGGTAACGGTAAAGAACAACGTAAGTTCTCGTTCCTCTTATTTGTCTGACAAAATATCTGAAGTATATTTTTAAATTAAGAAAAATTAATTTCACGAATTGGGAGAGTCATCGAAGTATACTGAGCATCCAATAAGTTTTTATTTCATATCACATGCATGATTTCAGTCCTCTTCGTTGCCTGTAAAGCGGGGATAAGCTCTACTTTTTACTTCCTAAGGAATAAATGTAACGTCATATTCAAATAATAAAACATTATACATCTGCGAGCAGTAGAGGTCCAACATTTTTTTTAATTTTCATGCTTTCACCCCCCTTCCCCCACCCGCCAAATTTGTTCGAAACCACAGAAAAATAAAAGCATATTTCAAGAGAAAAATGATTTTTAGGTGTTCCGCAGGCCCCATGAAGTTTAACACGTATTTCCCATAAGAAAAAACCACGTTTTGGTAAATTTTATTCAGAATCGACAATAATACGTGTATTGAGTTGACCCTCAACACCTCTCTTCAAAATTAGCCATAAGATAGGAACCAGAAATTAATTTTTGGATTGTACCCCCATAAGCCTGTTTTATAGGGTCCCAAAAAAACCCCAAAGTGAAAAATTGAGGTTTGCGAGTTTTTTACGTTAATTATTATTGTTTTACGGTTTATCCCAGGACGAATTGTTTCTAATAAATGAAATGTTACTTTCCACTGACGGATGTTTAGATTAATTGGTTAAATAATTTATTATTGCTTGTAGCAATTTTCTCTCAGAATAGAGTTAGAAAGCCACGGTTTTTCCCGAATTATCCAACTCTTCAGTTGGAGTGCGGCACTAATGAATAAAATCAAACTAAGATCATTGTTTAAACAATGAATTATTATTCATGACAATATTCGCTTAGAATAATGCTGAATAGTTGCAGTTTTTTATGAAATTTTCTACTTTTCGTCCACTTTTTAAATAGAGTGAAGCAACAATGATTCCAGATTAACAAACATAACTGTCCAAACAATTGGTTATTATTTTTAATAATATTCTTTTTGAATAATGCTGGAAAGTTGCAGTCTTTTCTAAAATTCTCAAGTTTTTGTCCATTTTCACTTGAACTTAGGTAATAATTGATGCAATTTAACAAAAACAACCATTTAAACCATTTCTAAAAAAATTATGTTCTCTTTGAACAATGCTAGAAACTTGCGGTTTGCTCAAAAATGTTTAAATTTTTGTCCAATTTTCACTTAACATGAGGCAAAAATTGATGAAATTTAACAAAAAAAAGTGTTTAAACCATTTTTTATCATTTATAACTATCTTAGCATATAGTAATAAGGGATAGCTGCAGTTGTTTCTGAAATAAATTTTTGTCCACTTTCCACTTAGTGAAGTGATAATTAATGTAACTTAACAAACATAATTGTTTAAACAATTTATGATTGGTTTTAACTATCTTCTTCTATGGTGATGCTCGATGGTTGCGGTTTCCTCTGAAATTTCCAGCTTTTCTCTAACTTTATAGTTATGAACAAATAATAAATGAACATCAAAAAAAATTATTTTTCATAACCTTATTTTTAAATCAATATTTTTAAAACATTATCAGGAGAGTAAAAAAACTTGATTTCGAAAAAAATGGAATACCATTTAAAAATTGATTCTTTTTTATTTCCATTCATTATTTGTTCATAACTAAAAAAGCGAATGGAACGCTGAAGATTACAGAGTAAAAACCGCAACTTTCAAGCGTCACTCTTAGAGAAGATAGTTGTAAATAATGATAAATTGTTCAAACAATTATGATCGTTAACTTGCATCAATTATCACCTCACTAAGTAAAAAGTGGAAAAAAAGTTAAAAATTTCAAAAGAAACTGCAATTTTCTAGCATTATTCAAAGAAAATATTATTAAAAATAATAATTAATTGTTCAAATAATTATGTTGCATAAATTGCATTACATTTTAATTGATTCCGGAAAATTAAAATGATGCTTAATGGTAATTCAGAAAAATGAAAATTATGTTAAATGTTAATTAGGAAGAATATAATTTAGGGCTAGTAATAATTCGAAAAAATATAAATTGGGGTGAATCATTACAACATAGACTTGAATCTTAACAATTATTAAATCTAAATTTATCAACTTATAGAAGTGTAATTTCGATATTATGTTATCATTTGATAAAATTTTGTAAATATACAATCTTTAAAGACAATTTTTTATGCCAGGTCTGCTCAAGTATTTTCGTTTCCAAATTCCAAATCTTTTCTACGCTTCTTCC
The DNA here is from genome assembly GCA_032362435.1 of Melikaiella ostensackeni. Classification (NCBI taxonomy): domain Eukaryota; kingdom Metazoa; phylum Arthropoda; class Insecta; order Hymenoptera; family Cynipidae; genus Melikaiella; species Melikaiella ostensackeni. The sequence goes on from JAUMHM010000083.1 coordinate 6,072,049, forward strand.
AGGATAATTTTGAAAAAAAATTGTAGACCTCAAGCACAGTTTCATTGAAGAAAAATTAGAAAATTTCAGAGGAAGATAAAAATATGATTGAGGAAGAATAATCGCTAAAAATGAAACTAACTGAACTATACTTCAATAAGTATTTGCAAAGGCAAAGAAAATTCTCGAAAATTGATTTCTACTTCATCAATTCCAATAATGTTAATAGATTTCCTCTGAATAGGATAATTTCGATCTAAAAATACTTTTAAGTGTCAGGAATTTCTGCATACTTGAAGTTATTTGAAAATAAATTATAGCTTCAAGTTTAGCGGCCGCCTGTAACTTCATTATTCCTAAATGATCCACGTCTACAATACTCATTCCTTTTCAAAATTTTAAGCTCACCAACTTGCATTATTTTCGAGTGGGGCGACTTCATAGTTCACATGCACTTCGAACAAGAGTGTCCTGAATCTTGAAATTTCTTTAATTTAAAGGTTTCTTCAATTCGGAATACTTTGAAGGTTCTAGTTTTTTGTTTGTTGAAAATTTAACTTCTTGCATAATCAAGAAATTTCAATTCTCTGTTCCGTTGATTAATGTCAACACCCTTCATTTTCAAACTTGCATCTTTTCAATTTGAATTCTTATCAATTAGGAGGTGTTATCAATTAAAACGGTACAATTTTAAAAGATTGTATTTTTAAAAGGAGAAAAAAGTCTGAAGTGCCGTACAATCCGAAGCGAGACTTTTTTTCCTTAATACAAAAACCCTCTCGCGTACGATGCTTACTTAATCGTTAAACAACTACTCCAGATGTTGCGACATTAAACAGCGATGTGGACTCGATTTTAAGATCTTTCTTGCCTCGGCATGAACACACCTACGCACATAGTCGATCCATGTCAGGGTAAGAAAGATACAATTCCGCGCGCCGGCGGAGTAGCAGAATCGTAGTGTAGCAGAGAGCCGCGAAGCAGCGCCAGTGAGACGTCAACGCGCGCATCTCCCACCAGTCGGTTCTTACGCCCCCGCCAGTTATCCGTCTAATCCGGGTGCATAAAACGCGAGTTTCAACTGCGAATGAACAGTCCACTGTAGTCGGAGCAACTGTGCTGTACAAAATAAATCTCTGAACTTGAACCCCTCTTTTCTTTCCGCTCTTAAGTCTTTTCCTTCTTTGTCAGGCAGCGGGAATACCTGCTTTCGCAACAAGGCCTGAGGTATCTCAGCGCTACCTTCTTCCACTTTCCTCCTGCAGGAACCCCTTGCGGGAATATCTGCTATCAAAACAGTTTAATCCTCCTCCGTCAGACAGCGGGTATACCGGCTGTCGAGACAAGGCGCCTGAGTTATCTCAGTGATACTTTCTTCTACTTTGCTTCACAGACACAAACAGCGGCAATACCTGCTATCAAAACAATTCTGACGCCTCCGCCGTCAGACAGCGGGAATACCTGCTGTCGCGACAAGGACTGGGCTATCCTAGGTCTACCTACTCCTACTTTTCTCCTGTAAAAATCGATAGCAGGAATACCTGCTATCAAAACAATTCTGCCGCCTCCGCCGTCAGACAGCGGGAATACCTGCTGTCGCGACAAAGACTGGGCTATCCTAGGTCTACGTACTCCTACTTTCCTCCTGTAAAAATCGATAGCGGGAATACCTGCTATCAAAACAATTTTACCCTCCTTCGTCTGATAGCGGAAATACCTGCTGTCGCGACAAGGCGACTGGGTTATCTCGGCGCTACCTTCTCCCACTTTCCTCCACAGAAACCGATAGCGGGAATACCTGCTATGGAAACTTCCAACGCGCAGAGCAGCCGAATCATAGACGTAGCCCCGCAGATGGCCTACTATCATCCACTGTTCTTGCTTGAGAGAATCGTCGTTGTCGTCTTTCTCTCTCTGTTTTGCCAGGTCATCGTCGCTTCTCTCTCTCTCTTTCTTAAGAGATGATCGTTGTTCCCTCTCACTCTGTCTCACGGGAATAAGTCCCATATGGTACGGTGCGTATCAACTTGGGATGGCAGATCTGATGATTTTATCCAATCAGCAAAAGAGGTTGAAAATATTTTCAACGGAACAGTAAAGAAATAGTTACATTAGTAGGCAATTACTTGAAAATAGTGTCATTAGTGGATATTTTTCAAAATGATGGCAAAATAGTAGCATCTCTCAAAAAAATCAGCAAATATTGTCAATAGTGGCCTTAGTCCGAACCCTGCTTTGAAATAAAAGTCAGGAATGTGGAATTTAGTGAATATTCATGTGCTTCGCAAAAATAACTTTCCACTATTTTTATGATTTTTTTCTCTTTTCTTTCTTCCTTCTTATCTTTTTCCTCTTGATTTCAGCTCGCACCTTTTTCTTTACAGTGTTGTTCAAGCAGTATTTTATTTTAATTTTTCCACTCCACTTCGCTAATTCTTCTGTCTTGGCGCACCCCCTTTTGCTACGGTGAAATTATGCGAAGAAGGAAACGATGGCTATATCCACGATGCCGGCACTGCTGCCGACCTTACTTTCTTCTTACACCCAGATATCCTCCCATCGCGTAAGCGCGTTCTTATACGTGTTTTGTACATAAAAGGAAAAGCTCTCAGGCAGGTACCAGCTTGTTGAAACTTTCTGACGATGAAAAGATAAGTAGAGAAAATTCGTTTAGCTGATAATATAAGCAGGCGAAGTGTATTAGGAGAAGGGAAAAAAATCAGCAGTGAAAAAATTTTACATGGTTATGAACACGAGAGGTTCCGAATATCTATAAACCATATGTATCGATTCTCTTTGTTTTAGAAAAAATAAATCTAAGAACAATAATTGAAAAGTGAAAAGATATATTCAAAAGAAGATTACATACTGTTAATATCAGGAATTGGCACATTTTTAGGGATTTGTTATGAAATAATATGAAAAAAGTTCGGCTTCGAATAAAACTTGTTAAATAAATAATTTAACACATTTGTAACTGTCAATTATTGCTTATGATAAAATTTCGTTGCCGTATAGTATAACTGAATACCTTCTACCCATGTCTGTCCTATATTAATTAAATTATGATACACAGAATTCTCAGATAACTTAAAATCACAAAAAGTAAAACGGAAGAGCAAACTTGTTATTTCAAAACACAAACTAATCAAAAATCCACAATAAAAAATTTTGAAACATCAAGATTTGGAAAAATTGTTGAAAAGAGTTAAATAATTCGCAAAATGATTCATTTAAGTTGGTAAAATATCACTGAAAACTACTTACATTCGTAATTTTAATATTTTAATAGATGAGTCAAGCCATGCCCAGTGGATCTCAAAATTTCCACTAATTCGCCGATTTTTGGGGAAAATATTTCATTGTAAAGCAAATGTGATGCTCATGTCACCGTTAAAACATTTCATTAAAATTCCTATATTTTTTGATATTATAAACTATCAAAGTTTAAAGCACGATTAAATTAAAAATTCATTTTCTCCTAAACTACAATAGATAATGATGTGGAATTTTTTACACTTACATAGCAGTGTTTACACTTTCGCATGAATATACACTAAAGGTGAATTTGTTATAAACAATCGAATTTGCAATAATTTTTTTCAAACATTTACCATTTTTGATGCGTTCTTTACGCTGAAAATATATGAAACTTATATAGAATTATAGGGCAAACGCAGACCTTCAATAATCTGTGAAGAGAATTTCTTACTTTTTCTCCATTCCGGAGATATCCAATTTTTCGTCACCAGCTGCGCTTGCTTGTCGCACGCCGTGCTCCCTCAAGTTGTATATCTCTCGAACGTGGTGCGGCACGCGCTCAATAGGAATACAAGTATACAAATCTGGACTGGACAACTAGTCCATCACCTTTTTCCGGATCCACTAATTTTTCCGGTCGAGTAGACGCAATCTTATTATAAAAACAGCTGCGAAGTAGTTTGGCGGGCGTGTTCATCATATGGTGTACCTTTAGTAGGTCGTTTGAAAAGTCCCGGGCTCAAGTAATAAAACAGCATTGCAGGCGTTTGTTTCGGCAATAATCTCATATCTCATAATCTCAATCTCATATCTTTAAAGTATTTAAAATTGCTAAGTTCTTATTAGGGTTTAGAGATTTAGAGAAATTCCCAAGACAATTTTTAGAATTTTTTGGAGGGGTGGGACTGTAATCTCTTCGAAAGTGGCTTCTTCATATAATTCCGATCGAACTTTACTTACAGGCAAGTTTGTTTGATTGTTCAATTATACTTCAATCACCTCTTTCTCGAGATTACAGAACGTAGATGTTTAGAGAGTGAGCATTTTCAAATGGAGCTTTTATTTATTGACCAAACTCACATTTTTTACTGATTTTTACAAATAGAATCGCTTATAAATCTAAAACGGCGGAGGAGCACTTATCTTTGTTTACAAGTATGGGCTGATTATAAAATCTGACAAACGTTTGCGAACATTTAGACCAACCTGCTGTACGTCTCATTGTATTTAAATTAACTTCTTTAGCTAAGGCAGTCGGTTTAGATGCATGCCTTGTTGAATGAGATGAAAGAACGAATATATCGATACCGTTTTCTTCTAGCACCTTTTTAATCCATTTACCAATGTTTTGAGAAGTCAAAGCCCCATGTGTCTTTTTGATTGCTAAAAACAGTTTATCTTCATTTTCCCTTAATTGCCTAGTAACATTTTTATATTCTGTTAGTGCCGATGCTACGCATACATTAGAGTTTTGATTAAACTTTGGTAAAATTAACAAAGGCTGACACCTACCAGGTCCTGACGTTTTAATAAGATCTGAGATTTTTACCTCTGCCCCTTGTAGAGTGAAGCGCATATTACCTAATCTATATTTGGACAACCAAATCTTCTAACAATTAACTCCAACGCATTATGATTCAACTCCCATTCCGCGTCATCAATTTTCATTCTAGATAATCTGTCCACTTGTTCAATATCGATTGATGCTATATAGGATGCAAGCAAGAAAATCCTCAAAAATCCTCAATGCTAAAATTTTGTCTCATTCTGAAGATCTCGTATATAACATTCCATACTCTACTCCTGGACAAGCTGCAATTAATTTCCCTATAATATGTGCAAAATCTTTGACTAAACAAGAAGTTTTGGCGAGAAATGATCTCATGTCTCTTTCTAAATCTCTTTTTTTCTCATCTGGCAGTTCAATATAATATTGTATTGAATTGATAATAAGACCGAAAAATTTGCATCTCGTAGATGGTGTAAGATTACTCTTCTTTCCCTTGACTAAAAACCCCAACAATTTTTATAAGGTGACTGTTTCTTTTGTATTTTCTTTGCAAGATTCAGAATCCTTGGCCACGCATAACATATCATCAAGGTAGATTACTGACATCAATTCTTTTGCTCTTACATGACTTACAATAGGCTTCATCAGTTTCGTGAAAATGAACGGGCTTACGTTCATACTGAATGGTAAACAAGTAAACTGAAAAAGCTTCCCAAAGAATTGAAACCTTTAACACTTTGTACTTTCTTCATGAATGGGAAGAATGTAATAAGCATCTACTAAATCGATAGTGCACATGAAGAATCCCAGAAAAACTAATTTTACAGCCGTTCTAAGGTCTTCTCTTTTAGAATGATCTGTTTTTATGAACTCGTTCAACTTTTTTAGATTTAAAATGAAGCGGAAGGATCCATCTGGTTTAGGTACAAGAAAATAGGTTCATAAAAATTGATTCATATCTGGTCTGCAAAGTTCCATGGCGCCCTTTGCTGATGGTAAGTCTATTGCTTGTTGGAACTTGTGGACTTCTTTGACTGAATGAAATTCAACTAATGGTATCTTTCCCTGTTCTACTTTCATACTGAATTTAATTCTAAAACTCGTAACACAATTTAAAATAAATTTGTCTGATGTAATCGTTAACCAATTTTCCGAACAGTATTTTAATCTTTCTGCAACCTTACTCACACTTATTCGAATTTTCCCTGCAACCTCGGTTTGTACCCTTGGAACTGTGCTTTTTGGTTGAACGGCTGATTTTGCGGCCTGCTTTTGAAGTACAGTCGCGGTCTTGCTTGAGTTGACGGGTGGCTTTGGAAGTAGCCTGATGAATTGGGAAGCGACCTTTTTCCCTGCAGGCTGCTTGAGTTTAAAGCTTCTCTCTGAGATGGTGGCATTGGGATTTTTTTTTACCAGAATTTTTCCTTAAAGAAATAGCTACTTTATCCATACCTTTTGCTTCTTCAATTTTTTCTGACAGGTTTTTACCAAATAAAAATTCCTCTGATTTTGTGTCCTCAAGCACACTTCTCGTTTCTTCATCGACCTCGGCTAGAACAAAAGCAATCCTAGACTTAGTCTGACTGTGTATCATGCCTGCAATGAGTTTTCCTGCATCATGTAGGCGTTCTAATAAGAGAACATTATCGACACTTTCCTTTTCATCGATAAGCGTAGACATAACCGATCCAGTAGATGCCCAGGCGGAACCCACCGATTTTTGTCTCTTAGCCATGTAAGTGTTCCTAGTCTTAGAGTATTTTGGTAATTTCAGTGAAATTTCTGGATATAATTGAAGAACCTCTAATCCGTCAGGACATTTGTACTTTTCTAATAAGGTATCTCTTTCCTCTTTCTCAATTCCATTTGAAGCACAATATTTCCACCTTTTGTGAATTGTTGAATGTACATTCAAATTCAAGGCTTTAGATTCAAGTGGATCCTGGCCAAAAATCTCTGCAATTTCATCATCAATACTAGCCTCATCTTTTTTTTTTTCTTCAACTTGCATGTTTAATGCGTTGTCTTTGCCATCAAAACAAGGCATAATTCTTTTATATGAGACTCATCCATGGTGAAATGTATAAATAAACAAGTTCTATTTATTTTTTACATTTTCATATGTATATGCGTCTTACGAACGTGTATCATTGTTTAAATTTATAGTCATAAGAGAATCAAGAAAAAATGAGAGCTTGGTCTGCCCTTATCAAGTCGGTATGCCCTACGAGCACACATTTAACCGTCTCGTTTCTAGCGAGAGAGAACAAAGGATTCAAATATGGCGGCTTTGTCCGAACCATGTGTCATGCGAGCACACTGTAACCGTCTCGTCTCTAGCGAGAGAGAACATAGGATTCAAAAATGGCAGTTTTATCCGAACCGTGTGTCATGCGAGCACACATGTTTATGCCTGTTTTAAGGTGAATTCCAAACTAGTGCAGGATGTAGCAGACAAAAAATAAAACGTCATGCGAGCATTTTAATATCAAGTGAGAATATTTTGCATGTTTCACCACTTCAAATTCTGTTCTCAGGTTTCATCTTTATTGTAACCTCTTAAACTACAAATAACCTTCATACCTTCTGAAGTTTTATTCGCCGAAATTTCATTGCTGATTGAATTAAAAGGAGAGTCATCTTCTGAATCACTCACATCATCACTACTTTCTTTTGCATCTTGTTTAACAGCCTCGAATCCTCGAAATCCTTCTTTTTCCTGAGGAGCTTGCAATTCATCCAACTGTTCTTTTAAACGCTGAAATTCTCCACTCAGTAGCTCAATAACTGTTTTTCTTCTATTATTCATGTTCACTATCACTTATGAACTGAAATACCGAAAAATAACTAACGAAAAAACAATTTAATCTCAGGACGTGTAACCTCTAACGCACGACGAAAGAGTATGATATTGGGTTGAAACGCGCAAGGTAGCAACGTGGGGGAGTAAATTTTGTTTTCCCCCACTCTGAACGTCGTGACATCTAGCGTGATGAAGGGAATACTACATTCTGTGATCTCGAGAAAAAGGCGATTGGAATATAATGATGCATAGTACGTTCCTGTTTTGGTTTTACCCTCTTCCAAGTAATTAATGAGGGTAATTTCTTGGGAATCCCAAAATGCTGTGGTCATCACCTTCCCAGCTGACAAAACAGCCTTCGCCTTCGTTGGCGCACTTTCACCAGGCAGTACTTGCACAGTCACGAATCGACGAAAAAAGTCCTGCGGATTCCAATTAAGCTTCGCTAAACACTGCGCTAAAACGTCTTTTCAGTTGTGCTTATGATCGGGAGAAAGCAATCGCGGCACCCACCTTGCACACACCTTCTTAACCTCTAGTTTTTCGAGCAAGATGTTACAGAGTTGTTCAGTGCAGTTGCCTACAGCCTTGAAAATCTTACTCACCTTGATTCGGCGATCTTCCATAACCATATGATGAATTTTTTCCGCCATATTCGATATGGTGACCTCAATTGGGCGTCCGGGGCGCGCTTCGTGTTTAGTTGTGGTTTGGCCACGTTTAAATTCGTTTATCCAAAAACAAATAAACACAAAGTACTTGACAGATTTTAATAAAGCCTTGGATTTGATGTTCATAAGGCTAGCACTTCACAATAATGATAAGGATTTTATACTAGTGGTGCCATTCGGTTGTCAGGCCCGGGACTTCTCAAATGACCTAGTAATTGTGCTCATTCCATAAACAATGTGCTTCCTCGTAGAAAATTGTTTTGTTATCAAAATACAATTCCTTGTCAAGAATTGGGCTGATATATTTTCCATGATAAGAGTATTTTGGATTGTTCTTGTGAGAGAAGTCTGAGGGAATGGAAAAGATGATTTCGCCTGCGTGTTCGATTATTAATTATTTATTTATTCTTTATCTCGTATTGCTCATTATTATTCATTATTTATTCCTCATTGGCCATAGAAGGTTTTCATATAGTTTAGTAGATTCATTTTATCAACACAAATAAATTTTATACTCAAAAAATTTATTTTTTACAAAAATTGAGAATTTTCTATCCTTTAAACTTAAACAAATTGACAAATTTGTATATATCATGATTTTATTTTGTCATTCAGGCCTGTGAAGAAGATGAATCGTCTTGGCTCATCATAAGGAATGAATTTAGTAATTACAATATTGGTCCATTCTCAAAATTAAGATACTTTTTCTCTCAGAACCGTTAGAAAAACTTAAAAATCTGAACATATCATAACTTCATTTGGCCATAAAGTGCTTCTAAATACATCAATCGATTCATGTGGTGAAAATGAACAAATTTGGTACGCAATATGTTGCTATATTTCTAATATTCAAACAAATTTTCCCATAGTACAAATTAAAAACTTCAAGAATTCTTGAATATGAACATCTTTATATTGACATCGCTATAAACATTCTATCGAATCATACCAACTAAATACCACCCCGTGTTTGAAAAAATTCAAGTTGCAGAGTTTGGGATTGCTGTTAATACTGTGATCAAAAATTCTTAAAATTTCGAATTTTTCAAATTCATTTTTTGCTATTTTCACGATCTTCAATGAATAAACCTCATACAGACATTTTTCAAAAACCTATTTTTTGGACTCCTAAGGTCAAATTATGCCAAGATATGTGAAAAAATGAAGATCGAAGATTTCATCGTTACAATTTTAGTCTATGAGAAAGCAATAAATAAAGTTTCATAATTACTCAGAAACCTAATTCAATTATTTTATTATATTGTAACATAGTAATTAAATTCTGTATTATTTTCTGGAATCTTAATTTATAACATTGCAAAAATCATTTTTCCTTCGAATCTAAACATTTCCAGGTGGCAGAACCATTGACAGTACCATCTGGAGCTGTGCACTCATCTGTAAAAGCAAAATTTCCGTGGAATATAAAAGAATAGAGAGTGAAACAAGCATTAAAGTTAAAAAAGTAGTATAGAAATCACTGTACTGCACTGTAGAATCAAATAATAATAATGAAGATCAACTTGATTTTTTATGTATCACATAATAATTTTGTTAAATCTTTATAAAAACTGATAACTGTATTAGATAATTAACATATATTTACCAGAAATGAAAGCATCTAGTCTTGAAGGGAATTCAGGTGACGCACTTTTAATGAACGCACATATAAAGTGTCCATTCTTTGTTGTTGTGATGCAAGTATCTGTAAATCAAATTAATGATCATAATTATAGCGATTATTTATAAACACACCTACACACCATCTCAAGCAATACGAATTCAACTAAATACACAAATTATTATATGAAATTATTAATTTTAATATGGTAAAAAAAAGTTTTTGATAGGATTTTATTATTATAATTTGGATGGGTTTGAGGCCCAAGGAACATTCGACGCTCAGGTAATCCTGCTGCGACGCACAGTGAGGTGAAATAAAAAAACGAGGCTCACCAATTTTAGATTTTTTTTTCAATTCAGGACTGATTTCTTCAGAGACTAGTAAGAGCTGATTTCAATTTTTTTTTGTCCATTCAATTTTTATGGTAATGCAAATCGCGAAAAATGTCAATTTATTTTTATTTCATGCTTTATCTCATAGGAAAAATTGTTCCTATACTTGCCGTGGCACAGTTGGTTATTCAAAGTATAAAAATATATTCTAATTTCATATGTGCTTCTGGCTCATATATTTGAAATATTCATAAGTCAATCGGTAATTTCAGGATGATCGCTCATTTGTTTCACCCTTAGGCATAGACGAGTATAAAAATGACAATTAAATTTAAAAAATTAATCTTTAGCTCAGTTCAACAATATCAATGTTATCAAATAATTAGTAATGTTGCACCTTCGCGCAGGTGCCTTACACCGAAAACTAATCCGATGCAAGTGATTTCGAAATAATTTGAAGCAAAGTTTATGATTTCGAAACAGTGCGTTTATTCAGTAAAAAACAGACTGAAGTGCTCTAGTCAAAGGATCGAGCAAGACTAACTCTTCTACATAGCATGAGGTTCCTAAAGCATCATGTCACCATCCAGAGGGATGCCCCGTCTTTGTTATAATTGCGTAGAACTAGCAGAAGGTTATAATCGTTAACCATCAGCGCTTCGGAATACATTTAGGATACATGATACTTGAAAGCTTATTTAAGAAATTATCGAAAACTCGCCGTGGACAAATGTATCAAGTCCCTTGTTTCGTAGAAGTTCTATTTGTCGGCCGAAGCGACGTGAGAGAATGTGATCTAAATAATTCTTCCGAAGTAAACATTCGCTGAGATGATTCGTTAGAATATGATATGATAACAATTTTAAACGTTTCCTTTTGAAAGTATACGTGCGCGTGTTCAACTATTTCAATGTGTCTACTGCCTTTCAAGGGTTTGCAAAAAATAATAACGAAGAACGAAGTAAGCGCCTGTGCGCCAAGTACTGCATTAATTTATGAGAAAACTACCAAAAAACAATTTTATAATTTCTTTTTGGATTCAATAACATATAAACAAATACAGCGGGAAAATAAGCCATTTCAACAATATGAGTTTTTATCTCTGAACAAATTACTTAATTAAACTCGTTGTTGATCAAAATTATGGAAGATAGATTTGAACAACAAAAATTTCGTTTCATATTTTACTTTATTGTCATACACAATTCATTTAAACAAATAATTCAGTGTATCAATTTGTTGAAGACAAAAATTATTTAGTGCTCAAACCGTTCTGGTCTATTATTTAAATGGTCTTTAGTGAAAAAAGATTGTAATAAATTGAAAATTAATAAACAATTGATAAAATTATGAAAAATTTTGAAAACTATTAAGGCTCATGAGCAGACCCATAGCTTTAACAAAAAAGTTAATATTGGAATGAGCGCCTTTTATTAAAAGATGATTTTTCATAGGAAGGAATCTGATTTTTTAATTGTTTAAACCAAAAGTGTTCAAACAATTTTTTAAATCTGTGAGTTTAGGAACAAGTGTATAAGGTCATTCTACAGGAAAAATTACTCAGTGTCTATGCGTTGGATAATTTTTATGTCCACTAAATTTGTTTTTCAGTATAAATAAATAATTATATTGCAATTAAATAATTAAAAATCAGATTCTTCTTTATGTGCTTATCCGCCATTTTGAATTTCGAAATTTCATTATCAAATTTGGGATCAGTGTCACCATATTCGAACCGCTTTTTTGAATTTTAAAATTATAATATCAAATTTGAAATAAGTGACTAAAAAATTCGTTTACAAAGTGAATTTTTAAGAAATCATCATTTTTTTAATCTGTTGGTCACCATATTTGATCCCCTCTTTCGAATTTCAGAATTATAATATCAAATTCAGAATAAGTGACACAAAATACCTTTACAAATTGAATTGTAAACAAAACTGATAATTTTTCAAATCTGTTGGTCGCCATATTGGATCCGCCATTTCACATTTCTGAGTTACAATGTCAAATTGGGGATCAGAACTCACAATACATTTACAAAATGAATATCAAAGAAATCCAATAATTTTAAAAATATTTTGGCAACCATATTGGATCCCCATTTTGAATTTTGAAACTTTATTATCAAATTTGAGATCAGCGACTCGCAATACATTCATAAAATGAATTTCAAAAAGACCTATCAATATTCAGAATATGTTAATCGCCATATTGGATCAGCCATTTTAAACTTTGAAGTTTTAATATGAAATTTTTAGTGATGTGCAAAATGGCTTCGGTTCGGCTCGGGTCGGGTTGTTAGGTTAGCTCGATACCTTCATAAATTTTGTTTCAATAGTGTGTTTTTGGAAAATTGAATAATTTTTGGACTTTTGACCGCCGAAAGCTGGTTTCTGGCTCACTGTGCGTCGCTTGGATTCAATACAAAGAGGTATAAGAGAGGGAAAAAATTGTCAACTTGTGAAGTTAATTGTTAAAACAAAAAGTGTTAACCAATAATTGATATTAGGGATGATTTGTTTTCAAAGTATATTCCTGCTCTGAAATTGCTTGCTTTTACCGTTGAGATGATACGTGACCATTCAAATTCAAGGTCTGTTTTTTCAATTAATTTTATAAACAAATTATATGAACAAATTCACATCGCAGATATTTATAGGCAGAGAGGAATCGTTTCTCTTGCTAGTCTTGTTGGAATTATATTACCGTGTGGAAGAATTTTGAGGTTCCAATCAGGCCCAGCATAGACCATCTAATTGCTAATGTGGCGCTACTTAGACGGACTAATGTGGTAATAATTAGGAGTATAAAGAAATTTTACGGCATAGGACCAGCTTGGAAGGGCCAATCGGGTGCTAATCTGGCAATAGTGAGCGGGTCTAAACAAAATAAAAAACTATACTTTCGCCTAATACTGTTTTCATTTCTCACAAAATAATTCTACCAAAGATTCGCAAGAAAAATATAATTGCACAGATATAGGTTCCCGACGCAACTGCTGGAAGTAAATGGACACGGTCTGTGTTGAAAAGTGTCACTTTTCATATTATTTAGAGGAACACGATGTGCAACTTTAGCGATGGGTGTTGCCAAATTTTGTTTAAGTTGAGGAATTAAGGAAGATCTGGTTCAAACCTGTACAAGCTTTTATTTTCACAAGAAAAATTCTGTTTCTGCAACCAGAAATTGCCCTTATGTTTTAAGTAAAATCTTTGAATGAAAAATTGCCATTTGATCATATTGCTGTGACATTAATATAGGTAATTTTTTCGAAACATCAAATATTATGATTCAAATTGAATTATGTTACACTCACCCAAAGCATCAGCTTCATTTAGGTTGGTTCTCTGCTTTCTATAAGTACATTCACCACTGTAAACACAGTAGCAGAGAAAGACAAAAATCAAGAATCGCATCGCTGTTAAGTGTCAAAAGGCTTCAGAACTAAAGTGCTATTAAGCTGTTAAACGGAAAAACTGAATATTCCTTCAATTTTTTTGCTGTATATACACAAAATGCCCCTCTACTTTTTTTGACTAAGAATGGGAAATGTGGAGGTTACGATTAGGTTTGATAAGCACCGTATGTTTATTCATCACGACAAAAAATTCCACCATTATATTCATGTGAAAACTATTTACAATACAAAATATCGAGTTGCTTCCAATAAAACGTGTTTAGGGAAATCGCTATGAATGTATAGGATGTCCGTCAACTTTTTTTATGGAGAATGTAAAATGTGTAACAGCAAACAAACTAATAAAATTTATTTCCTTTTTTTTGTGTGCATGGCGGACGATAATCAATCTTCGGTCAATGATAGGCAAAGATAGCGGCCAACCTTGCGTCAATATTGGTATCATTGGATCTCAAGCTTGGGCTAAGATATCCTATTTGATTTGCAACAAAATTACCCAAAAATGTAACAGCATTGTGTTTATTTTCATTGATACATTTTCATCCTAAATGAGAAGGTTTTCAATTTGACGTCATTTTAAATTCTTTGGAATTTCCCAGTAAGGCTTCGAAATACACCTTGAATTGTTTGAAATTCTTTGGGATTCAACATAAATTCTTTGTTATTAATTATAAACTTGTTAGAACTCATAATGAAATTTTCAGATTTCACAATTAGGTCTTCTTAATTCACTCTGAATTCTTTGGAATTCTATGGAATGCACCTTAGTATATTTGGAGTTTTTTACAAATTAATAAGAATGCTATGGAATTCACTAAGAATTCTTTGGAATTCATAATGAAATCTGTGGAATTTGTCTTGAATCCTCCAGAAATCACTATGAATTCTATAGAATTCTGTGGAGTTTATCTTAAATTCTTTGAAATTCTCTGCAATTAACTTTAAAATAGGGTATGGAAACCAATTGTCGAGTGAATAGCCAACCTCATTTTTTGTTACCCTCTTTCTTATAAACGAGAACTGAAATATGAAATATTATAAAAGTGCTAAAAGAATATACAGAATAGTTTTAGAAATCCTTAGTTCACTTTTGAGACATTGGTGGTGAAAATAAGCCCTTCAAATTTCATCAAATTATCTGCAACTGTTTTCAAGTAATCGTGATCACGAAAAAGTGTGACTACACACATAAACACACACACACAGATGTCCGAAAAATTACTTAGAAAATTGTATAAGACATTTTTGAATTGAGTAACGTTTGATTCAACGAATTGAAAATTTTTCGAAATTGTTACCATTAAAAAGCTTCCCCTATAAGGAAGCAAAAAGCATAAAAAGACCATGTTCTGGTTTTCTTTATTTTAAAAAGACAAAAATTATTAATGTTCTAATTCACAAGCTCACACAATTTCTGAATTAATAAATGTTCGAGCTATTATTATCTTTGGATATTATCATGAAGTTTAATTTTGATATAACCTTAGCAAGCTAAAACATGTTCTCGCAATCCATAATCGACAATTGGTTAATAAACGAAAATGTCAATCTCACCATTACTCGAGTCGTGTCTTCGATCATTGTAGCAACATTCAAACATTTTCGAAAATTTAATAGTATGTGAATTTGTGGTTGAAAAATTTCGATCTAATAACCAACATAATACATTCAGAAAATTATGACTTTCCATAAATTTTATGAGGGACTTCATTACAGATATTAAATTTGGAGTGAATTTCTTTTCTGAGATTATGGAGTTTTTCAGTGTTTGTAGTTTAG
Organism: Melikaiella ostensackeni; assembly: GCA_032362435.1. Taxonomy (NCBI): domain Eukaryota; kingdom Metazoa; phylum Arthropoda; class Insecta; order Hymenoptera; family Cynipidae; genus Melikaiella; species Melikaiella ostensackeni. Next base: position 6,087,429 of record JAUMHM010000083.1, read on the forward strand.
AGTAGCAAAAATATTTTAATATTGATTTTATTTTAATTCCGATTATTATTTACTATTTATCTTCAAAAATATCTGTCGATCCTCAACAACTGGTGCACCCTCGGTAATTGGTGCCTCTACCCTATTTATATTTCTTTTCTATTCTCAAAAGTAGGTGGAATCCACCTTGAATTATTTTAGTTTTCTGATTTCTTTGATTCTTTTCCGCAAGATAAGAACAGGAATAGTACCTGTCACAAAAAAGTCTGAAATCATGAATTTGTTTTGAAAAATATCACATGAAACAAGGGGGACGAGACTTCTCCCCCTCGGTGCATAACATATTTTTTCTGCCTTAAATACTCATGCAAAAATATATAATCGGTCTAAAAAGCCCACAAAAAAACATTTGCTCCATAACTGTAATATTTATTGTATCCCGTTATTGAAAACAAAGGAATAAAATCTTGTTTCTTAGTTTTGGTACACATGAATTTTTTACAGGTTTATAGTTTTACTGAATACGAAATTCTATCCGAGAAATTCACAGAACTCCAACGTGGCAATTTTTAAAATTATCAAAATCACGACTTTGTTAGAGATTGGGAATTTTCACATTCTCATGCTGAATGAGTAGGTATTAGTTTTGTTTAAAATTTGATTTCGCTGCTTTTTCATCAAATCTTCACGTTTTGAGACTCCTTGAGCCAAAAAAAACGATTTTTACAATGGTGACTGTCTGTTTTTAAAGCTTCGTACATGACGAATAATATAAACATAATAAAAAGGGTACTGAAACTTCTTAGTAACGCTGGAAAAAATTCAGAAAAATTTCTCACGGTGCAAGTATTTTTGAGAGCTACATGTGTATATCGGTTTATTGTATACTAAATTTTATCGAAAAGATGCACAGATCTCCGACGCAGCAATTTAAAAAATGATCGATTTCCGACTTTGGTAGAATTTGCAAATTTTTTAATTTCAAATCCATTAATTTCTCATATTTTTCAAACCTCGTATATTACGAATAATGTAAAAATAAGAAAAATATTACTAAAACTTTTTAATAACGCTGGAATAGACTAAGAAACATGTTTCACTACGCCTACATTTTTTACAGGTATATATTTCCATTGCATGTAAATTATAGGAAAGATGCATAGAAATCCCACGTAGCAGTTTTAAAAATTATCAAACTCACGACTTCTGTAGAGTTTGGAAGTTTTTCGAATGAGAGTTTATACATTTTTCAGATTTGTGAGACCGCGTATATCCATGTATGATTACGATGCGCTATTTACGAAGGTAGCTATGAAAATATCCGCAAATTTCATTGTAAAAAAAAATTTGTGTCAATATTTTTCATGTTTTAACCTTGAAAAAGAGATTTTTTGATATTTGTATTGCCATGATGTACTTTAAAATTGTAGGAATAAGTACGAACGCACCACTACCCCCTTTCCGGTAACACTTCAACAAAATCAAAACAAAAGGAAGGCTTTTATAACCAGCTAAAACCCCAGATTCCTAATTTTTCTTGTATTTTAACAACTGTTAACAATAAACAAGCTATGCACATATGCATACCAAGACGTTTGATTTGAGATATCACTGAGGAATATATTTTTTTCGATGATTTGAACAAATTCTTATTTGAATTAGACAAATTTTATCTGAATAAAGAAAATTAATTTAAATTGAAGAATAGTGCCATGAGTGTGAAAAGTAAGCAGTTCCACACGAGTGTGAAATTTGCTGTGCGGACCAGAGGCGAATCGAGGGGGAGTTGTAGGCAAGTCAGAAGCGATTGGGAGGCGAGCTGTAAGCGAGCCGAAGACAATAAATAAATAAAAACAAATTTTCCAGAAATTTTGTTTTTCACATGACAGAACCAAAAATCGTACCTGTGTTACAAAAAAGTCTGAAATCATGCGTTTGTTATAAAAAATATCTTTCGCACCAATATAGTTTCATTGTATACTGAATTTCATAGGAAAGAGCACGGAAATCCAACGCAACTGTTTTAAAAATGATCAAACTCACGACTTTGTTAGAGATTAGGAATTTTTTAAAAACTATTTCATAAATTTTTCATGTTTTTGAAACCTCGTATACAGATTTATTTTAATGTGTTGATGACGAATATCGCCATGAAAATACCCGGAAACATCAATCTGATTAAACAAAAATTCGAGTTTTTAATGTTTTTAATTTTATTTAAAATATTTTTGGTGTAACTAAACAATGATTATTATTCATTACGGCTCAGAAGTGATTCTATGAATTCTATAGTGTTGTACATTCGAAGCAATATAAGACATGCTTGTGAACGTGCAATTTTAATTCAATTGCAGATTTTTTTGATAATGTAGCATTTTTGCTCAGCGTAAATTTATTATAATTTTAAAATTTTTCTTCGCACATTTATAAATATTTAGAAATCTATTTTCTACCATAAGTTTTTCAATTCGCATTATTTTTGAATATTAAAAAAGTTATAGTTGAAGCACAGATTTTAAAATAATTATAAAAGTCCGATAAAAATGTTTAACTCAATATTTTAAAAAATCCTTGCACCTGTTTCGTGACTCAATGATATAATAAGTGTACTATATTTCATCACTTTATCTATAATTGCAGCGACAAGAAAGGTGTGATATACATACACATACCTACAACTGGAAATTTGTTAAAGACATCATTTTTGAAATACAAGTTCATACATTTTTTATATTTTTGAAACCTCGTTTATCGCGAATGATGTGAAAATAATAAAAAGAATACTAAACATTTTAGTCATGCTAGAAGAGACTATGAAACATCTTTTCAGTACACATAAATTTTTTAGAGGTAGATCGTTTTATTGTACGAGTATATTAAATTTGATAGGGAAGGTTCACATAAGTTCGACGCAGTAGTTTTAAAATTGATCAGTCACACCTTAGATAGAAATTGGAAATTGTATAAATAAAAGTGCATAAATTCTTCATATTTTTGAAAAATTATATATCGATGTATTTTCATACACAGATCACGAATATGGTCATGTAAATATACACAAATGTCGTTGGGAAAAAACTGCATTGTATCATTAATTTTTCAAGTTTTGAACTTGAAGCAGACATTTGTGGATATTTTCATGGACGTATTTAAAAAAAATAGGAATGAATGAATTTTTTTTGTTCTAGTTGGAAGGGTGTGGAAAAATTATTGATTAGGTTTAAAAAGACTCTCTTAAATTTTCAATAAAAAATCCGTCCTCACCCGCATTCATGTTATACCTGAAAATGAAGAAAAATTGCACAATTATCATTACTTTATAAGAAAAAGAATATTTCTAAGGCTGGGATTAATAGTAAAAGTTGTATACTGCAACTAGATCCATAACTATAGCTGGACATATATGTGGAATAGTTAAATATAACAAAATCTTTAAAAAATCGAAACTGTGATCATTTTCTGCGACGTAAAATTTCAAAAAATTATAAAAGAATCGGATACTTAGCTAAATATTGTAAAAGTTGTAATGCATTTCCTACAATCCTGTGAATTGTACTCTGACATTTTCTCCAACCGAAATTAAACAAAAAATGTTCTAGTTATTAGCATCACAAAATATTTTTTCATATTCACTTTCAAACTTGAAATATATGGCATTTGTTGAATGCCGTATATTTTAAATATTTTTTTTTTTTTTTTTTTTTTTTTTTTTTTTTTTTTTTTAGGTGTACAATGTGA
>JAUMHM010000083.1:6204565-6221275 GCA_032362435.1 Melikaiella ostensackeni
AAATTTAATGCAAACTCGTTGATGCAAAGTCGATGACATTTTTTTTTGGTGAAAAATCGAAACCACACACAAAGATAGATGTACACAATACGACGTCACTTCAACAAATGTCAAGTTATCAAGCTGAAAATCTGACAGAAAGTCAATGACACTTCTACCAACACAACAAAAAAAAGGAGAATTGAAATCGGCCTAACGAGAGCGCCACACGGTGACGAGTCCTAAAACTTTTTGATCAAGGTGGTATCTTAGACCATGAACTTAAGCACCAGAAGCATATACTAAACACTATGAAAAAAGCGTCCAGAATGATTGGTTCCTTAAATGGTCTTAGAAGGAGATGCAATAATCTCAATAATAAAAATAAATTAATCTTGTACAAGGCGATAATGAGATCAATTATATTATAAGCGTCGTCCACCTGGGAAAATACATGCGCCAGCAATATTTAACAATTACAAGTTGTACAAAATAAATGCCTAAGAATGATATTCAATGCTGAAATTGAAGAGAGAAATATTGATATCCACTCGAAATAACTGCAACCTTACATAATAATTATTATTTTTGTTTATCTAGATTCTCTATAATGAGATAAGGACCGTCATAAGGGTGATCCAGTTCACTTTCGATTCCTCTAGCTTCCTTTCACACAAAAGCTAGATCGCCTACCATGATGTCTTGATTCTTCGCTTTTGTATCGTGATAGCCTTTTGAGCGTATTTTAGCCTGAATCGAATTGTCGACTGCACGTGCGTGGGTATCAGAAATGTGGGCTAATATTTCATGCAGATCAGACCCATATGTTTCTAATTTTTCTGTGGCCGGAAAGGAGAAAGGTAAGCGCGCGACTTCCCAAATACCAACTTGTGCGAGGTGAACTTGGTACCAACATGCACCGAATTATATGAGAGCATGGCGAATGGAATGTAACGATCCCAGTCTTCATACTCTTCGAAATAATGCCTTAGGTAATCGACGGGTACTTGCTGGCTTCTTTGGAAACTACCATTACTTTGAAGGCGATAACCAGATGCGGTAAAGTGGCTGATTCTAAAAAGGGTTGCCAAGTTCCGCAGCAACTCATTCATGAATTCACCTCCTCGATCAGTGAGGATAGCGCGAGGACTTCCGAATACGGCAATGAGCCGCTGAGCGAAAATCATTGAGACAGTGGACGCGCGTTTATTGGGAATGTGTACTGAGATGCAGTGTTTGGTCAGGTTATCCTGCATCGTGAGGGCTTACCGGTTTCCATCTGACGTAAGAGAAAGAGGTCCCACAATATCAAGAGCCACTTTATCGAACGCATCCGCGGACGTATTCGTAGTTATCATGGGTTGTCGCGTTTTGATGCGCACCAATTTTTTTCATTTGACAGCTGTGGCACGTTCGAATGAAGTCCTGGATGTCCCTCTTCGTTTCAGGCCAGAAGAAACGGTTTCGTATGTGGCGATACGTCTTCGTCACGCCCTACTATAGGATTCAAAAATGCTGATCTCTCTACAAAAGTTAGATTAAGCCAGTAAAAAAAAATCGCTAAAGAACGAGACAAACTTTATTGCAAAGGTCATTTTATGCACAAATTTCCTATTCATGGATCGCCGTTTTTCTTTTGTCACTTTGGAGCGGCAAGTGTAACTCATACCGTCAATAGAATCCGAACCATAATAATTTTCTGGTCCAGCTCGGTCCAGGGTCCTCATTCAATACCTCTTCCAGATGCCCGAAAATTGTGGGTGCAACGTTAGAACTGCCAAAGGCGTAGGAAATATTTCTGTTCGTTATTAAGGAAGTGGTAGCTTAAGAAATTAATTTTTTTATTGTAGTTTCTTATTATGAACAATTACCTCAATTTTCTTACTTATTTTTGTATCAAATGCATAATATTTTTCCAAACATTACAAATATGTATTGAAACTAACAGCTTAATAATAGGGTGGGCCGTGAGAACTGAATAGGTAAATCGAGGACAGAAAAATATTTAGAAAGCGGTTAATATTTGAACCTGTCAACCCTAGGCAAAAAAGTTATGCAGAGTAGAAAAAATTATGTATAATTTTTATTTGTAATATACATTATTTGAACGGAACAAAAGAAAATTATGAGTAATTCTTTCCACTATGCATAACTTTTCCGCCTGGGAAGGTGAAATTCATTTTCCCAAGTGAATATCCGTTTCCTACGTCTTTGTTTTTTTTATTTTCTCCGAATTAGGGGCATCGGGTAGAACGCGCCGAAAAGTAACAGTTTTTTTACTCGTTTTCACGCATTTTTTAACAAAATAGAGCAAGTCAAAGTTCACTGTCGTGAAATATGCGTTACTAACCCTGTTTTTGTACCTTCGTCCAACCGTAAATTTTGATAATCAACCTATGAAGAACCATGAATCGAGAATTTGTGCCCAATAAAATAACCTTTACATGGAAGTTTCTTTTGATTTTAAGCGACTTTTGTTCACTAACTTAATCCAATTTATGAAGAGAGGTCAACATTTTTAAAACTTATGGGAAGTGACTTAACTGCACGGATGAGCACTTTACTGAATATTGTGATCGCAATAAAAAAAATATAAAGAAGTGCAGTAACTGCAATGGAGAACATCACGCAAATGACGTGAACTGCCCCAACTATGTCAAACTACTGGAAAAAATTGATTTGAGGACTGCAAGGCCCTTCGCATATACTGAGCGAAACAGAGCAGTAGCTCCACCTTCAACGAATTATGGGATCTAGGTAAGATGTTGAGGTCAGTCAAAACCTCGAATATTGAGCTGTCTGCATACAATAACGACTTAGATAGACTTGAAGTTTTTTCTGAATTAGTGCAAAATGCTAGCCATTGGTATATTAGTAAATTTCTCAACAGTAGGGCATTGGAATGCCAATGGGATCAGAGGCAATTTTAGAGAGCTCGCGCAATTTCTTGGGGATCACAAGGTAGATATAATTCTAGTAAATGAGGAAAAACTGGTACCAAAGGCTAATCTTAACATGGCAGGTTATTCTGTAATAAGAAAAGATAGGTCTCATGCGAAAGCCACTGGAGAAGTAATTATCTTAGAGATACAATTAACTATACAAAACTTGCACTGAATACGGTTACTTCAGAGTGCGTTGCAATTAAACTTTGTAATAATACCATTATTGTTGCCGCTTACTACCCTCCAGGATCTAAAATCAACGTTACAAACTTAGAGGCAATTTTCAGACTAAAAAATAAAGTTCTGTTATATGGTGATCTCAATCTTGAACATACCGCATAGAACTGCAAATTTGGTCATTCGAACGGCAAAATTCTCTATTTCTTTGTGCTTAGAAATGTTTAAAATTTTGCACCCAGGCAGTTTCACACTCTACCCCTACTCAGCAGGACTTCCAAGTATTGTTGGCATAGGGCTTTTGAGAAAGATTAATTCCTAAATAAAGATGAATACACATAATGAATCAAATTTCAACTACTTACATGTCATCTTTACATTAAACGATATAGGCAATACTTCGTATGTTGAGACTGAATATTTTGATTATAAGCTCGCTGACTCCATTGTGAAAACGAAGTATTATTTCAGGACTTATTTCAGGTATTAAAATACAGCTTGGAAAAAAGAGTCTTAAGTTGTACTAAAATGAGACCACTGGTGGGGACTCAAAGTCATTTGTTTCACATTGAAAATAACAGCATGAAGTTATCCTATGCAAAAACGGGACACGCAGAAAATGATAGCGTAAAGAAAGAGATCTTCAGTTTTTACTGTGTGGAATAAATTTGAAGAGCTGCTTAATCGAGAATTAGTTATAGATTCACACATTAAGACTGTAAATGACATGAATTGTAACGTTGGCAAGCTTACCAGTATTATCTTGAATGCCGAAAAAATACCATACCTGTAAGAAAAGCGGGCACTTACCACAAAAATATATCGGATTACATGAAACAACTAAAAGAAATTAGGAATGCCTTACGCGAAATCTGTCAAAGGACAGCTAGCCACCAAATTAAAGAAAAATAACAGACTAGCCAATAAAATTCACAATTTCATAAGATGTTTGAAACCACTGAATTCTACAATCACAATTAGAATAATAAATTCAAAAGTCTTACGGTTGAAGATAATTCACTCTGGAAAATGGCTACCTGCCTTGCTAGATAAGATAATATTAATAAATCCCTACTTTGCATGGTAAGAACGGACTTGCTGTTTTCAACTCAGATAAAGCCGAAGTCTTAGCAGAGCACTATGAATCTGTCCACCACCTTACTGGAGATATGGAAAACTCAAATACTAATAGGCTTGTCAACGATAAGTACCAAGAAATCGCGCATTCGTCTTACGATATTAAAGATGAAGATTCAGCCTCACCCAAGGAGATAAAAAAAGCAGTGATGAGAACAGGTTCTAAAAAAGCCCCAGGACGGAATACTATTTAAAACATTTCACATAAAAATTTGCTGAGGAAGGCTTTCGTGCAAATTATGTATATTTTCAATACCTGCTTGATGCTTTGCTACTTTCCAGGAGATTGGAAAACCGCGAACCTTACACTTTTTCGCAAGCCGGGAAAGGATAACTTATTCTCAGCAAGCTATCGGCCGATTAGTCTGCTCTCCACACATGCAAAAGTCTTTGAACGTATAACTTACAACAAAATCTTGAATTTTAAAACGCGACATAACCTCTTAATTTCGAAACAGTTCGGTCTTAGGAGAAAAAGAAGAACAGCACAGCAATTACTCAGATATACTAACTTTATAAGCACCAACTTTAATAAGAACATCTCACCCGCCATGGTTCTACAAGATTTTGAAAAAGCCTTTGACACCGTGCGGCGCAGAGGCCTAATTCATGAACTACATAAACTTATATCCCCAATCTATTTAAATAAAATCATTGTGAGTTGAAAATAAAACCTTACTGTACACCATAATAATTAGACCCACGCTGGAAAGAGATGCTATGAATTTTAAAATGAAGTGCAGGGTGCCTTATCATATAATAATCAAATTAAATAATCAGATGCAAGACCATTACCATTGTTTGTATGATTGAAATGATGACCTGAAAGTCTTAACTTCTTCTGTTTTATTTTGCACAGTTCATCAGATTTAAATCTTAGGCTTGAGTTCTTTACTCATACGTTTTTTCGCTGAATTTTTACAAAAATAATATTACTATCTAGACATACACTCAATATCACTATTAATCTAACAGTATTGTCAATAAAACTACACAGGGTCAAGTTTCCCCGTAGGAAATAGGTACCTGAGAACAGATAAAAGCAAATGATGTAAATATTCTTGGTATTCGCTTATTATGAATAAGAATTTGAAAAAATGGACATGGAAAAATGCATGTAGAAGGGACTTCGATCCTGATCTTCGACCGGCGAATACAACTTCTTTCTCGGTTTTCGGGACGGCGACAATACTAACACTCTTCCCAAATGAAGTGTTCTACAAAATTAACCTAAGTGTTCTTACTCTAGGCGGCGATGTTCGCATTCCACCCACCTTCCACCCACCTCCCACCTACCCATGTACTGGAAATTCCACTACACATCAACTATCCACTCTCGACTTTCTCCCATCCTAGAACTCGTAGAACGCCACCCGCTTTCCACCTACCCCGTGCGCTGGAACTCCAGAACGCCACCCACTTCCCACTTCCCCGTGGACTGGAATTCCAGAATGCCACTCACTTTTCACCTCACCACGCGTTGGAACTCTCAGCACGTGGTCACTTCCCACTTCCCACCTCGCAGCGTACTGACAATCTCAGCATGCAACCACCAACCACTTTCTCTCTCACTCCCACCATGAATGCTCTCGAGTATTAAGAAAGGCTGATAAAAACCCAAGACTGCGATCGCGTATATCTACCGCTACCCACCAGCCAGAGAAACCTCCCCCAAGGGATGAGAGACCTGGGCACTTCTACACGCCAAGAGCTTGAATTTGAGTCGTACACGAGGAAAATTGAACTAGAAGAAAAGCTTCCAGCATAGGGGTCCCAGAAACCAGATTTTCTCATTTTTTTATTTCTCTTATTTTTTAACCACTGATATGAAAAAGGGGAATACATCATATTGAATTTCATTTCATATTGCAATTCTACATGCCAAGTGCTTCAATTTGAACCGTGCCCGAAGGAAGTCGGACTAAAAGAAAAGCTTTCAGCACAGGCATCTGGAATATTTCTGAAATTAAGTTACTTTTTGTTATATCTGGAATGTGTACTATTTTCTATCAACTTGGCGCTCCTTGATGCAAGACTCAAATTGCAACAGAAGTTTTGGAAAATTCGAAGATCAGAAATTGAAGACTTGACATTAGAGATTTTCAAATCGCATATTTAAAAGTCTCCACAATTTATAATATTACTTGTGTGTCCCTTTTCAATACCACATCAAAGTGCTGACACTAAAATTTTACATTTTTTTTTTAGATTTTAAAAGCTTTAGAATTCAGAACTCAAATTTAAAATTTAATTTCAAAAATACAACCTCAACTATTTTTGCAACTCCAGACGCGTCGAATTCGTAATTCGTCAATTTTTTAGATAGAAACTTTTGTATTTCATTAAGTAATGATCAAATTTGTAATGCTTCCATAAAAAATCGTATAATATTAAAAAAAGATCCACATTGAACTTTTCAATATTGGTATTTTTTACTTTGAATGTCTCAATTTTCAATTTTTTAATTTTTACGACAGTTTCATTTTGTATGCATTTTTTAAGAATAAATCTACAAAACATACTGTTGGATATCAAACAATTCGAATTTCAAATACTTTTTTTTAATTTTCATATTAAAATTGAACAATTTCAAATACTGAAAAATTGGATATAATAATTCAGAAATGCTATAAAAAACGGGTTTTATTTTATTGTTCAATTTTGTGCGGTTTGGATTAGAAATTGTTACATTTTTCATTCTTTAAATTTGAAACTGTAGAATTTAAAAAGCCTATAAAATCAAAATGAATGATTATTATTCACTTTTTGGGGTTTATAATTCTTCTGTTCATTCTATGGCATAACATTTTTATTTTTTGAAATCAAATTTTAACGTCAATCTAAATATAATTGTTATATTCATAAGGCTTCTAAGTAAGCAAAACTGTTCTGTTTTCAAAAATTTAATTTTTCAATTATTCTTTAACGAAATTGTGTACGATTTCCATTCTATAAATCTTATGCGCACAAAACTTGATTTTTCTTAGCATTAATCGCTTTCAAACTAAAATTGTTTTTTTTTAACAGCTGAAATTTAAATTTCTATCATTTTTAGGTTTTGAAATTTGTTTTTGGTTACTTTTCATTATTTCAAATTTGAGATTATTCAGTTTTTCCATTTTCAAAAATATATTTCTTCAATTCTTCAACTTCTTTGGTCACAATTAGGAAGTATTCCTTTTATAATTCGTTTATATGAAATTATATCATTTTCAGTAAGACTTTTATAATACTGTCTCTTTTAAACTTAAATTTTTCAGCTTTTCAACGTTGACCATTTGAGATTATTCAATTTTGACCGCTTTAAATTTGATTAGGTTTAAGCAATTAATTCGAAAAATCTTTAATTTTCCATGTTCACCATTAAGAGTGAAAAGCTTCAACTAAAATTGCACTTTCTTGGACTTCAAATTTTGATAATTTTGCAACTTTAAGCTCTTAAATTTATAAATTTTTCGATATTGAACGCTTACAAATTGGAATGATTATTACATAGCTTTGAAAGATTAATTTTCAAATGTTTCAATTTTTTCGGCTTTACCTTTTTTCATTGTTTTAGTGAATAGTGCTATTTACTATAATAACTCGTGGATGTGTTCATGCAATCAAGATCGAGCCCGTTGCCAAAGAAGTAAAAAACCAGGAGAAGACCATCATCTTTTCATCGGCGGCTTCCGGAGTTGCATCGGTCATCGAGTTTATTTTAAAAAATGTGATAATTTGAAGTTAATATTATTGTGATTGTCTTCTTGAATTTTTCCAGATTTTCAAAGGATTTACCTGTGAAATTCTGAGGTGGGTTTAATTGAGAAGTTCAGAAAAAGAAATTTTCTTTTTAAGATTTGCTTTCCATTTTTTAGTATTTGAAGTATATTCCTTTTCGTTTTGAATATTAAGTTATCTTCAATTATTTATAGTAAATTGGCATGCAAATCTTTCGGAAATTCTCCTTGACTGAATTAATTCGGATTGTTTTATCTTCATTTGAAGTATTTTTCCCGATTATTTGTATAGATCCTCCCTTGAATTAATTCGAATTGTTTTATTCTAGTATGAAGAAATATTTTTTCCGATAAGTTGTTTAGATCCTACGTTGAATTAATTCGAATTGTTTCAACAATTATAACATATTTTTTCCCGATTATGTGTTGAGGTTGTTCGTCGAATTCAATTTATATTTGAAATTATATTTTAATGCGTCAATTTATTTAATTTTGTCATATTACCCATTTTGTCTGGTCTTGGAAAACCAGACGAAAAGATCCTAACTTTCAGTCAGTATTAGTTATTCTCTAAATTTTATAACCTCAAATTGTTAATAAATAACTGTTTGGTAATTTCAAGACTTTTATTTGCATTAAATTTAGTTTATCAAAATAAATAAATCTTCTTTTAAAAAGAACCAACCCCTCTCCATTTTTCAGATACGGGACTGGGCTAACCACTTTTTTAATTCCCGTCACAAGAACCTAATTATTTTGCTTGCTTTTTATCGAATAATTTTTTTATTTTAGCTAATCTGATCTCGGAAATATCTGGCGCCCCGGAGATAATTATTTTCTTTTAGATTTGTCTCAATTCAAAAAAAATTTTGATAAGTTTTGAGCCGAAAGTATTCGTAACTCGTGAAGTTGCGATTACAATGGTGCTATTTACTATAATTACTCTTAGATTTGGTTATGCATTTTTCTAGATTTTTTAATAAGTTAAACGTGAACTAAAATAATCTTAAGATTTGCTGGATCGATTACGATCACAATAAACTCCGATGAACATAAAAAAGGATGAATAATAATTTTGGGGGTAGTAGTAAAAATAAGTGTTAAAAATGTTCTCTTTACATAATTTCACATAAAAATTAATTAAATAAACATATAGATCTATGGAAAAAATTTGGGAAAAAACGATTTTTTCGATAAGAAGTAGCCATTGGGAATAATGTTATGAATACTCTTAGTTAAAAAAAATCAATTCTGTCCACTGGTTTATTTTGATGAAAGAATTTTCTAATCTGGGTAGTGTTTGTTTAATGATATATTTCATGGAGCATTCAAGATGCCAAAGTCTCAATATCATAGCCAAATCTTACGTATTTAATGAAAGCACGTGTCATCGTTTTTAAATATCTAATATTTAATTTTTGTTAGTATGAATTATATGAAAAATTTGAATATATTATTCACATTTTTTAATATTATGTGATACATAATACAAAAATTAATTTGTATATCTATAAAGAGTAATAAATAAAATATAAATAATAATAAATAATGTCAAATTCTCATCATGCTGGATCATCATAACAACATTTTTCATCTGACTTAATGAACATTTGAATTTAAGTGCTGTGTTGCGGAAGTTCCTTAAAAAATGTATTGATAACAGCTACAGTTGATTCATGAAAGTGGTAACTTGTTACATTTCCAACAATTCTAGAAAATTGTGATTTTCGATTCAAAATCTTTAAAATTGATATATTCCAAAACGGCATTTAAAATAACATAATTTTGAACTATAGACATTACAAAGAAGTAAATTTTTAATGGTAAATCGGAAAAATTGAAGGATTTCACACTAAAAATCTATGATATTGAATAAATTTCAATTTTAAATCCTCAAAAGTGAATAATTGCAATTATGAATTTTCAGAATGAAACTATTTCAAATGAAGCATTCCAAATTACATAATTTCAAACTATAAACATTCAAAATTATTGGATTTTCAACTGTAAATCTTAAAAATCGAGTCAAAGAGGTCGGCAAGCGTCCTCAAGGAAGGGTTTCGTAGGCTACAGGATAAACATGTTCCAGGATAGGGGACTAAAAAGACAAATTTTCATATTTCCCATTTTCCATAGCTTTTAACTACTAATATCTGAAATTGAAGAAAATATCATAGCAAATTTCATTCTTTGTCGCATTTCTGCATGTGAGAAGCTTCAATTTGAGTCGTGTCCGAGGGAAATTAGACGAAAAGTAAAGCTTCCAGCATAGGGCTCTCAAAAACCAAATTTCATCATTTTTCTTATTTTTCTAATTTTTTAACCACGTCCCAAAAACGCCGATTTTGGCTCAGAAAGAGTTGCACAACTTTTTTATCTTCAGTTTAAAAAAACCAAGCATAACTTTCGAGTTATTACTTAGCTCTATTGCTATGAACAAATAATATAAATAAATACCTGACATTATCGCTAATTACAGACAGGATTTTCAGAAAAACATGTCATTCTTCACAGCTAATTAAAATTTACATAACGTATTGCCGTAATTTAAATGAAAAAAACAATTCTCCTATTCGAATATGACGTACTGCAGTAATTTCGGTTAAATAAGATTTTTTCTCTGTTCTGAAAATATCACACACTGAATATTTGTTTATAACACTCAAGTTAATTGTAACATTGATTATTCATATTCATTTAGTGCGTATGCATTTATTTTGATCAATTCTAAGTCTGTACAATTAATTTTTTTCATGTGAGGAAATTATTTTGTTGAAAATACTGTTTTTTTCACTTTTCTCCTATACACAGTTTTTTGTAAAAAATAAAAATAAAAAATCTGCCTCATAATCATAAGTTGTGAAATCTTGCGTTCAACTCATTGCCAAATCTCAAAAATTATTTCTAAAAATTAGCAAAATTCATAAAATTAGGTGTGAATATTAATCTTTAAATTTAGACCAAGGACATGAGTCAATATTTTGTGATTGCTGAGTATACGTGAAAGATATTTATTCGTGAAATGGAACTTTCTGCGAAGATACGAGATTCGTCGCTTATCAGATGCGACGTCAGACTTTAAGACAGGGAGCCCCATTTTATACTCAAAAAATCTAACCAATAATTTTTTTTTCATTAAAACATTTTTTCTAAAATTAAATTAAATTTTATCTCAAATTAGATAATTTAGGCAGATTCTATTCTGGTCATTAATAAAAAGCGAAATAACGCTTGATGATACTATGATAATTAAAAGATAATTGTTAGATTTTCAGAATTCAAAAAGGCGTATATATATAGGGCATTATTTCCAAGGTTGCCCAGCCTAAAAAACAAATTTCTCAGATAGGACTCAAATTTCGACAAAATGCCTTCCTATTGGATGGCAATTTATGGAAAAAAGTTTTGCCACCTGGACAAATATTTACCGACGGTGAGGGGGTAAATTTTTTGTTTTTCTTGCAAATACCATCAACTTCAGTGATTTCTATCTCTTTCAATATCAATAAAAAAAATTGTTGTCTTCTATAGTTTCGATAGGATATTTCACGCCTTTTTCATTGATCATAAGTATTTTTGAAGAAAACAATATATTTGAACTTCAAACATGATGGTAGAGAGTGAATTTCAGTTTTTTCCGGATTTGGAAAATTTTTGTTTTGTTTCATTTTAGGCTTAAGAGGAAGCTGAGTAATTGTTTATTCATGAAAATAAGTCTTGAGTTGTTTTTTTGAGGATGATATCAATAAGTGAAATTTGGTCTTCAACAGTTTCGATATACTTTTTCACACCCTTTTTATTGATCATTAGCATTCTTTGAAAAAAATTGCACTTTTTTCGGATTTCGACCATTTTTTGGTCGTATTTTGTGTTTAAAAGTAAGCTGAGGTTTTTTAATTTAAAAACATTGAGGTGGAAAGTGGGCTGACAATTGTTTGTTGATGACGATAAGCGTTAAGCAGTCTGGCGCGCCCCATGACGCTGGCCATCGTCCACCAGAGAACTTGACGTTTATTTTCATAAACAAATAATTATTATCCCAACTTTTTGCCTTAAGATTCATGAAGAAAAAACCTCAGCTCTCTTTAAAACGTAGAATGAAACAAAAACATGGTCAGAATTCAAAAAATTTATATTTATTTTTGACAATGGCGGCGCGAACTGTCTGTGAATGATTAAATGATAACAATTTAACGCATGTGACGAATCTTGTATACTTAACTTAGCGGAAATTTCCATTCCACGAGTGACATTTTTTTATGATTACTCCGGAGTCAAGTAATATTTATTCGCGTCCTTGGTCCACATTTAAAGAGTATACTTTTTCTTCATTTTATGAATTTGAAAAAATTATAGGAACAATTTATGTACTAGTTTTTACGATGAGTCGAACGCAAGATTTCGAAACGATGATTTTGCCGGAAAAACCTTGGACTTCGAAGCTACATATTTTTGAACCAGAATCGTAGTGGGATTGGGCCTAAAAGCGATTCTACGCAATTTTTTGAAAAATATTTTTTAATATTTCAAAATATTTTTAAAGACTTGAAAGATTTTCAGGAAATTCAAAGGGTTTGAACGGAATGTAAGGGATCTTAAAGTATTGCAAGAGATTGCAACTGAATCCGTAGGATTTCCAGAGATTTTAATTATTTTAGGGAATGTTCAAAGCTTTCAAACGTTTTAGGAAATTTTAAATGTATTAAGGCAGTTCAAGGAATGTCACATTTTGAGGAATTGTATAGGAGTTAAAGATTTCAGGGTATTTTTAATTATTCTAAGGAACTTCAGAGAATGTCAAAGATTTCAAAGCATTTTTAGGGAATGTCAAGGAATTTTTGAGGAATTTCAATAGATAAAACAAATTTTTAAACATTCTATGATATTTTAATATATTTCAAAGAATTTCACAAGAATTAAAGGATTTCAAAGATTTGAAGAGGTATTTAAATTTGTTTAGAGATCTCACATGATTTCGAAAATTCCATGCGGTTTTAAAGAGTTTTCTTGAATTTCGGAAGATTGGAAGGATTTCATAGAATTTATAAGATTTTAGGAAATTTAAGAAGATTCCAAGGGGTTTCAGTAGATTTATAAATATTTCGAAGGGTTCTCAAGGAATTCTAACGGATTTTAAGGTATTTGACCAAATTTTCGAGGATTTCAATAATTTAAAGGGATTTTAAAGGCTCTCAATAACGTAATTTAATGAATTTCCTAGGATCTTAGAGAACTCCATAGGACTCGCAATATTTCAAGGAATTTCAAAGATTTGAAGAGATTTTCAAATATGACGAGTTATTTCCAAAGCTATTAAATAATTTAAAAGATTTTAGGATACATGAGAAGGTTGTTGAGAATTTTCAATATATTTCAAGAATTTGAAGGGACATAAGAGGGATTTCATGGAATATCATCAGATTCAATGTAATTTCACGAGATTTCAAGTGAATTATAATGTTTTATTCGATTTCAAAGAATTACTTCACAAGAATAAGGGATTAAAAAGGATTTCAAGAATTTAAAGGGATATAAAGGGATTTCAAGGAATATTATCAAATTCAATGTAATTTCAGGTATTTTCAAAGAATTTCAGGTCAGTTACAACAGCCCCCCCCCCAAGCATAATTTTAGAATGTCTTTAGCTCACTGAATTGGGCCGCAAATGCGTTCATATGCGCCACCAATAAAAAATTTTGCACCACAAAACCCTAAGAGTTATAGCCAGCGTTACGTGGGGGGGGGAGACACGCTAGCCCCCCTCCCCATTCGACAAATCAAATTTTAGATCATATGACCTTGAAGAACTCCAAATTCGCCGGTATGCGCCATCAAGCAGAAATTTCGCGCCACATTGATAACCGAGTTATCAGCGACACAAATGGGGGGGGGGGGCGATTTTTCTGAAACAATAACTTTTTTTAAAAATCATCATAGCTATTCGTCAGAACTTCAAATGCGCTGAAATGCGCCACGAATAAAAAATTTTGGGCCAGATAATTAATAAATATATCCTTTTTGGAGAGGGGGCAGTGTGAAATAGGTGTTAGATCATGTACCCTGGTGTTAAATTAAATATGACCGACATGGAGGCATTCATCTTCAGAAGCGCTCATATGCGCCACAAAAAAATTTTCTCAATCTTGAAAATTGTCCAAATTACGGAGATTTTAACATTTTTCGAAGTGATGAACAAAGAAAAAAAATTGTTTAATCTTCAAACTTTGTGTAGTTTCGTATAGGATTTCAAATGCGCTCATATGCGCCACGGAAATTTTCTGCATATTTTAAAAATTGCCCACGATACGGCGGTTATAATATTTTGGAAAGTGATAACAAGTGAATTTTTCTTCAATTCTAAAAGTATTTGCACCCCTCTCGATACAACTTCAAATGCGCTCATATGCACCATTAAAATTTTCTGCATATCTAAAAAATTTTCCAAGACAGGGAGGTCATAAAACTTTGCAATGTGATGACCATTAAAAAGATTTGTTCTATAATCTGTGGCGATGACGGGCTCTTCGTATAGGATTGCAAATGCGCTCATGTAAGCTACAAACATTGCGCGTATATCTTCAAAATTGTCCAAGATATAGCGGTCATAACATTTTGGAAAGTGATAACAAGTCAATTTTTTTTAAAATTCTGAAAGTATTTGCACCCCTTTCGATATAACTTCAAATGCGCTCATATGCATCATTAAAATTTTCTGCATATTCAAACAATTTCCCAAGATATGGAGGTCATAACACTATGCAAAGTGATGACCATTAGAAAAAAAATCTTTATAATATGTGGCGATGACGGACTTTTCGTATAGGATTTCAAATGCGCTCACATGCGCCACAAATATTTTGTGCATATTTTGAAAATTGCCCAAAATATGGCGGTCATGACATTTTGAAAAGTGATAACAAGTGAATTTTTTTTCAATTATGGAAGTATTTGCACCTCTTTCGATACAACTTCAAATGCGCAAATATGCACCATTGAAATTTTCTGCATATCTAAAAAATTTCCCAAGATATGGATGTCATAACACTTTGCAAAGTGATGACCACTAAAAAGAATTGTTTCCAAATCTGCGGCGATGACGAGCTTTTCTTATAGGATTACAAATGCTCTCGTGTAAGCTACAAACATTGTGCGTATATCTCAAAAATTGCTCAAGATATAGCGGTCATCATATTTTGAAAAGTGTTAACAAGTTAATTTTTTTCAATTCTGAAAATATTTGCACCCCTTTCCATATAACTTTAAATGCGCTCATATGCACCATTAAAATTTTCTGCATATCTAACAACTTTCCCAAGATATGGAGGTCATAACACTTTACAAAGTGATGACCACTAGAAAAAAAATCTTTACAATGTGTTATTATGATATAAATGGCAGCCAAGTTATCCATGTTTTCGAGATCATTGGTCAGTCTTGGCTACCAGTCATGGACCATGACTGGCTGCCAATTCTTGGCATGAGCGTTATCATCCCAAGCTCTCGCTAATGTTGGCTGAAGGCTGGCGGCCAATATTGCGCCACCATTGGTATCATTGGGTCCGAAGCTTGCGTCAAGCATGACCCAATGGTAAAATTTTTACTGCGTTTTAGCTGAATTCACTATGTTATGAATACATGTATGGGCATTTCAATGTAAGCACATCTTGATTTATATTTTTAACTATAAAATCATTTTCAGGAAGAAAAAAGACTATTTTCTTTCACGAAACGTAGGTTGGCAAAGTATTCAACAGATTTAACTTTTCCAAGAATTTGAAAGTCTTTCATGTCCTAAGAATATAAACTTTTCAAGAATTAAATGAAAATAAATAATATATCCGAATCTATCCTATTCTAACCATGCCAAACTATTCCCATCTCGCCTTTAAACCTTAAAATTCTCAATCAAAGTCACTCAGAGAAAAGTTGTCTTGAGGCAAAAGCATTGTTCACTTGCCCGTTTTGTTTTGAACCACGTGAATATCTTTCTTACACAACCAAAATTATTCATTTGCACCGGTGAAGCTAGTCGCAAAAGGATAATAATTTTTGCTGCAGATTCCTTTTGAGAAAAATAAAAATTCTCTTAGCCTTAAATTTTAGAGGAAATTTCATTTGTGTAAAAAAATATTCTTTTGACACAAAAAGACATTTCTCGGAGACGTGAAATTTGGTGCTATTAGTGTTGGGTGGATCGATGATAAGTAGTAATGAGAGGGATGATTATGGTTTTTTGTGAATTTTTAAGGTAGCGCACTAGCGCATCTATGAGTATATTTGAAGTCCTATCCGAAAAGCTAATTAGCAACTTTGTTATTGCAAATTCAAGTCATTTGGTGCTACCATCGTATCGTGGATCGATGAAAAGTGGTAATGAAAGGGTTGATTATAGTTCTTCGTTAAATTTGAAGGTGGCGTATATGAGCGCATTTGGAATCCTATATGAAGAGTCCATCATCGCCACAGATTATAAAAAATTTTCCTCTAGTGTCTATCACTTTGCCAAGTATTATAACCTCCATGTCTTAGGCAGTTTTTAAATATGTAGAAAACTTTAATGGCGCATATGAGCGAATTTGAAGTCGTATCGGAAGGGGTGCAAATACTTTCAGAATTGAAAAGAAAATTTACTTTCAATCACTTTTCAAAATGTTAAGACCTCCATATCTTGGACAATTTTTTAGATATGCAGAAAATTTTTGTGGCGCATATGAGCGCATTTGAAATCCTATACGAAAAGTCCGTCATCG